>CAXKWD010000010.1:140607321-141207321 GCA_964059195.1 Ectobius pallidus
TATTTGACTTGACTAGGAAGATCATGAAACAACCGGCCTCAGCTAACCCGGTCCGTCTTTTGATTTTCAACTGTTTATCTCGACCAGATGAATTTTTACTTGTCTACTAGTTTTTATAAAAGTAATATAAATTTCAAAACCGGTTGGTAAATACTCACATGACACTGAGTGGCTTTATTATGGGAGTATGCGTTCTTGCGAAAGTCGTGAGCTCTTGAGGTGTAGAGAAACGTATAAAAATACTCAAATAATGATTCAAATGATTGGATGGTAAGAGAAAACACAAGATGCAACACTTCGGTTCTCTTCGTTGACGCAGCGTAAGTTTAGCACAGCTACCATGCGCACTGGACAGTTAAATGTTGCCGATTCCAAACTGAAAGTCACATGACAGATGTGAAAACTTTCTTATCTAACTATATTTACTCCGTAAACGCTAGTAACACAATATGTGACATCGCTGCATGAAACTATCTCCTAATTGTTTGGTTTTTCTTTATATTACTAGATTCTGCCCATCTGTAAGAGAAAGTAAGAATTTAGAGGTTTGGTTGGGGTCAGTTGGCATGACGCATGTTAATTGTTTTGAGTAAGGAAACACGAGCTTATCATAATAATAACCATTATCATTAAATGACCCGACAACGCTTTTGCTTCTAAGTAAAGATATGCAGTACCAGTCTCCCGACTTCATATAAGATCCTGAGTTGCAAAAGGTACTATATCCATTAAAACAAAATTTACATCGGAAAGGTTTTTTGTACAGGTAGGGGAGAAAAAAAGCGGACCAGCTAAAATATCTAAGTTGCCGATATGAGCCACTGCACATGCCTAGCGGCATTCACCGGATAATAGGGAATGTATTGAAATTTGTTCTAGTGTCGACAGTTGACTTAGCTCATTTCGAAACCCATTAGAAAATAAGCTAGCAAATTCATTTTCTGGGAATAATCTGTTAATTAAGTAGTTAAATATTGTGGCAATATGAAGGTCATGTGCCCCAAGCATCTGAGACGAAAGCAGTAACCAGCTACATGACTAAGGAATATGTATGGACACTGGTGTGAACAAGGCTCTGAGTCGGTCCGCTTTTTATTCCCTACATCAATTTTTTTGTAATTCTTACTAAACGCATGTAAATTGTGTTATAAAATCTGTTTTCCTTTCTGTTTTGCATACCGGTCATAGGAGAGAGGTTCCATCTGGTGCTGTGAATTGAACTCTGGCTTAGCTCAATTGGTAGAGCTTTGGTGCGAATAGCCAAAGGTCCTGGATTCGAGTCCCAGCGTCGGAGGAATTTTTCTCCTATAATATTCTCATGTAATGTCCAACAGAGGCAATAATCTGTGGTTCATGAATGCTTTTATATCCTAATTTTCAAAATTTCAGTTTCACATAATAATTTGTAAACATTGCTTAAATACTTAATAGCCTGCAGGCTATGTTTAAAAAATTTAAAGTGGTTCCTATTTGGGCCATTTGGGAGGTTGAGGATCCCAGATTTTGAGACATTCGGTACATGAAGATGGTAAGGTTGGCAGGATTGCTCATTTGTTAGAGGCTGAGTGGACTTCGGGACCAAGGTGCCACCAGAAGGTTTGGTCTCTAGCGTTGTGCTGTATGAAAGCTTAATTACATTCACAAATGTCGTACTACTTTACGATACGCTATCAAGGCTGTGTTTCTGTGCCCAGTGTGAATCAAATGCGACGGACTGGGATTTTGCGGAGGATCTGGAACAGGAACTTCCCCCCGGAAGAGACAAGAGTGGTCTCCAGCCTGAGAAGTCCAGGCTTCGAGACCATAGCTCCACTCATTGTTATCCTGGCTGCAGGACTCACAACTGCCTGTCTACTGCTGTTACTAGAGCGGGTTATACATAAACAGACAGAAAAACGATTTTGAATTAAAATAGCATATTTTCACACAAGAAAATCTGTTCCGTACACACAGATAAGATTTCTACCAAACTAATAATTTGTTTGATACTAGCTTAAAAGTCCCAGCGTCGCCCAAGTTTTTTATTTTGTAATTGGAAATTATCTTATGAAGGACTTTCAAGTTTTAAATTATAGGTCCTTATATAGGTATTTAGAATTTGAAATAGGAAGAACGACTTTTCCCTCAGAAAACGCTTGGTATAGCTTTTTATGGCTCATAGAGGATGTAGAATGTTGCATCCCATCGCTTGTACACAGCAAGCCTGGTAGGGGTTCAAATAAGAAGAAACAGAAATTTCGGTAACATTAAATTGTATTGTCTTTGCGGAATATTTTATTTCTCACTCTCATGTTACCATAATTAACCGTTTCGGGGATGAAATTAAACAGAATTTATTTCCAAACCCATCTGAGACCCACTGGCAACAATATGTTGCCATGCCAACTGTGATTTGGATTTCATAATTCTGTGTAAAAAGGGATTAAGTATACTCAAAAACATTTGATTTTTAGCATTTAAAATCAAAATATTTCAAAATCCTTTCTTAGTGAGCACCTACATTATGAAACGAAGGTACTGTCAAAATTCCAAGTCTCTACCTATTAATTAACACTATTATATGCGGGAATCACAGTGAAGTAATAAAATATTACAAACAAGATTGCTATGGAGCACTCAACTTCACTAATTTACATGTACTTACACATGACGCGTTTCACAAGCATCTTGCTTGTATCCTCAAATGAGGTCCACTGCCGGGTCCGCTGGTTGTTCGCTAGGTGTCGTTGTAGGTCGAATCAGCCTGGAGATGAGATCATTGTCCTTTGGGATGTCGAAATTTACTAGATTGTATTTATTCTTCTGGATAAAGATTTTTTCCCATATAGTCAAATCTATTGGTTTATTTACAGTTTTTAGTAGTTCAATGTCCTCCTCGAACTCATGCTCTGTGGACCAATAGTGATGAGCAACTGCTGATTTATCTGTTTGTTTGTATTTGATGTTCCTTATGTGTTCTGTGTGCCTAACCTTCAAATTCCTTTTTGTTTTTCCAATGTAGAATTTGTCACAGTCTTTACATTTCACCCTATATATACCCAAATTTTTATTGGGGGGAATCTTGTCTCTTTGTTCTGATTGCAGCATCGTTTTGATGTTACATTTGTTACTGGATGCCAATCTGATATTAATGTCTTTGAATATTTTGCTGAATTTATCATGTAATTTTGGGCGGTATGTGAACTTCTTGAAAACTTTTTCATCTTGTATGTTATTCAAAGTGCAATGTTGTTTTATTAACTTCTGTTTTTCAAATTTACTTATTTTCCTGTTAACTAACTCCATAGCAATCTTTTTTGTAATAATCTCTACCTATTATTGTTTAGGCTCTACGTTGATTCTCTGTCAGTCAGTCAGTCAGACATTCAGTCAGGACAAAGCCTCTTATATATTTAATACTAGCATGTGCTTGCGGCTTCGCCCGCAATAATTATTTCAAGAATTAAAAATTAAGAGCATAATAGTTAAATCATTACATTTATTAACACCTAAATCGCATGGACTACATACCGCGATCAGATAGCATCGACTGGTAAAAGCGACCTCAGATTCAAGTTTCTTGGCCAAGAAAACCTCTGTATAGTGAGATTCGAACTTGTCTGACCATATTTAGGGCTTACAACATTCAAGCGATCGCGAAAGTTTTGTTTTCAAGGTTTGACAAAAATAGCCAAAGCCAACTGTAATTGATTTGACATTGAAATAAATAACTGAAATCTTATGTTTTGAAAACGCAAAAAATGCACGTTTTTTGCCAGTTTTTCACTCATAACTCACGAACGAAAACTAAAATTAAAATTCCGGCTTCGAGGTGCATTTTCCGACCCTTCAGCACACCTATGTTTAAAATTTCAGATCTCTGCGTTCAGTAGATTTCCCTGGACATCGAGGACAATTCCTTTTATTAATATAGATAATATGAATTATAATGATACCTTCTCTATTTTGTCAAACATCCATTTAATTTAATCCAAGCCCACCTGATACCACTGGTAACAATACGTTCTGTGAATTTGTTTTGATAATTCTATGTAAAAAGGGATTAAGTATTTTAAAAAACGTTTAATTTTTGGCATTTAGAATCAGAATGTTTCAAAATCCTTTCTTAGTGAGCACCTACATTATGAAGCGAAGGTACTGTCAAAATTCCAAGTCTCTACCTGTTATAGTTTAGGCTGTACGTTGATTCCTGTCATTCAGTCAGTCATTCATTCAGTCAGTCAGTCAGGACAAAACCTTTTATATATATAGAGATATAGGATACATAATACCTATTTGCACAGAATTATCAAATCCAAATCACAATTCACATGACAACAGTGTATTGTTGACATTTGACAATGGTCACAGGTAGGTTTGGAAATAAATGAAACCGGACTTTGACAAATTAGAGAAGCTATCGATATAATTCATTGCTGTAAATAAAAATTGAAGATGAAATCCACGAAAATAATGCACAATGTGTTGCAGTCACATAACTTTCTGTACCCTGGACATAGAGAATACCGTAGAAGGTATGGTAACTTAATATGTATATTATTATATCACAGGTTTCTGGGAAGGGAATAATGAAAATAATATTGAATTACTTTTTAATTTCATCTCCGTAACGGTTGAAGGTAACATGAAAGTGAGAAATAAAATATTCTGCAAAGACAATACAATTTTATGTTACCGGAATTTCTGTTTCTTCTTATTTGAACCCCTACCAGGCTTGCTGTGTACTGTACAAGCGATGGGATGCAAAATTCTACGTCCTCTATGAGCCATGAAAAGCTGTATCAAGCGTTTTCTGAGGGAATAGTTGTTATAGTTCTTGGCTTCATTAATGGCTTGTCTGTAGTTAAGTTTTGCTCTAGAATACAATTGCTTATAAAGGTCCAATTTGTTACTCATGTAAAAAGCCGAATAAAGCATCATATTATTTTTCATCGGTCTAACTGTGGAGTATACCAATTCTTTATTACCTTTTTCTTACAACTGCCATTATTAATGTTTAATTTTATTTATGTATTTAACCTGGTCGAGATAAGACCATTAGGTCTTCTCTTCCCCTCTATCAGGAATTCCAAAACAACAATTACAATATAAGTATAACATACAGGAAAATACAGTAAGAAAAAAGAAAGTACTAGCATTAAGGATACTAAATAACAATAATAATAACGCTAATAATTAAAATTATAGTAAAAACACAATGCAATGATATAAAATCATAAAAAGAAATCTTGCACCTCATAACTTTCTATGTACAATGCGATACGCCTGAGTGAGTTAGGTATTCAAACAGTTTTCGTTAGACATTCATGAGCTGTGCGATGGGATGGTACTGATAGTGTTAAATCATGTTGCGAACGGATGAGGAAATTATGATGAGAGGCGAGCGAATTGAAGCGTGATGATAGGTAGAAAGGTGTCGAGGATAAAAGGATTTGGAAAAGAATTAATAGGGAGTGGGAATCACAGCGTGTATGGAGTTGATTGATTTTATTTCAGTAGAAAAGTAGCATTGCAGGTCATCAGCTTACAAGTGATACTTAGAGTGTTTTATGGCAGTCCATATGTTGTTTATGTATATCGTGAACAACAGGGGTCCTAATACAGAGCCTTGTGGGACACCTGCTGCGACATTTCGTCATGCAGAGTATTGGTCACAGGACATTACACATTGTTCTCTTTTTTGAAGATAGGAGTCAAACCAGTCGACTGCATTATTTGAGAGATTTAGGTCAGGAAGTCAATATGAACAGAGTCGAAGGCTTTACTAAAGTCCAGCAATGTTAGTACTGTCACTATACTTCTCAAACGTCTTCTGTTACTTTCAATAATGCTGTGGTTGTGCTATGTCCGCTTCTAAAGCCAGACTGAAACATATCCAGTAATTTATGTTCATTCATGCAGTCCGTCAGTTGCTTATGTACAAGTCGTTCCAGTACTTTAGACAAGGCAGGCAAAATGCTTATGGGTCTGAAGTCACTTGGAGTGGAAGGGGTTTTGGTCTTTGGAAACAGGCGAACAAATGCCTGCTTTCATATTTTAGGATAGGTGGCTGTCATTAAGGAGCTGCTGAGTATGTGTGTGATGGTTGGTAGTATTATGTCTTGTATTCTTTTTATCAGTGTTATACTGATTTGGTCTGGTCCTTGTACTTTGGTCGTTACACATTTCAGAGCTTTGGCTGTGTCCGAGATTGTTATATATTTGAAGAAGAATATTTCTCGTGAAGGTGGGGGAGAGGACTAAATTCCTTATGTTCTTCCACATGGTTTGTCTTATTTCTGAGTTGTCTATAAGTATTTAGATTGTCATCAGTTTTATCACGCATATAAGTTCTGTATGCCACATCTCCTTCCGTCAAAAGTTGTCATATTTCTCGTGTCAGTCAAGGCACAGCTGGTCTCTTTGTACGTCTGGTTTGTAAAGGTGCATGTTTATCTTATAGCTGTATGAAAAACCCGTTAAATAAATTTATGTTTTCATCAACAGTTCTGGTTTTCCATACCTTGAGCCATGGTAGTTGCATTGCGTCATCAATTAACTTTGTTGAGTCAATTTTCTTTAAGTCCCTATAAGTTATAATTCCAGGAGTTAATTTTGAGTATTGTAAGTCATAAGATACGTAAATAAGATCATGCATTGAAAATCTATGTGTTAATACTCTATTAGCATTGTTAGTCACTATTAAGTCTAATAATGTGTCTGTCCTCTCTGTAGAATGTGTAGGTGCTAAGGGAAGAATTTTCATATCTAGAGAGAAAATGGTCTGAAGTCTAGTGAGATGAGGAGAATGTTTGTCCAGTAAGTTACAATTAAAGTCCCCAAGAATTAAAGTGTTCTCATAATGTGGTGTTACGTTGAATAAAGCAAGTTCTAATTCCTCCAAGTCATTAACTCGCAGTGGCTTGTAAACCACACATAATAAGCATTTTTTAAAAGAAGCGCTTACTTCAATAAAAAGAAACTCAGACTCAGAGTCCTTGCTCATTCAGTTCCTCCTTCCAATTTAGGTTGAGATAGTTTCGCAAAAACTGTCCTGAATATTAACAAAACTTGAGTCTTTGTTCTCTGGGAATAGAAATTGTCTATGTACGATGTTAGGCAGAGAAATGAAAGAAAAAATTAAATAATATTAAACCCATTTCTAGAACCAACATCTGAATAAGAAAATTAAAAATTACTTTTTAAAATAGGGTAGATATGCCTAAATTCATATTTACTAAATTAAGTTAGTAAATAATGGTAATAGAAATTCTAGATAATGAGCAAAAGTGCCCGATGCACAATTTGGAATAAATGGGTAATTATTTTCCATAAGTGAGGTTATGAAATCACATGTCTGACATGGAAAGAGAGCTTAAGGAATATACAATTATGCAGTAGACATAGAAAATATTGATGCAGTAAGTATAAATGAAATGTGTTCACCTGGTAAAACAAAAATAGGAAACTTATATGTAAATATTATTTTCTTTTAACTTATAAGAAATCTCCACATGTAGCAAAGCAGGAACTCGAGGTGGTTGATGGGAATAGCTGTGATATCATAAGAATGATAAAATGATTACCAAGGGAGAAAAATTTGAAATTGAGCAAAACTGCCCCACTCCCCCCTGCCGTTGTTTCATCACAAATCCATTAAAATTGAATATCAGTTAATTTAACAGATGAAATAAAGTATTCAGTAGTTCACATGGCCTTCTCTGTTACCTGCTACAAATCTGAAAGGAAGCAAACATAACCAGAGCTGCAGAGCGACTTATTAACAGCGCTGTATTTATGAACTATCATGTCACAGGATCGGATCTGATTGTCCTGTAACCCTACAGTGGGGCAAAGGGCCTGTATTTGGAGGTTTCAGTGACTGGACTAGGGACAGGTGATGAGCACATCACCTCAAAAATCCTCCCTTGAAACTAAGGTATTAGGCCTACTTGGACAAGAAAGGGTCAGGAAATTTTGTTCAGACGCTCTAATTTCTGTTCACTGTACATCTCTTCCATGGAACATTATTTTCAAAAATACCTAAGAATATAGTGAAAAACTTATTAAAAACAACATTTGAGGGACAATGAGTTAGCCTACTAGATAAGACATTCCAATTAATGCTACCTAAAGCGTTCCTAAATCGGTCAATTTTATCTTTACTTTTTGGCCTTGAAGTCACAGTTTTTAAGGTTGGAGTAGAATAATTAACTAAAGCAGGGGTGCCCACGGGAGGGGGGGGGGTTAAGACGCAGACTGCGTCATTGAAATTTCTGGGGGGGGGGAAATATTATCAATCATGAATTTTCTGGGGGGGTTGAAAATTGTTGCAAAATTAGAGTTTTATATGTTAAAAATAAAAGCAGCCAAGTTCTATAACTTCAAAAGGTCTCTTCTAATTCTTTATGAAGAATTTCGACAGACATACCCGGGGGCGGGGGGGGGGCGCAAGGAAAAAAATGTATATTAATATTTATTATAGTCCGGTGTTTTTCTTTTAAGACAATTATTTGAAGTGCAGAAGTTTCACCAAATCGACAACATGGAAGCAGAATCCACAGTGGATTAGGAAAGGGGGGTTCAGGGGGTTTGGACCCCAAAAGTCAAAACCTAACATTCTATATTTGTATTTAAAAAAAGATATTTATTTAATTAAACAAGATTTGTTGGTGTGTCAAATATGATATAGCAGTTATTTTGTTTTCATAACATAATGAGTAGGCCTATTATGACCACTGTTCCATGTGTTATTCAACTTTTCTTATAAATAGTAATAAGTATTATAACTTAAGTAACAATTTCTTGTTTAAGTTGCCATGTCTTAGAGTATAGTAGACAAATTTGCTAACTAGTTTTTCAGTGCTAAAATAGCATAAAATGTGATTTTCATTAATTCAATATTTAAAAATTTCCCAGGGTTGACATCCGACTTAGGTAACATTTTCTTGTTTACATTGGCATGTCTTAGAGTATAGTAAAGAAATTTCCTAACTAGTTTTTCTGTGCTAAAATAGCGTGAAATGTGATTTTCATTAGTTCAATATTTAAAAATTTTCTGGGGATGGACCCCCGACCCCCTTTTTGGGGGGTATTCCAAATTCTCCCGGCACTTCCTACCCTCCTCGCAATAATTTTCTGCCTACGTCATTGTTCCACTTATTATATTATTAATATAATTTTACAAAGTGGCCCAAGAAGTTAAAGCGACAAAAAATAAATTAATTAAAAAATTGCCCCCCCCCCTAGAAAATATATGGGTGCCCTTGTCGACAGCCACTTGGGCTGGGGGTGAGTCATGACGTTTGGGGGGGGGGGCACCCCTGACTAAAGCATTGCTGATACCAATAAATACTGTGTCATGATGAGAAAATTCGAAAACTAACTACATCGGAAAACCAGTAGGCTCTATTATTATTTGTAAATACATTGTCAAGGCCTGCTAAGCGCTAGTGGGTTTTTAGTTGACCAAGTTGAAGCTAAATGGCCGTAGTATATTTTTTAACTCTTTTACAGTTTTATCTCCTCCCATAGCAATATTAAATCGTATTACAGAAAATCGTTAATAGATCTTCAAGTTTCTCAAAGAATAGGTAGGGGTCTCCTATTGGAGACCTATAGACCACTACTATTATTAATTTAAGGCGGTCAAATACTAAACCTGTTGTTTCAAAATGTAATTCATCACAAAATATATTAAGATCCATTCTACTACAACTGTTGGCAAGAGGGGTTTTAATGTAAATTGACACTCCACCATGCAGGTGATTTTCCCTAGTCTTCTAATATTTTGTATCTAAATTCTTCCCTTTTTGCACCAATGCTCATCTAAACAAAGAACGTCGAACATGTTATCATTTGCAAATTCATTGGTAATTAAATGTTTTTCTCCGGTAACGTGAATATTGAGATAGCTTATTCTAAACTCACCTTTTGAAAGTTCCCTAGTTCCATAACTTAATTTGTTAGTTGAATTACATTAGTTGTGTGTACATCTACATTCCCTACAGTGGCGCCAACTTATATGGGCCCATGGGGCTCAAGCCCACCCAATAATTTGCCATGCGTTATTATCACAATTATTTATTGCTATTACTCAAAATTGTGTTTACGTATTGAATCGCTGTAAAGCGAAAATCAGGCTATTTTAGACATATATAGTATGATCTGTTGTTCCAATTCCCTCACGATCGATACATTGAAATTGTTCCACAATTCATTACATTTTTACGTCTGTCAGTGCAGTTTTCATGGCCACCGCTGTTCTGAAGACACTATGTACTTAAGGAGAAAAAACTAGATTTAGAATTTAGACGATGCTTGTGAGAAAAAAAAAAATCACAGCAATACTATTAATGGACATGGCAAAAAATTCTGGACATCATAACTGTTAAAAAGAAAGAGTGGATGGAACATGTAGAAAGAATGAATTAAACAGATCATCAAGGTACAATAAACCACGGAAAAGATAGTGTGAATGGGGAGACATCTGGTCTAAGGAAAGACGATGAAGATAATTTACTCTAGTCTGGAGAAACACATGGAACACGCTGTGCTATATAATTATTTTATTTTGGAAGGTACCAAAAAAACTTTATAATAAAACATTAAATTTAATGGATTTCCATAAACTGAGCTACACAATTCTTTTCTGGCGGTTGAATTATGTTGGTTGTTTTTTATTATTACAAACAAATACAGTGTTTTTTACAAAATTCTATATTTATCCGAATTATCATATAAGTCCATTTCATGAATCAAATAATAGACAGATGTATTAAAATTTGAAAATCTTTGAGGCCACCCAATGTTTTTCAAAAGTTGGTGCCACTGATTCCCTACTATGGTGTTGTTATGGTATGACTGATGACGTTGTAGGCCTATTCTAGTCATAGTACTGCAAAAGCTTAACCTGGTCTAGGAAACAAAATCCAAGCAGTGTACTGGTTTGGTTGCTTTCCTGATTTTGTTTCCTATGATACTGACAACTGCTGCCCTAGACTCAAGGGAATGTAAGTCATTTGCACAAATGGATACTGGTGTCCCCTCAGCATACAAAGTGAGGCAGTCAACATCAACATGATGCTCTAAATCATTAACATATAATATAAATAGCAGTGATCCCTGGGGAACGCCATAATCCACTGAAAATTTACTACATAAGTTGTTATTAAGATTAACCGTAAATTCCTTAGATTTTACAAATTATAAGATTACATCATTAACTATACCCCTAATCCCTAATTGGTCTAATTTCCACTTTAAAAAATTGTGATTAATAGAGTCAAAGGCGTTACTTAGGTCAAAAAATAGACCAACATACAAGTGTATTATCCATACACCGATGTACAAATTCAATAAAATTAAGACAGGCACTATTAGTAGACTGACCAGCAGTGGCGTAGCTTGACATTGTGTTCTGGGTAAACTATGTTTTAAAAATTAAATTTATAATGATTGTTTAAACGACACATAAATTTTCAAGTATTAATAGCATTTTAAATACCAGGAATATTTCCACTTGTATTCAATTTCATATAGGCCTATACCTATATAAAGCATTACTATCGGTATTATTATTATTATTATTATTGATACATTTTATATTCCTTCATCACTCCATTTGTTTCCCCACCAAATAGAAAATACAATATTTATGGTTGTTAGTTAACCAATTAAATTTACTGTACTAAGATGTATGAAATGTTTGTTTATTTTCATGCAAGACAGTGTCAAGCTCAGGAGTTGGTAATTTACTTTAGTTTCACACGTTTTTTTCATAAGACAGAACCAAAAACGGGGTTTTAAATAGGTGATCAACTGTATATCGGTGGAATTGTCCTCGCAACACTGAGAAATAATCAAACAGTTTAGGTCAGCAATGAGAATCTAATGTTTTTTTTTTACCCCGGTTTCAAGCGAGCAAGTACCTGAGGGATGAGACTACGACACCAAAAAATCTTTCTAGTCTCTGTGGTGGTGCCATATATCGCTCTTGCGCAAGAAATTTGCCTGCCTTCTCTCAACAATGTAGGTTAAAATTTAGTGGGAAAAGTCATATAACTCACATTTGAATGAGACTGTAACTTGGCTGACCACTATCCAGTCTCAACTCGCCTCCTCTGCCGCATCATGAGATTTTGATGCTGCCTAAGCATGCAGAAACACAATTGATGCATAATACCAGCAGAAGTGGGGTATGCAGCGGTGAAAAATATTTTAATGATAGTACTAATGGGTTTATAATGATTAATAACTTGGTTGACGATGCTTTTATTTATTTATTTATTTATGATTCTATTTTTCTTAGCACTTTATTTTGGTAGACTCAGTCTCAAAGTCTACCCTCACGCTACGCTACTGCTGATCAGCAATAAAACCAAATTGCCTCTTAGGGAGCATTCACACCGAAGTAGCATGCACTTGCGACGTGCTACCTGGATGCACGCTGCACGTTACTCATTTAAAATGCCAAATAAACAAGTTGAGGTCTTCACACCAAAGTAACATGGCAATAGTGCAGCTCGCAGAGTGCGACATTCATTTCTTCAGATAGATCTGGACTTATTTCATGCAACGCTTTTCGGGATGACGCATGCATACAGTTGCCTTTTCAGCTGTTTTGTGATTGTTAAGAAAATTCAGCACATATTCGCTTGTGTAGCGGTAGATTATGGCAAAGATGTCATGAAAACTGCTGGAAAGAGAGCTACAATTTGTACATGCATAGGCTATATGATATGCCAATCGAAACTAGTGGGGAAAAAGCCTGGATTAAAATTGCTGAAACTATATCCTCTTTAGGTAAATTACATTATTTTAAATGGGTTTCTCAATAGTTCAAGTGAAAATGTATAAGTTAATTTAAGTTAAACTGCAGGTCCCATACATGCTACTTGGTATGAATGGTCGCTTGGACAATAAATCATACAATAGATTACATCAGCAATGAAATAGCTCTATAATTATTAACATGAGTCACAGGTACAATAATACTAACTTTTAAACTATCTGGGAAGCATCGACTTACAAAACACATGAGTAAAAAATCGCGGGGCGGGGGGGGGGGGAGCCGCAGGCACCTGCTAGTAAAGCAATAAAATAATCATGTTTTTCTAAGAATATTGGTTTCAATATACAGTACTGTAATAGACATTTTTATATAATTAAGCATGTGTTTCAGAATTACCAAATACGTTACATTAATTCTTTTATAAAATTTGACTATATTACCAAATTAGACATGAGACATATTTTATAGCTTTTCGGCATTTTTCGCCAAAAATGTAATTATTTTTATTTTAGTACAAAATATTTTAAATTTTCGTTGTGTAGGTGAGGCCGATACTTGAGTAAAAGTTAATTAAACCAATAACATGGGGGCGTTTATACAGGGTGCAAAATACTTGAATGCCGAGGATGGAATGAAAGTGATAATATCCGGAAAACTCCACTTGGGCAACCATGTTGGATTCCAATGTTAAAAATTGAACAGCTCTTTTGTGACTATGGTATGGGACAACGCAATGCCGTGTGTAACACTTTATATTGCAGGGACCCCCTAACCTGCCACAATAATAATTATTATATTATATTACAACTGGTACATACCTCAGCAAACGCCAAACGATCATCTTGAAGGGTAAAAGTCTTCGTGAACACTTGCACTAAAATTCCACCATTTCATTTCGGCGGCATTTTTCAGCCAATCAGGACTCGTCGTGAGTTGTAGTTAGTTTAGCTGCCGCTAGAGCTGACGGGGACACCGCTTCGGGCTGGTGATGAAAATGTTATTGTAAACATTGTTTTCGTGTGTGCAAATTTAAATTAGTGTTGTAGTGTTGTGTAATAAGTGTTACTGAAGACTCTAATAGAGGCTCCAAGGTTTGTTCCTGAAGGCAGAATATCCAAGGTTCGTATTTGGCGCTTGTCATGCGCAATGTTAAGCAAATACCACCTGTATCGGCTGTTCATAGTCCGTTTCCCTCTAGTTGATATTTTAACCACTCACCTATGCTGGCTGTTTATAGTCCGTTTCCCCTCTAGTTGATATTTAACCCCGTTTATAGTCCGTTTCCCTCTAGTTGATATTTTAACCACTTCACCTATGTTGGCTGTTTATAGTCAGTTTCCCTTCAATTGATTCTGTATAGTATACAGAATCAATACAGTATACAGTATACAGTGTATACAATACCATGTTCGGGGATGGTCCACCTCTCTACTACAAGTGATATTTTCATTTTAAAAGCACGGAAAACGACCAAATTTGATGTTATATTATCCTTTAAAACCTATAGATTCCATTTATAAGCACCATATATTTGTTCAAAGGTCCTAAATATAAGTAAAAACGTGACGTATACATAACTTCATATCTACCCCAGATTTCCCTGTTTTCCTGTATTGGGGGCTTTGCCCCCAAGCCCCACCAGGGGCTACGCCCCTGGACCCCCTTCCTGCTTTCCACCAGACCCCTTCAACCGAGGACAGTAACTTTGCATTAGCCCCGGATCCCTTTCTTGTTTTTCTTTTTTGGGGGCTTTGCCCCCAAGCCCCACCAGGGGCGCACCCCCTTCCAAGCTTCCATCAGACCCCCTTCACACCGGGAGCTTGGAGTGCGGTACTTATCATAAACTAACGGGGGAACCTAACCATATAACTCAAATGGAAAGCGTGAGAATATAGAACTATTGGTAGCACTGGAGAAGCCTTTGGGAAAATGGCCGCCGGCCAATGGGAGTGTTGGTTCCCAACCGAGGGCCCGCATAACGATTGCAGCACAGCGCGTGGAATTGTAGTAGAGTCGTGGACCATACCCCCATGTTCACGTAATATCCAATATTTTGTCCATACTTTAGTGGCTGGTGCACGAAGAACTCAGCTGCGAATGTATTAATTTTGCTTGCATTTGTTATCGCTACATCCCTTGTAAGACTAGGCCTACTATTGGCCAAGCATGAGAAAAACTCTGAGGAGCGATACGTGACGTCATACCATTCACTAAGAAAGCACTGTTACTGCAGCAGCTTGGAACACACTGCACACTGGAGGCTAATGTTTACAACAGAGAGGCTCGTCTTTTCTCTGCCCAATCAGAACGCTAGTATCCACCTGCTTGTGAACCAGCCCCTCTCACCGCACTCCGCTGCGGTGACAGAGATTTACTCGTGCTTGGCCGATGGCAGGACTGGGGGCAAGTGGTCAGCATGTCGACTCCCATGACTCGACTGATGGCTTTCTCGACAAGAGCCGCTGCTTCTCAATCAAGTAGGCTACCTCTTGAGTTTGTATCACAAGTTGATTAGCTTCATATTTTCAAGTGGTATAATTATAGATTAGTTGTTTAGACAAAGTCCGCCTATATACCACTAGTATATTTGAAAACAACAGCTGAAGCCTACTGGAGATATAAGAGACCAGTGGTGGACTTTGTCTAAACATCTAATTTGTATCACAAGGCTGAGTGCACCCCACCCGAAGTTCCTTGCCTCAGAAAAATCGAAACCAGCAACACTAGTCACTAGACCAGGCATTGGGAACTGAAATAGTAGGAGAAACGAGACTTCAACCTCTTTCCACTTCATTCAATGCTCTGCAGTATTAGACACATGCAATAGATTTCAGTTCCACATCAGTGGCGTTGCAGTGACATCTTACACAGGCACTATCTGCGAGCCTGAGGTGGATACTTTTTGAAAGTTGTACAGTATAAGTTATTACGACGAAACATATTGAAACTTTGTGAAACTAAAAACTATTTTCTTTACACAATCTTATAAATTCATTGTCACTGCCACGGGTTGAGTTTAAGTGGCAGTAATTACTAAGCTAAGCGGTCTTTAACATTTAAAAATGTGGTAGCTGATGCGAGCCAATTATTTTGCTGTGATTTCTTTGTTACCTTGTTTTAAATTGTTTGTTTTTACTTTCTAGATTTTCTAACAACTGTTTCTTGCTGGCTTTTACAATAGGTAACATCTACTTCCCTGGTAAGGAATTCTAATGTTAATACAAAGTCACTTGCATTAAGCTGATCATTACGTTTAAGCAAAAAATTTATAATTTATAATGTTTTGAGTTTTGTCCATTCTGTAGCGATAATCTTAATGATTTATGTATACCGTAGAGCTTTATCACTGGTACTCACTACTAAATTGCGGTATTTTGTTACCTGTTGGAGCGCTTTCAACCGCATGGAGCAACGCTGAAGATGGCCGCTCCATGCAGTTGAAAGCGCTCCAACAAGTAACAAAATACCGCAATTTAGTAGTGAGTACCAGTGATAAAGCTCTACGCTATACATAAATCATTATAATGTTTAGTAAAGTACCGGTAAAGTAAGAAAGCATTCCATAGATCCCATAAAAGTCTGATGACTATAGGATGTGGTACTTGTCAAAGCATTAAACAGAATTACATTTATAAACTAGGCTATTAATGTATTATTTGTCATAAAATCATCAACAGAGTAGAAGCTGTGTGCATTTAAATATTTCTTAATCAATAATTTCATTTCTTTTGGTTTGTCAGTAAATTTTTTAATCTCTTTTGGAAGTTTGTTAAAGAATTTAATTCCAGAATAGTAAACCCCTTTTTGATAACAGCTGAGATTTGGCCTGGGAATATGTAAATCTAATTTCCTTCTAGTGTTGTTTTTATGTAGGTCAGAGTTAGTTTCGAAATTATCTATGTTGTCTATTACAAAGTTTAATATTTGCCCAAGGTAGGATGTTTAGCTCCTTGAAAATGGCTCTGCATGACTGCCTTCTTTGTGTCCCAGTTATAATACGTAAAACCTTCTTTTGCATGCCAAATTAGATTATGCAGATAACGTTTGTCTGTTGAGCGATGACATAAACACAATCAATATTCATTCAGAAAGTCTTTGTGATGCCTGCAGAAATGTTGGATTGGAAATTAATAGAGAGAAAAATGATCATCAAACATCAAAATAATGCGCTACAAAATATTAGAATAGCCAGTAAATCATTCCAACAAGTGGAGAAATTCAAATATCGAGGAATAATAATTACTTGGGATTCTTTATGGCACTAGGCGGCATGCACTCTCACCCATCGGGGAACGGGGTCCGCTGCTGTCATTTAAGGTGCACTATAACTGGACATAGCATCATAGGCCCTATGATATATAATCAATGCTGAACCCACTGTTTGAACAGCTTCAGAGTACATAAAGGATATTCGAGAACAAGGTTATTAGCAGAGGATTAAGGCCCTCTAGGGCTGTATTAGCCTATATGGATGTGAGACATGGTCCCTTACATAATCTGAGAGTGTTCGAGTGTTAGGAAAATATTCAGACGTAAGAGAGGTGAAAACTGCTTAACGACGAGCTTCATAACCTGTACTCTTCACCGAATATAGTAAGGGTAATTAAATCACGGAAGATGAAATGGGGGAGGAAAGACATATCTAAAAAATATTGACTGGGAGACCCAAAGGGAAAAGACCACCTGGAAGACCTAGACATATGTGCGACGACAATATTAGGATTGATTTAGGGGAAGTAGGATTTGCGAGGGATGATTGGATGGAGTTAGCACAGAATAGGGTTGAATGGCAAGCACGACCCTCTACAAAATGGCCAACATCTGTGGAGTGTGAAGTCATAAATTATGATAGCAAGGATGGTGCATCTGTGCTCTAATCAGAAAAATTAAAATTAAAAATCAATCAGAAAATTTATATTTTGCTGAAAAAAGCTAGATCTGAAAAAATATATAAACCGAAATGTTACAAGCTAAACATTTTCTGCATTATACATCATGCCTACTTCTGCTATGCCTGACTGTATTCATTATTAGGATAGTCAGCTTCTGACAGATTTAATCAAGAATGTGATATTTTAATGGTGCAAATGATTGTAGGCCTACAGTTTCATGGACTGCCAATTGGGCAGTGGAAGCTCGGCTGATATAAAGGCTATAACAACCAATTAATTTTGTTAATCACAAATGATAATTTTGCATAAAATAACATTAATGAAAATATCTCTCCTGTGCAGACTTCAATGCTATCGATTTAAAAATATTTTTTTATGCACACTGCTACGAGTGGTGTCCCTGCATCTTGAGGAAAATAGCAATGTGCTTGAAAGGTGATTTAAAAAGATGTTAGTTTAAAGGTTAGGGATAACAGTTACTAGGGACTACAGTTTTATTATCTCAAGACTAGAACAAACTTATACATAAGTTATACAGCATCAATGCATTATGATAGTTCAAGTTAAGCTACTACATTCTCTGCATCTAAATATATTATACGTAATTCTTGCTTAAAATAAACCATTAACTTATATAGCAAACATAACCTAAGTCTCTCAATGCTGGAACTGTCTCTTGGTAAATGCACTTGTTTTTGAATGTAAGGTGCAATGCTGGTGTGTCAAAACAAGTGTGGTTTAGCCACGAAGTGAGTGGGTAGGCCTAGAGACACACATACAGGCCTCGCTTTGATGGAAAATTATAAAATATAATTAAAAAAAAAACTTAAATCGTTTATTAAAGTGATTTCTCGTTTTTATCGTGTCCAGATTCAGTAATGCAAATCCAGAGACCAGAGTAAAGTTCTTATCTGACCATATTACAATGCAAAATATTTAACATGTAAGTGAGCATTCATACTGAAGTAGCATATATGCGACCTGCAGTTTAACCTACATTATATGTTTTCACTTGAACAATTGAAAAACCCATTTAAAATAATGTAATTTACCTAAAGAGGATATAGTTTCAGCAATTTTAATCCAGGCTTTTTTCCTATTAGTTTCGATTGCCATATTGTATAGTGTACGCATGTACAAATTTTATGTTAAATAGCTCTCTTTTCAGCAGTTTTCAAGACATATTTGCAATAATCTACCGCTATACAAGCGAATATGTGTTGAATTTTCTTAACAATCAGAAAACAGCTGAAATGGCAACTGTACGCATGCATCGTCCCGAGTAGCGTCGCATGAAATAAGTCCAGATCTATCTGAAGAAATGAATGTTGCACTCTGCGAGCTGCATTATTGCCATGCTATTTCTGTGTGAAGACTTGAACTTGTTTATTTGGGAATTAAAATAAGTAGCTCACAACCTGCATCCAAGTATTGCGACTCACATGCTATTCTACTTCGGTGTGAATGCTCCCTTAGGGTGACATAAATTCAATTCACTTATTTATAAATTTAGCCACATAATGTGATTATAGTCATCTCGCTATCATCATGCCTAGTGGTGTTGTCTGTTTAATGCAAGAAGGACACACTCAGTGTAGAAGTGTTGTCATGTCTCAGTCGGAAACGAGAATCAAAGAAACGCGAACATTTTGTAATATTACTGTTGTTTTAGATTGACTTGGCCATCTGCTTGAATTTGAGAGTGAAAACTACTGTTTACCATCAGTAAACAATAATTTACTGGTAATCCAGCACACTGCAAAAGGAAATGCGATGTATTACTTGCCAAGTGGGGATGGTGAAAATGAGAGCACTGTACAAACATATAGGCTACATTCTAGGTCCACCACTGGCAGGGAACATGTGGGTGATGCCATGTTTGCTTGCAAGCCTGGAGATGAACTGTGATTCGCTTTGAGTTACATCTCATCATCAGCCCACTGAAGAGTGATTGGGCCAGAGACAATATTCCTAATTTCTTTCTAATGATGGTTTCACGGGCTATAAGCCGAGTAAAAGGATATATTGTATCCAAGCTTTCGGTCGCTGACATCTCTGCGGCCTTCCTCAGGGAAATGAGTGTAGAAAAGTGGGTGGAGAGAGCTTATATATGTTTGGAGTGAAAAAAGAAATTCTGTGATTGGAGGAATAGGGTTGGCGTGTATCGGCCAATCTCGATTGGCCGATACACGCCAACCCTATTCCTCCAATCACAGAATTTCTTTTTTCACTCCAAACATATATAAGCTCTCTCCACCCACTTTTCTACACTCATTTCCCTGAGGAAGGCCGCAGAGATGTCAGCGACCGAAAGCTTGGATACAATATATCCTTTTACTCGGCTTATAGCCCGTGAAACCATCATTAGTAATCAACGCCGAGAAAGCCTCAAGTCTCACCTAATTTCTTTGTTAACTTTGCAAAAGAATTATTTTTTTTTTTAACTGAAAGGATCTCTAAGTATTCTGTGAACCATTTATATGTATGTAACCAGTTCTTTTTTCTGGGAGTATTTGGGGTACGCATACCCCTTAAAGATTTTTCCAGTTTCATATAGGATCAAGTCATTAATTTCAACAATTTTGAAATCTAGAGAATTTTGTGCCTAACAAAATAACAAAAATGATTATATGCATTAAAGTAGCTATTTTTAGTGTTACATTTGTTATCTATCCCATGATTTTCAAGAGGTGGAGCCCAACATTAGCACTGCAAGTGCTACAGCACCACTGTAATAATGCAGATGTTACTAGTTCAATATTAGAGTTTGTTGTGTCCCTTTCCTCTTGGCTTCAAATTGCATTCTGTCTCTGGCTATTCTGCAGTTGTTAAATTATATGTGCCCTTGTGAAAATGACTCCGCTTATATGGGTGATTCTTCAAATACGGGAAAATTTGCGTTCCGGAGTGATATTTCCCTTCAAATCCAACTTAAAAAAAAAATTAAAATAAAAGTTTGTTTCTACTACTCCCATACTACAACTATCAGTTTGAAATGTCACTAACTTTAAATTCTGATATTCCAAAATCGAATTTAATTCAATGAAATGTCATCCACATGCCCTGTCCCAAACCTCGGTTTTGTATATTCTAATGCATTTTTCCACAAAACAAAATGTTATTTCCTTTTCAAATTTTTTCCTGTCAATGAGTATGAATGGGTGAAGAATATTAACCCCTAAAAAATAAAATGAAATAAAATTGTCACCCCACCTAATGAACATAAAGAATGTCCCAAGGGTTTTTGGTCATCCACATGGCTGAAAAGAATGGAATTTTTTCTGCAGAAATAAGAAATATGTAAAACTGGCAACAGTGTTAGAAAGCCAACAGGGCAGCTTGTGGTTGAATTGTAAGGTTGAATTTTGCTTGCTTACAAACAGTTTGGGATTAACAAAGGACTTTGTATCATTTTCAAGGAAAACGTTTTTATTCCCCATCATTAACATGGCTTCTAGAAAGTAGGCAGAAAGTGAATATTAATTAATTTTGATTATGCACTATGATAAACCTTCCAATTCAAAGTACCTGACTGAAGTTGAGCCTACAGAGGTTTAGAAATGGCTTGCTGAGACCACTTAAACTCCTTTTTTGTCATCCACATGCCTGATTTTTGTGTCATCCACATGTCTCATGAAGGGGTATGTGGATGACTCTCAAGTCATGTAGATGATAAATGTAGGATACTATTGTGTTTGCGGTGTCTGTGACCTGTACTTAAGATCTTAAAACTGATTAAATGAATTTCTGCTTGATTCCCCCCTCCCCCAAAACCATAAAAACACAGTCTCGTTAAAATTACATTAATTCCGGAGTATGCACACAAATTTGCAAATTTCATGCAAAATCAACTGAAGTATGCTGATAAAAATATGAAATCACATAAAGAAAAGCAGATTGTTGCCAAAGTTAGTCATTAATGTGGCCTTCTGCCATCCACATGTACACGGATGTCATCCACATGGCTTCAAAAAAATAAAGAAATTAAAATAAATAAAAATATAAACATTTAAGCTCTGCTGTTGTCATATTATAATCAAGTAACCCCTGAAGTATTTTTGTGATTTTTTAAACAAAGTAAAAAATTTTGATTTTGCACACTCCAAATTTTCCCGTATTTGAAGAATCACCCATATACATGTCAGATGATCAGCAATATCCTGCAATTGCAATTACCTGTCAGGCCCCAGCTCTCGAAAATAAAGGTATAGCTACTTTTCATTTTAAATTTAGCATCGTCTGGTGAAAGGTGTAAGAAACCCTGTGATCATATCATAGAGCAAATTGCAGCTTACGGGTAGAATTGATGTGTAGAAACTGAATCCACATCAGAGGACTTAACTTCGTATAACCTTATGCGTATTGTGTGCGATTCAATTTTCAATCTGGATATGTGGAAAAGTCTGGCAATATTCTGTCAGGTCAAAAGCAAGAGTACCCCTTACATATTTTTTAAACAAAAAGCACTACACGTAACTAAATAAATGTGAGCGAGTCTCTTATGTGACGAAGACAGAGCCTGTCACAACCAAACAAATTGCATGAAGTCATTAAGAACACTTTTGAGTGTAACATTTTCTGCAACTTTGTTCCAGCGCAAGCTAGGATGGTTCATCGGCAAACAATTGGCAAAGTTTTTTTTTTGTTTGCTTTGAGCGAGGTATACAGCCATCTCATGTCAACTTGCAACATTGTTTTGACATTCATTACCTTTCACCTTACATTCAGAAATGTACTCAGTCTTGTTTCTATGGCACCAGAGTTCCTTGAGACAACTATTTGCATATTTCTTGTTACAATTTGCAGGTGCACAGGCAAAGAGAGTTAAGTCCACTTTCTTGTTACTGAGAATTAGAGTGACTTAACACACTTTACCTGCCCAGCATCGCTTTAGAGATGGATAAACCCATGAGGCACACATCCATAATTACTGTACAATTTTGATTATGACTTAATGGACTTAACACAAATGTAAAGAACATTTTTATCTGTAACATATCTCAGTTTTTGAGGATAGTGGACTTAATTCTCTTTGTCCGCACACCTGCGAATTGTAAGAGTAAAACACATCTAATGCATATTTCAAACTGAATTCTTTTTCCTCTTAAAGGTGGTTGCACTGAATTATGGGATAGTGTGTAATTTACAGTATCTTAACACATTTCAGCAATGAAACAACATGGCCAAAGAAAATTTAAAATATTTAAATCAGAAGTCTATTCCTGTGATAAATTTCACTCATTCCAGATTTCTCTCTGCTTTCGAGTTATTTGAAGTCTGTAAACACATTCAGAAAGGAGTGAAGCTGTAAGGCTGAGCAGTACCTTATTTTAAACTACATCCCTGAAGGGAATAGGCCTACCACCCGATTGCAGGATTGGGGATTGGGCTGAGTTGTATGTTAATACAAACAACCATTAGCGTAGGGGCTAGTTAATCTTGTTACGACTGCACTACGCTAAAGCAGACGATAAGAAGGCTACTTCGATTCAATGTACATAATTTACTTAAAATTAGATACCATAATAATTAATTTTTGGTAACAATGATAAGCATAAAATTTTACAAAACAGATTTCCTTAGCTATATTTGGGGCTTGTACGTGCATAAAATACCAATATTAAGCAAACTAAATCCACAAAACAACGTGAAGTTTGTTCGAGTGTGAAATGTCTAAATAAGCACAAAAACCGCCCTTTCCATACATAAATTGAAAAATGTGTACAAAAATTTTATGTAAAATCATAATATTTTTTTAGTGTTATTTTTCCCTTCATTTCTTATAGCATTCTTCCTTTTCTATTTCTATGGCTGCCGAGAAGTTATCGATACTTGTGTACAAAACCTAAGGAATGTACGATATTCAGTGATCACGATACACTTCTTTTCTACTATGTCTGAGCCGAGCTTGGGATGCTTATGTTAGGTTGCTGCAAAGATATATATATATATATATATCCTCATGATTTTCCTTTTATTTCACATATTTTTTAGCAACAGACTGCGCCTACATGAATTCTATAGATTTAAAAGATCACAATAAGCTCAAATATCGTTATTTTTCGTGGTCCTAAAAAATCACACAGCTTGCAGAGTGCCGTAGCATCCCCATAAAGGATAAGTGTATGAAATATTCTATTTTGCAAAATACCCCCGAAATAGAAGGAAGGTAAGACTGAGATCTGCCATTTTATTTTACCAAAAAATAGTCCTTTTAATAACGTAACATTATAAATGGAAAGCAGGCCAGTGTCTATTTAATATTACAATTGTAGGCCTATGTGTTTATTATGTACTATTCCATTGAATTAAAATTAAAGTTCATTTTCTGGGAGCAACGCTGACTTTAAATGAAGGGTGTAAAGAATTTATAATATAAGAATGGTTAGTTCTACACAAGACAGCAATGAAAAAACTAGATGAGATTATGAAGGAAAAGAAATTAAATTGGATTTGATGCTTGAAGCACTAGCTGTGAGATGATCTAATGAGAAAAACACATTTATTGGAGAAGGCCATAATGTGGTCATAACGGAAGGAACGAGAGGAAGAGGAAGATGAAGAATAAGATAGCATGCAGAAATATGCAACGTCGCCGATCTGAAATGGGAAGCAGTGTTAAACACGCTCAAAGAGAGAGTCAAATAGAGGAATCTACTTGCAAGAACGGCCATGCGTGGGAAAAGACATTTCGAGTAAAATTGGTTGGCAACCATCTGCCTAGAAAATCCTTTTAGGATCGTATGTGATCTGATGGACCTACTACTACTACAGTCTTATAGCTATGTAGCCATAATTGATCTGGTTACAGCCCTAGTACACATATGTGTTATATAATTATTGATACATTTACATGAGTTATAATAGGTTTGTTCCCAAAGCAAATCCATGACTGCTTGAGAATTTGCTGTACTGCGCATATCCAGTCTATAACTTAGCCATCCGTGATTTTGCACTTTGGGAAAGGTTAGAAGAATTTGGAATCAATACTTTCTGCGTTTAATCGATATGATGTGAATAGAATATGTATTTCCCTTTAACATGTTATATGTGCAATATACATCGGCAATATAAACTAGATTTTGGGAAACTTTTAATTATCTTCCATTATTCATACATATAAGTAGCTTATAAGTCAGACACAAGATTATTGGAGGGAGAAGTCAGGGTTGTGGCTACTGCGCATGTCTCTGATAACAATTCATGGTAGAGCCAGTGAAATTTCCTTATAGTATATAAACTGTCTGTGAGAACACATCGAACAGAAGATTGACAATCAGAATCACGAATTCTTGCTTTGGGAACACGTGTGGAGAAAGAGCGCATGCGCGAACGATGTTTTCCTGGTTTCTGACTGCTTTGGGAACAAACCTAATAATTCTTCTCTCCTCTTTCTCGGGTCAGGGCCTTGTCTAGTGTGGTCTGTTGAGTTGTATGTGTTTCACCAGGTTTGAAATTCACTATTACATACTAAATATTCTAATATTTAATCTGTAGAAGGGGAATTTTCTTTAACACTAGAATTCCTTAAAAAGAGGAACATTTTAACAGGTTTTACTGTCCTTTATGCACAAGAAAGGGACGTATCTAGAAACACATTACTAACTTTCTTGATAGCATCGTTGAATGTTCCGTGCCAGCACGGTGCATTGGAGGTTGGTTCAGATCCAGACGAAGCCCCAGTAGAGGATATTGAAGAGAATGAAGGAGGCAGGGAAGAAGACTCTGCTTCGTTTGTCTATCCACTGCGCTATCTGTTGCGGTGTCATCGTCGTGAAGCCTGCGTTGGTCGGTTGTCCTGGAGTAGGCACCGGAATCACGACGTCTGTATAGCCAGGACCTTCAGTTCTCACCGAGTCGATCGAATTCACTGTCAGCGTGTTGCTGTCATTCTGAAACATTAAAAACACTCCATTCTGCTGTATTTATGTCTTATTTTCACTTTAGCTGGGTTTGTATGAGGACTGGTTTGCTCATTATGCGACCAATGGCACTTGGGGTTCTGTGCCAGACCCTACAGTGAACATGAACATCATGAATAGAACATTTGTGTTCACAGTAAAATGTAGGCTATATGAGATATGTTTAATTACTGTATGGGGATATTTATTGTCTTGTTTCTGATCATCCTATGTAATTTATAGCAATTTAATAATTTTTATAATATTTAAGATGCTATCATAAGAAGATAAACAAGTCCAGAGTAAATTAAAATTAATAATGAGATGGATATTACACTGACAGATGGAATCTAGCTGAGGATGTTTAGGGATGCCTAAACAAAACTGCAGTCCAGGTTAGTGGCAATTTTAGTGAAGTCAGTGTACTATCCATTTCATTATTAATTCTAATTAATAAATACTTCACTGTGTAAACTTCCTGATTATTAGGATAAGTCCAGAGTATTTAACTGATCCATTCTATAACATGTCGGCCACGTGCCCACCTCAGGATCCAAACAAATGCAGTCCATGGATTTTTCTGTAAATAAAAATCCTGGACATTGGGACTATAAGCTGGGGGCCCATCTCATAGATTTACAGTGCGTAGAAGAACTCCAAGCAAAATTAGAGCCTCTGGCCAAATTTTGTGGCCCTTTCATGTCCAAGTAGGCTTAATATCATAGTTTCAAGGGAGGATTTTTGAGGCGATGGGCTCATCACCTGTCCCTGGTTACTGAAACCTCCAAATAGAGGCCCTATGCCCCACTGTAGGGTTACAGGACAATCAGATCCGATCCTGTGACGTGATGGTTCATAAATACAGCGCCATGAATAAGTCGCTCCGCAGCTCTCGTTATGTTTGCTTTCTTTCAGACTTGTAACTGGTAACAGAGAAGGCCATGTTAACTATTGAATATTTTATCTCATCTGTTAAATTAACTGATATTCAACCACCTCAACTTCCTGCTTAGCTACATTTGGAGATTTTTGAAGTGAAACTTCTTTAGCCGTGGTAGGGGTAAATCCAGAGCTTGTGTCACAATCAAAAATCGTCACGAAATTAGTGAGGTGTGACGGAATGGACTGCACAGAAAACAATCAACTCAATGATTAGGCTTATCCAAAATTTAAAAAAATTCCAAAAATTAAAAATTAAAACACCAAAAATCTAAAACATAAAAAATCTAAAAATCCAAAATTAAAAAATCGAAAATCCAAAATTTAAATATCCAAAAAAAAAAATAATAATAAAAGATCCAAAATTTAAAAAATAAAAAAATCCAGAATTAAAAAGTACAAATATCTAAAATTTAAAAGATCAAAAAAAATTAAGAACCAAAAAAGTAAAAGATCTAAAATTTAAAAAATCAAAAATTCCAAAATTAAAAGATCAAACATTTAAAAAATCAAAAATTAAAGAAGTCCAAAAAACCAATATTAAAAATTCCAACAATCCAAAATTGAAATATCATTAATCCAAAATAGAAAACTTCCAAAAATTAAAACAAGTTTCACTTCTGTCACATGGCATTCCACGCACACTTTTTTTATAGAAGAAAATAATATTAAAATAAAAAGTTATAAGTTTCCTATTTTTGTTTTACCAGGTAAACACATTTAATTTATACTTATCTATATTTTTTTATGTCTACTGTGTAGTTGTATATTCCTTAATAGTAGGGGAGCCCAAGAGGGGATTTTGGGATTTACTCGAGCACGTCAGGTGGGTTAATTACATGCTGAAAAATGTGCATTTCAAAATTCTCAAATTTGAGCGTGACATAAGGGGGTGGGAGGGTCACATTCTAAAGCCCGGTCAAATTGTTTTTTATTTTGAAGGAAATAATAATAATAATAATAATAATAATAATAATCTTTTATTTTGCCTGGCAGAGTTAAGGCCATAGGGCCTTATCTTCCACTCAACCAGGATAAAGACAAAATACATTAAGAGGAATTTACAAAAATCAAATACAATAGATATCATACATAATACAAAATGTTAAAAATAAAATAATAATACAATATTGAAGTACCTATATTAAAACATAAGACAAAAATGCATCCAATAATATGCCGAGAAAACAAATTAAATTAAAGAATTATATTATAATTGGATGTGTGTATAATTATAATATTATACTATAATATATACTAAAATTGAAACTTAAAACTAAGAAATTAACAAATAAAAGCAATATAGGCTAAGTGCCATGAAAATCGTGTACAATATAAATTTACCTAGGCTAGATAACGAGACATTCATTCTAGTTATCAGTGAGATACTTGATTGACTTTGACCTAAAAATCTGTAGGCTCCGACTACCCCTGATGTCCGGTGGAAGGGAGTTCCAGGTGTGGGTGATGGCTATTGTGAATGAGGCAGAGTACAGAGATGTTTGATGGCGTGGAGATCGTGTGTCGCGGTTATGTTGGGAAGATAACAGTGAGAAACGAGAGACTAAATAATTAGGTGCAGTATTATTAATTATCTGATAGAGTAGAGTTAGGGAGTGTAGTAGGCGTCTGTCCTTTAGTCGAAGCCAGGATAATTGCTCAAAATAATCTGAGACATGATCATATCGACGTATGTTGAATATGTGACGGACACAAGAATTCTGAACACGTTGTAGCTTACAGGATAATTCAACACTTAGGTCAGAGAACAGGACATCGCAATAGTCAAAGTGTGGCATCACAAGTGACTGCACTAACGCCTGCTTAAGTTTAGCAGGTAGGAAATTTTTCAGTCTATTTAGTGAATGCGTAATAGAAAATACTTTTTTACATATATGTTTAACTTGTGTATTCCATGTCATGTCAGAGTCAGAGTCAAAGTACATACCAAGATTTTTTACAGTTCTACTGTATGGAATAATTGTGTTGTTCAAGGTCACAGGCAAAAGTTCAGTGTTGTCAAATAATGCAAAAATAACGGAAAAAATATAATCTGCCGATGTGCAGCTGGAGTAAAGCTTGTGGAGATCAGCAGATTATATTTTTTCCGTTATTCTTGCATTATTTCCTTCAAAATAAAAAACAATTTGACCGTACTTAAGAATGTCAAGGTGACTTCCCCCCAATATTGTGACCCCCACGCTCAAATCGTGAGAATTTTGAAATGCACACTTTTCAGCATGTAATTAATCCGCTTAACCTTAACCTGACGCGCTCGAGTAAATCCCCCTCTTGGGCTCCCCTGCTATAAGCTCTCTTTCCATGTCAGACATGTGGTTTAATAACCTCAATTATGAAAAATAATTATCAATTTATTCCAAATTGTGCATCGGGGCAGTTTTGCTCTTTATCTGGAATTTCTATTACCAGTATTAATTAACTTAATTTAGTAAATATGAATTTAGGCAAATCTACCCTATTTTGAAAAGTAATTTTGATTATTTTTATTCAGATGTTGGTTCTAGAAATGGGTTAAATATTGTTTAATTTTTTCTTGCATAGGGCCTCCGCTGCCTAACATCGTACGTTGACAAGACAAGAATAAATTTCTATTCCCAGAGAACAAAGACTCAAGCTCTGTTAATATTGAGGAAAATGTTTGCAAAACTATCTCAACCTAAATTGGAAGAAGGAACTCTGAGTCTGAGTTTCTTTTTATTGAAGTTAGCGCTTTTTTTAAGAAATGCTTATTATGTGTGGTTTACAAGCCACTGCAAGTTAATGACTTGGAAGAATTAGAACTTGCTTTATTCAACGAAACACCACATTATGAGAACACTTTAATTCTAACTTACTGGACAAACATTCTCCTCATCTCACTAGACTTCAGACCATTTTCTCTCTAGATAATTATGAAAATTCTTCCCTTAGCACCTACACATTGTACAGAGATGACAGACACATTATTAGACTTAATAGTGACCAACAATCCTACTAGAGTATTAACACATGGACATATCCCAACCCCTGGATTTTCCATGCATAAAATTATTTACGTATCTTATGACTTACGATGCCCAAAATTAACTCCTAGAATTATAACTTGTAAGGACTTAAACAAAATTGACTCAACAAAGTTAATTGATGACGCAATGCAACTACCATGGCTCAAGGTATGGAAAACCAGAACTGTTGATGAAAAAATAAATTTATTTAACGGGTTATTCATACAGCTATAAGATAAATATACTCCTTTACAAACCAGACGTACAAAGAGACCAACTACGCCTTGGCTGACACGAGAAATATGACAACTTATGACGGAAGGAGATGTGGCATACAGAACTTATATGCTTGACAAAACTGATGACAATCTAAATACTTATAGGCGCCTCAGAAATAAGACAGACCAATCAATTAGGAAAGCAAAAATTAGACTTGCTTATACGTGTACACTTACTGACCCCGATACAACGCCATCTGACATGTGGAAGAACGTAAATAATTTAGGGCTGGGCAGGGTGAATGAACATTTCACAAACACTCAGACTGTAAACTTAGTCACCAAACAAATAACAATTGACGAACTACAGTTCTCTCCCTCACCATCATGAGAAATGTTTTTCTTCTAATATATAACAATCTCGGACGACCAAAGCACAAGGACCGGACCAAATCAGTATAACAACGATACAAAGAATACAAGACATAATACTACCAACCATCACACACATACCCAACAGGCTTTTGTTCGCCCACTTTCAAAGACCAAAACCCCTTCCACTCCAAGTGACTTCATACCCATATGCATTTTGCTTACCTTGTCTAAAGTACTGGAATGACTTGTACATAAGCATCTGACAGACTACATGAACGAACATAAATTGCTGGATATGTTTCAGTCTGAAAGTAATAGAAGACATTCGAGAAGCACGTGACGCAAGTAAAGTGACAGTACTAACATTGCTGGACTTTAGTAAAGCCTTCGACTCTGTTCATATTGACTTCCTGACCTAAATCTGTCAAATAATGCAGTCGACTGGTTTGACTCCTATCTTTGAAGAAGAGAACAATGTGTAATGTCTGTGACCAACACTCGGGATGGTGAAATGTCACAGCAGGTGTCCCACAAGGCTCTGTATTAGGACCCCTGTTGTTCACGATATACATAAATGACATATGGACTGCCATAAAACACTCTTAAGTATCACCGATGACCTGCAAAGCTACTTTTCTACTGACATAAACTCAATCAATGACGCAGCTACAAGACTAAACGAAGACATTTCAATATCTGACTGGTCCAAGAAATTTTATTTAAATTTAAATCCCCAAAAGACTCAATCTATTGTAATAGGACCAAACTATCAACTGAACTTGATTGACACAAGAACAATCACCTCTATAAAAGTAAATGAACTACCAATTCCTTACAGCTCAACAGTAAAGAACTTAGGAATTTTCATGGATAACAGTCTCAATTGAAGTACTCAGGTTACAGAAACCTGCAAAAAAGTATTTTCAATTATCCATGTCCTCAAAAAACTTGAAATATATTTCCCCTTGACTATGAAGAAAACTCTAGTACAGACCCTCATTTAGACTATGCTGACGTAGTAATGACTAATGACTAAAAATGAAATTGCAGCGTGCTCAAAATGTCTGCATATGATTTATTTGTAACACACGCAAATATGACCATGTCACTCCACCTCTGAATGCGTTAAACTGGTTTCGACTCCATACACGCTGTGATTACCACTCCCTACTACTTCTTTTCCAAATCCTTTTTACCCTTGACACCTTTCTACCTATCATCACACTTCAATTCGCTTGCCTCTCATCATAATTTCCTCACCTGTTCATGACATGACTTTAACACTATCAGTACCGTCCCATCGCACAGCTCTTTACTCGTTTTCATTCACCATTTCTGCAACACAATTATGGAACTCTCTGACCGTGAATGTCAGGGACTGTCAAAATCCCAGACAATTCAAATGGAAACTGTTTGAATACCTAACTCACTCAGGCGTATTGCATTGTACATAGAAAGTTATGAGGTGCAAGATTTCTTTTTATGATTTTATATCATTGCATTGTGTTTTTACTTTAATTTTAATTATTAGCATTATTATTATTGTTATTTAGTATTCTTAATGCTAGTACTTTCTTTTTTCTTACTGTATTTTCCTGTATGTTATACTTATATTGTAATTGTTGTTTTGGAATTCCTGATAGAGGGGAAGAGATGACCTGACGGTCTTATCTCTACCAGGTTAAATGAATTAATTAAATTAAATTGACTCTCCCCTAAATATCCAATTAATTACCTTTAGAATTCCTTAGTCTACTCCCTCAGTAGATTTGTGCCTTGTAGGTGATAGTTAAGTAAATCAAGATGTATTTTCAGTGGAAAATGTTTTTGCAGAATGTGGAAATTACACAGAAAAGGTGCAACAAAAATTCACCAAAAAGTTTCCAAGTTCAAAGAGGTAAAGAAATTCAAGAAACAGGTTCAGTGTAATATGCCGAGAGGAGTGGTAGATTGATTGTTTTAACGGAAGAAAGAATGCTGATATTTCAGACATGACACTAAAAAGCCTATCAGCTGAAAAAGCAAACAGGCATTTTTTCCGTGTCTGCACACAGAGCACTCAGAAAAGAACTCAAATTATAACATTATAATCATATGCCAATGCTGCCAACTGAATTCCATTTCCTAGCGTTTTCTCGTCTGTACAAGAGCTGCAGAGCGACTTATTGATGGCAGTGTACAGAGTGTGAGTGAAATGTTCATGAGCGACAAAAGCTGTAGTGAATTATAGAAATGTGTGTCATTTACAGTAGATAACCCGTATTTGTGATAATTTAGTGTTGCAGAAATTCGGTGCTGAGATTGCAATACACTACAGTATCTGAACACAATGCATGAATGAAGACTGGCTCCCCTACATCCACGTCACTGTAATAATAAAATTACTTAGAGTATAGGATTAAGCATCCTATTCATGAAGACAACTTCTTATTAAAGTAGACTTTCTCAGCAATTTAGTCTAACTTTGTACAAAGTCCTTTCATAGACTTTATTTTTAAGATTTTGACCATTAACTATTTCTATACAGTACATCTGACCATGGATTTTTTTTACGTAGGCCTACTGAACAACCAATAAATTTTATAGTTTTACCCATCTAAAAATCGCATTACAGTACAGTGCATGCATTTTAAGGCAACTTCCGTTTAATTCGGACTTTTGGTGATACGGACAGGGTCTGGATTCGCGGGTCTCTTTCTTTAAGTCAGTACACCAAAAACTTCCAAGTAAAGTCTTGACAATTGGAAAATGTATATAATAATTACATAAGAGTTGAATTTAACAGTAAATTTCACTTTTGGTATAGTTTACCTGTACTAGTTTCGCAACCATTGTCAACAGCTATACTTCAACTGCCGTAGAACCCTCCCGCAGACATGGTAGAAACTTTGAGATGAGGTCCTCGTTGGTCAGGATATCGAAGTTGATCAGTTGGTTCCCCTTCTTGTGAATAAAAATCCTCTCCCAGACCGAAAGCCCTTGTGTCCTTGGACACATTTTAGTAGTTCTGGATCCCTGTCAACTTCATGTCCGTCATTCCAAAAAGTGTGCCGCTACCGCTGATTTGTCTGTCTTTTGATATCTGATGTATCTTATATCTTCTTTAGTTCTGTCCTGTTGGTTTTTTTGTTCTGTCCTGTTAGAATTTTTTGCGATCATTACATTTAAATTGGTAGATGCCTGATTTTTTACTGTGGTGGGGATTCTCTAAATTCGTAGACTTGAGTAGGTTTACAGGTGCTGTTCTGATGCCATGCTTTCTGAAAACATTTCTGAATTTATTATCGGCCCAAGGGTACAATGTACTTTTCTTGTATGTCAGGTTTTCTTCTATTGGTTTCAAGGCGGTTATCTCTTGTTAGTTTTTGTTTTTTGCACTTGTTGATTTTCTTGTCGACTAAGCTCTCTGTGTTCTGCAGTGGTGATGATTGTGTTACATTGGAGATCATGCATGAGGGAATTGAATACAGCTTGTTTATGTGCAGTTGGCTTTGATGTATGAATCAGTGTGGGTAGGCTTCCTACGAATTCTAGCCTTTTTTCTTGTTTTATTATTTTGCTGTCCAGGAATGGCAGATAGTTATCTGTTTGTTCTTCTAATGTAGACTTCGTGAACTGTCTTGTGTATTAAGTAACTTAACGGCATCTTTAGAAAATCCCCACCACATTGAAAAATCAGACATCTCCCAATTGAAATGTAATGATTGCGAAAAAGTCTGTATAGGAAAAACCAAGAGGACATTAGAAGTCAGAACTAAAAAAAACATAAGACACATCAAATAGCAAAATGCAGACAAAACACTTTTGGGATGATGGACGTCAAGTTGACAGGTATCCAGAACTACTAAAATATGTCCATGGACACAAGGAGCTTTTGGTCTGGGAGAGGATTTTTATTCACACGAAGGGGAACCAACTGATGAACTTTGATATCCTGACCAATGAGGACCTCAACTCAAAGTATGTTCCACATCTGCGGGAGGGTGCCACGGCAGTTGAAGTATAGTAGTTGACAATGGTAGCGAAACTAGTACAGGTAAACTATACCAAACGTGAAGTTTTAGTGTTAAATTCAACTCTTATACAGTATAATTATTATGTTATATAACTTCACTGTGTTAACTTCCAATACAATTTAATATAGGAAAATATAATGTTATAATTTGCAAAGTAAATATACCGTAATCTCACTTTACTCACTGGTCCAAGGTAGAACTTAAGGTCATTGGTGGAATCTGTCTGCATAACAGAAGGCCATGACTGGCATCTGTCGATGCTGGTGGAAGACGCACTCATCTGCTTGCGGCTCATGGTGGGCGTGAGGGCGGATTTCAGGACATATTTGCTGTTCACCTTCTTCAGTTCCACATTCTTTCTGTAAACACATTGCATGTCTTATCGATCACAAGCGAGACTGATATAATTATGACTTGAAAATCAATTAAAAATGACCGACTAAGAAAAGAAATTACTTAGAAATGCCTTTAATTGTGATCTCCTTGCACATAATCTCTTTATCACACTGCAGTGTCACTGAGTTCCAGAACAAAATCAGGAGGTAAGTCCACCCACGGATGAAAATGAGTATTATATGATTTCGTATAGTTCCGTCTTCCGAGTATGCTTTATTGCTTTATCATCCTGGGAAGTCTGTTTTCATCTAACTTAATTCTTACATCCCTTAGTTTACATTTAAACAGTTTTTCTTCTCCCCTTAAAAATTTACAAAAGCGGACTTAATACGGTTTGAAGCATACCTCCTCAAGTGTTTTAATTTTGCAACAATACTACTTTTCTGGTATCACTAGCTTCACCCCCACATTCCTTTGTCTTACAATGGACATGACCTGTTTAGTTGCACAAGTTCAAATGTTAAACGAAGTAAGAATAGGGAACTTCAGACTTCCAAGAATTTTTAGATTCAAGGTGCTAGAATTATAACAGTAATTGAACCAGGCTCGCTAAAAATGTTAAAACTCGGGATTTGTTCTTAAAAAACACTTAATCCATGATAAAATTGCCCTATCTGGGGAAAATGTCCGATAATGCAGAAAAATGACGTATAAAATTAGTTTTATTTCACTCAAGATGGCATGAGGCACATTTATTTTCCACATAGCCCATTTAGCCATGCTGCATATATTGACTAGTCACTCTCATTCATCTTTTAATATACTTGTGAGTGATTTTATCTGATAAAATGTCAGCTTATTACCTGGACATATAAGGCATCAATGTGCAGTGATTAATACGTCACCTGCTGCCAGTGAACAGAATGAAAACAGATTATTTTATACAACATAACTTGTTTGGAAATTGAAATAATATAAATGTACATTGATTAAAAACACAATTTTGATTCCGTGCAAGCCAGTTCATGTTCTTTTATAGAGTTTTGATTTAAGCAACTACTACGATGCTCTCCATTTTCTGGTACATACTATTGGTAGCAATGGGAACTCTGATCGATTTAGAGACTGTTCATTCATTTAGTATGCCGTGAACTTAATGCTGACAGAATATTGTCAACAAAGGAAGAAAATAATAATTATTTATTAAATCCGTTACATTTTATCCATGGAACAGTCTTAATAAATTCTGCTCGAGATTACAAGTTTCATCAGATAAATTTGCTCAAATTTTGTTTTTGCAAATTTATCGTTAAACTCGTAATATCTCATGGGATTTCCTATAGAGCTGTCGCCATATAATTTTGCCGCGATGGACAAACCAATTTACGTGAAGACCAAAAAGTACGCAATGGAAGTTTCTTTAAAGAATAATAAAATTGTTGTTGTTGTCAGCTCGCCCTTAGGATGAATCAAGTACACTGAAATCATCGACAAACTCCATTACATTTCGTTGCACAGCTCCGCCTCCTAGTGGTCCCTCGCATAGCGCGGCAGAATTATTTGGCAACAGCTCTAATCCAAGTTTGTATTTTGTTATTGGCGTGGAACATTTCAAGGTAATTTATTTCAATTTAACTTAAATTAAATTCTTGTTGTAAATTTGGAGAAAGTGACTGTTATGTTGGCGCACAAGAGCTACAATTATTTTATTTATTTACTAGTGGTTTACTGTAAAGCCCAGGTCTGAAAGTACTTACAGGTTGTAAGTCGCCACTGGGTTGATAATCTCATATTGAGAATATGTGAGTCAATTGGACAATTTTATGTTGTACTGGGATGTTGCCATGGTAGCTCAGTTGGTTAGAGCATCGGCACGGAGAGCCGAAGGTCCTGGTTCAAATCCCAGCTATGGCATTGAATTTTTCAGTCTGACTTCACCTTTCCTATTTTATTTCATTTGTAAATATAACTTTTTATAATTTTAACTTACCATACTTCGCATTTCTAATTCTACCTTAGTGTAAAACAAGGATAACCAATCATGTAGTTACATTTCCTTGATTATTTACTACCAAATAGAATTCAAGACTGTCGCATTTGTAAGGATCATATTCAAGTTTTCTGAGCTATAATAACCATTATAACAAGTATCGTATGCGTTGAGTCTTACTTCCTCCTCCAGATGGTGTTGACGAAGGCGAATTCCACCAGAGAACCAAATATGAATGCAGTGCAGACGATGAACCAAATCTCTGTGGCTTTGATGTAAGACACTTTGGGTAGCGAGCTTCCGGTGTTGCGTGTGAGGGTGATGAACGTCAACATCGTACTCGTTCCTGAATGCACAAAATCAGTTGTCTTAGCCATGGATCTGGGATCTGTGTGTTTTTTCAGTTTACTATTTTGTGAATAACAATGACCATAAACAACTGTTGGGCCTAGAGTTTTAAGACTATGTGATGACAGTTATGATGAATTATTTCGGTGATATTGTGCAGAGAATGTTGAGGGAGGATGACTGTATGTCTCATTTCTACTGCACTTGTTATGGTGAACTGTGATTAATATCTGATGTGAATAAGCTTTGGTGTATATTAGCTATTCATTCAAAAATACTAACATATCTTCCAAACTGTGACTCAGATGTGTGCCCTGAAAACCCCATAAAATAATGGTGTAGGAATAACGACTGCAGCATTGCAGTAAAGAGGTCAGCACTGTATTCTGTTTCAGAATATTTTCTATGGTAGTTCTTTGTAAAACTTGACAACAAAATTAGAATAATTAAAATACAATGTCTATTTTCAAACAGTGTCTTGATAATAGCAATCTTTTATAAATTTAGATAAAATGTACTAAAAAAAACGGTGAAACGTGAATGAAGAATTTTATGTGTATTGTAATGTGCAGGGATCGTTCTCATAATATTGTTTCTTGGTTTGATAGTGCAAAGCTACTAACAGCTTGAAATGATACTTTATGGGGGTGGGTCAACTTACCACTTTTAGAAAATTGGTTTTTAAAGGTGATTTTTAAAATATGCAGCAACTGTTTAAATTCATTTTGGTGCAAACTTCATTTAAATTTCAAGATGCAAGATGCTGTAAGTCACATTCGGCAGTAGTTCAACACTCTTTTCCTAAAAATTACATATTTCAGAACCATTTATCTGATAATTCAAAAACTACTAAACAGAATTTTATATAGTGCATGTTATGACATATAGAATCTGCAAAAATGGCCAAAACTATGCCTCGCTTATAAATATTTTCCCCTCAGAAAATAATTCAGGTGTTAAAATACTTTGAAAATCTGTTAAATAAATTTACATGCTAACCAAAAATACCTTTTTACCACTGACTTGATGGAGATAATTTTTTTATCTATCTTTAAAATGAAAGAAAAATAACATGAAATTGAATTTGAGTTAAGAGTGAAACACTAACTACTAACACAATTGTGCTGCTGTTTGAATAATTAATTTCATACAGTTCATTGCAAGTAAAAAATTTGAAAATAGTGTTAATGTACTTTTAAAAGGCTAAGTTTGCAGCTCCTCAATACACTTTTCAACGCTAGAAAGACTCGACAGTATTGCATTTCATTCAAATTATTTATTATCCAATGTATTCAACTTAAATGTTACTGTAGGCATCAATATTACAGCCATTTCACATTTGCATTGCTTACAAGCGAACTTAAATGTTTTTAGCGAATTCAAAACATCCAAATTTTACTTGCTACCTTTCCCAATGTTTGTGAGTTCAATCAAACCCACCATCTCTATCAAAACATTTTTTCACACTTAATTCATAATGAATAAAAGTTAGACGGCAAGTAAATGCATTGTTTCGTAATTGCAAACGTAAAACTTGTGTTAGCTTGTGCCAAATAGTGAATACTGTACCCAATGTAGTGCGACCAGGAACAGCGTTGGGGTCAAGCCAGAATGACACCCACGACACGACTACCAGGAGGATGCTCGGTACAAAGTAGTCCATTATGTAGTGACCCACTTCTCGAGCCAAATCGAATCTAACAGTGAGAGCGCTGTAGTTGCCTCCTGCAACACAGAGAACAGTAATGGTCAGTAATACCTATGGTACAGGCAGAATAAAAGAATGCATAAAACTGCTGTCTGGTTTATTACTGAATCTTACCAAATTTTCCAAAGCGTCTTGACTGGAAGCCAAAGTTGCTACTGACGTCCTCTGTGAGGGAATAGTTGGCGACATTGAAGTTTGATTCCAAGTTGACAAGTCTGTACTCTGTGAGGTGAAGATCCTTGTTCACTGTTACTGGCGAGAACTGCTCCCACGACAGCATCAGCTCGCTTGTGTTGTGCGTCCCTGCATACAAGTACATATCACCACATCCAGTGTGAGAATTGCAAATAGTTATCATAGGTAAAACTCGTAATCTCGAGTGGGATTTATTAAGACTATTCCATGAATAAAATGTAACAGATTATGTAGGTAACAATTACTTTTTTATGTTCTTGTTTAAACCAATATTCTATCAGCTACGAGAACATGGAAGAACACCGTTGGAAGGTCACGGAATGGGGTGGAGTTTCTCATAAAATAGTATTATAGGAGTTGGCCCTCTAACCACGATGTCAAAATATGGAGGTAGATTGGACAGATGTATGCACAGACATCATGTGCAAGACCCGTAGTTGCGATGGTAGCTTATGCCTGTAAATACTGGGGTGTCAGTAGCAGAAATATTCATGGGTCGTGACTTCCTCTATTTTGCAAGTTCAGAATAAGAGACAATGCATTGGGATCATGAAATGAAGTTGAATAGGTTTACTCTGCCTGGCAGGTTGATCTGCTTTACCAATATTATGAAACAATGATGACTTGTACTTTTGTCAAATAGGTTCACCATGGCAGTTTTATGAGATAGATACCTTAGTGTAGACTGGTAATGCAAAGGCATTTATAATAGGCCCTACTAATCACAATACAAAAATTGCCATTTGTTAACATTAATGTAAACGGCTATTTTATTGACTAGGATTAACGTGATGATTGAGAAATGTTAGTTTTTTAAAACAATATTCGTTAGTTAACCAGTAGAAAATTTGGGGTTTGCATAACTCATATCTGGGACTTTTTTCTTCTTCATTTCTGTACGAAAACAGCCAAATTTCATGTTGTCTTGTTCTTAAAAACCTGTAGAATTCATATGTAAGTACTGCTTTCTTGTAGGAATATAAGTAAAATTGCTAAGAAGTTAACACAGAATTAACTAGTAAATGTTGTAAGGTCAGAACGTAACACTGGTTATGTGCAATTCATTTGTGAATAACTTGACATATTAGTGAAACAAAGTACAGACAATTCTGTTTACTTTAGTTTGTGAGAAAACTTATTAGAAAAGATTTTCAAATAAAAGTGTTAGCTTGGGTTGCAAAAAGAAACACTTTGCTGCCACATTTCGTGGTAGGGTAATACCACATCAACATAATTGTACAATCTTTATATATATAAAAGGCTTTGTCCTGACTGACTGACTGACTGACAGGAATCAACTTAGAGCCTTAACTATAACAGGTAGAGACTTGGAATTTTGACAGTACCTTCGTTTCATAATGTAGGTGCTCACTAAGAAAGGATTTTGAAAAAATTCTGATTTTAAATGCCAAAAATAAAATGTTTTTGAGAATACTTAATCCCTTCTTACACAGAATTATCGAATCCGAATCACATTTGACATTAAAACATATTGTTGCCAGTGGGTTTCAGATGGGTTTGGAATTAAAGTAAATGGAAGTTTGACAATTACAGTTGGCTTTGGCTATTTTTGTTATACCTTGGAAATTAAACTTTCGCGATCGCTTGAATGTTGTAAGCCCTAATATGGTCAAACATTGTTTTATTTGGACGAAACTCACTATACAGGGGTTTTCTGGACCAAGGAACTCGAACCTGAGGTCGCTTTTACCAGGCGACGCTATCTAATCGCGGTATGTAGTCCACGTGATTTAGGTGTTAATAAATATAATGATTTAACTATTATGCTCTTAATTTTTAATTTTTGAAATAATTATTGCGGGCAAAGCCGCGGGCACATGCTAGTATAATACCTAAACAGGTGATGACACTTTTAAGTGTACAGTAATCAGTCTTTATTCATTTTATGTTCTCCTGTCACCTTATTCACTGTGGCATGTGGTCAGCATTCTGACAATACAACATAAGAGACAGAAGAACTAGTGTGTGGCTTATAACTACCATTCAGATCTCGTAATAAAATTTGAACACAATTGTTATAAAAGTCAGAAAAAATGTACAGTGGCATTAAAAGTCACATCCCAGAAGAAATCAGCGCAAGTAAAATTGTGTTTTTGTACATCTTCTTGAAAAATACTTCTGGATTCAGGGGACTTTATACTGTCAATTTATGTTGAAAAGTCAACCCAATACTTGCTCTACCTCTAGTACATTAACATAATTGTACAATATAATATTTAAACAGGTGATGACACTTTTAAGTGTCAGGTTATGTGAAATCCACTTGGTGGTGTGTTTAATAAACTTCCTCCATGAGTAACCAACTCTGGTTTATAGATGAGCACAACATAAGACTAGAACATCATGTACTGTCGATTGACAGACCTTTATTTATTTCACATCACGGAAACCACCAATAACAACAGTAGGCTCACCACATGCCCCCAATCCTGCTAACTGCCTATGGTAGATGACGCAGTGGTTGGATGCTAGGCCAAGGATGTACGCCATTGAGTTTAGTTTATTTACTTCAATAAAGATATTTTAAAGAATATAAAAGTCACAACATTTTGTCACCAAGAAATGTTTTAAAACATAGAATCTAGTGGTGTAGTCATTAAGATGGTAACGAAGACCATCACAAGTTATAGTGACAATGACTACCGAAGAAAGCATACGAGTTAGTGAATAATCATGGAAAGTAATTACTATATTACAACTCAAAGGAACATTAATAATTTGTATTAAATAGCCATTGATTTTCAGTGACGGTATGCTATTTCACCATTGAAACCAGTGCCGGTATGCCTCTGGACCTTTAAAACCAGCGCATACCACCTCACTTCCCTCACTGATTTTATGTTCTCCTGTCTCACTATTCACTGTGGCATTTGGTCAGCATGGCCGTGACCAAGTAGCTCCTCAGTTGGTTTCCAGTTCAGAAATAATAGGAATTGAACCTGGATCCACGCATTAAGTACACCATCGTGATTCAGACGGACACATGTAGGTAACAAGCAATGCATATTGAAGTCAGTTAAACTAAACTAAACTCCTTGGCGCTACATCCCCGGAAGGACTTGGCTTACCACCCGACTGCTGCATCATCTCCCATAGGCAGATGGCAGGATTGGGGGGCATGTGGTCAGCATGCCGACACCCACGGCCGTTAATGGTGGTTTTCTGGACCGGAGCCGCTACTTCTCTATCAAGTAGCTCCTCAGTTTGGAATCACGAGGCTGAGTGCACCCCTACCAGACCTCCCTACATCAGAAAAATCCGAGGAGGTACCGGGAATCGAACCCGGGCTGACGGATCTGTAGTCAGGAACGCTAACCACAAGACCATGCCGGCGGACTATTGAAGTCAGTTAGGGCCGTATGTATTGTTACCCTGTTGAGCAATGCATTTATGTTGAATTTTTGTTTCTCATTTTCAATAAATGATTCAGCCTTTGGGTGTGATATCTCTCAACTCATGTGAATCTCACATAACTTCCTCTTCCTCTTAGTATAACATAATTATTATGTCTGGCATTGTTTTCATGTAAATTGGTTGTAAAAATGAAGTGAATGCCGTTACCACATCGCATTACATCCTTGAAAGACACACAACCCAAATAAAATCTGATTACTAAGATAGTTGAAATATAAAAACACTTTGTGCTCCACTTACGTCTGGAATTAGAATCACAGGACTAGTTTCGGGAGTTACCCCATCATCGGCTGTTGGTCTACTGGAGTTGGAGTTTGGCGATCATGGCTCAGTCAGGACTCCCGAAACTAGTCCTGTGATTCTAATTCCAGACGTAAGTGGAGCACAAAGTGTTTTTATATTTCAACTATCTTAGTTTAATTTGCCCCACTGTTTACAATACTTCGTTTTAATTTGTTTTTAAAATCTGATTAATTCATTCCCATGACTTTCTTTACTTTAAGCATGGCCAATACATCTTTCTCACTTCACATTCTGATACAGAATAAGAGACCGTGTTGCAAAGAGTGCGTATTCAGAGTGAGTGGCTTATAACTACCCTTCAGGGAATTTTTGCAAATAAATAGGAAAAACTTTAACGTAATTACCTCTTAATGTAAGCACCAGATGAAAAAAAAAAATGAAACAAAATTGTTAGAGCTGTGTTCAAGAAAACACGAAAAGCTAAATTTTCTTGATGTACAGTGGCATTGAAATTAAGAGAGCGTAGTCACCAATCTTTGTGTCACATCCCCCAAAGGTACCTAACCCAAACACAAAATTTTGTTTTTGTACGATTTTTTGTTCTTGAGTTTAACTGTTCACAGACACATACACACAGACGTTTCTTGGATACAGAGACCTCAAAACTTGTATTTGTGTTACAATCTCAAGTTGGAATTTCAGGGTGGAAATCAGTACCTAGTACATGGATGATGTCACACTGCCAGAACAGCTAGAATGCTGGGTGAACACAACAAAGCACACGGGAGATACAGTGAGTCTCAGACAGATTGCATCCGCTTGCCGCGCGCCGTGCTTCTCTTGTGATGACTCAACACTTCCTGCGTCGCGGCCAGCTGTGTCCCCGCAGATAAGTCAACAATTCCTGCATAGCCTGCAGTTGAGCATTGTTCTCGTGTTGTACAGACATGAAAGTGTTATTCTGTAGTTTGTCACAACTAAAAGAAAACATTAGGATAGAGATAAACTCAAAAATAACGGAAGAACAATTAATGCGTATTAATCGGAATTTCCTATCACGATGCCAAAAATGTGTGGATGTAGGAAGAGGACACTTCCCGCATATCCTGTAATAAGGTAGGTGCCTATTTTCATTATTTTCAAACTTATTTCATTTATTTTCATTGTCACGCACGGACGTTGACTGACAGTTCCTTTGCCGCATACAGGGGATAGGAGCGTCATCTGGGGGGAACCCAACGCGCGGCGCGGCGGATCCAATCTGACTGAGACTCACTGTATAATACAGCACATTTAAGGTGCCCTTCAAAAGTAATACCACTGTTCCTAATCTAATTGCCGCTAACCAAGGATAAAATCCAAATTGTTCTTATTCCATGATACATTCATAACAAAAACAAAAAAGTCTCAGGTCCGTCTGGAAACTGCATTCAGTGACAATGGACCATGCCCAGTGTTTTGGGGCATTTACCAGTATAAATATATAAATAAATTAATAATAGTAATATTAATAATAATAATCTATCCATTTTAGTTTCTTGACCTGATCTTGTTACACTTTTAAATTGAATTTGATGTCCACATACTTACAGCTTTCTAGCACCAGAGGGCATTGCTGTTGGTCAAAAGGGAACTTCTGCAGATTCATGAGACAGAAGAGTGTAATTTTCATCCTGAAAAAGTCACACACTTGTATTACAGAGAGAATGAAAGTATCGTCGACACAGTATCGACCATTGTCATACTATTCAACAAGTGTTGATAATTTACAGTTTTGGGAAACATATTTGTAGGGAATACTTTTACATTTAATGAGTGATGTAAATATTTTTTCTTTACTCCAGTAACATTTATTCCCTTAGCAAATTCTGTTCGTTTTCCTTGTCTTGCAGTTAATGCTAATGTTGTGTTAGTGATATAGTGAATAATGAATCCCACCTCCTTCGTCTGAGAAAGTGTAGTGCTAGAAGAAAACATTTCTTTCATGCGAAGGAACTTGCGAAGCATGAATTTGTCTAATTTCCGTTTGTCTGACCGGTACAGAAGACTAAGTTCAATGCAATGAGATATTTGCATTTCGTTGAACGATGAATGACTTGTAACTACCTCTCTATTGCAGTGCCATTTCAATACTTTGATTTCGTACACAGAAGACCCAGGTTCATGTCTGCAATTTGTCTCTCATTGGAAGCTAATAATATATAATTAATGTGCACAAGATTTTGGCTTAATTGAAATGGTCCAGTAATGTTGGCATGTTCCTCAATTAGAACAGAAGGTCAGCTCCATAAGATTTTGGCTTAATTGAAAATTTAAAAAAAGAAGTAAAAAGGTTCAGTAATATCGGTGTCTTCTTCAATTAAATCAGAAGCTCCATTCCATACAGAATATTGATTACCAAAATTAACAATAAGAATAACACTAATAATAATGATAGAAATAAAAATAGGAGAAGGACTTTGGATGTTTATATTAATGCATTGCATTCCCCATACTGAACTTCTCATGTATTTTAATTTTTGTTTACCTTGTCTCTTGAGTTGTTTAAAATACAAGAGAAAGGAATGGCGTTACGTATCTAACTTCTTTCTTGCAAGTAATAAACTCTGTTAAATAGTTTATATGAGAATAAATAAAGTTTGAACTGAGATTCAAACTCAGGATCTTCTGAATACAAGACCACACTTGATGTAGTGGTGGCAATGTATCGTTCTCTGACGAAGGCACCCAAAGTCTTCAGAATATGGAGTCATCCAGCGATTATGTAGAAATACCCCTCCGATATCCATTAACATTTAGTTTAGTTACATAACATGAAACAATTCAGAGGAAATCTTTACCATCTTGCGTACATGTATGAGATATCATATATATTCATCTATGCTTCGCCCGGCGAGTACAACGCGAAGGCTGAAATTTTGTGTCTAGAAGTTAGAACTCGTTTTCAAAAATGTTTACTCTGCGTTTGCTATCAGCCTCCAAAAATCAACGACTTGATTGAAATTGAAAACGTACTAGTAAATGCACATGCAAATCATGAGCACGTTATTATGATGGGTGACTTAAATATTAATTTACTTGGTACTGACTGTAACAATACGAAACAGTTACTATCAATGCTCCGTGCTTGCGATATGACTGTCCTTCCTCTCAATCCAACTCATCACAGTCACAATACTGATACTTTACTTGACATAATAATTACCAATAAACCTGACAGAATACTGACTCGTGGACAATGTATGACTTCTGGTATTTCAAACCATGACATTGTCTATCTTGCATACAATCTCAACTGCTCAAAACCCACACCCAGGAAAATAACTTATCGTGACTTAAAATTAATAAACGACAATGCATTAATTGAAGACGCAATATCAATACAATGGAAATCTATATGGACGTTAAAATATGTTGACGATAAAATTGACCTACTGAATGAATACATAACCAAGTTATATGACAAGCATGCACCGATACGCTCAAAAAGGGTTAAGAAAGCCCCTTCCCCCTGGTTGAATAATACTATACGTGACATCATGACAAAAAGAAATGCAGCTCTGAAAAAGTACAGAAGTGACAAAACTGAAAAAAATTATGACTATTATAAGCACTTACACAACAAAACGACTCAAGCAATTAGAAACGCAAAACTTAGACATTTTTATGACCTTATTGGACCGAATTCAAACCCGTTTGACCTGTGGAGAAAACTTAGAACAATAGGTTTAGTACATACAAATGCTCAGGTAGAAAACCTACCCTTCCCCATTGAAACTCTCAACAAACACTTTGTGTCAGTACAGACTTCGACTCTAAATGAAACCACAAAACTGCAGACAATGAATGAATTACAAGAAGCTACTCTCTTGACAGAAGAAAAATTTAATTTCTCCTATATCACACCAGAAGACGTAACGAAAGCACTTAACCGTATAAGTACGAAAGCTGTAGGAGTAGATGGTATCAACATAACCCTACTTAAAAGAATAATTAACATAATTTTACCGACAGTGACTCATGTTTTTAATGCCTCACTCATGACTTCTACATACCCGACATTGTGGAAACAAGCTATTATCCGACCACTACCTAAAAACAATACTCCAACTACTAACAACGATTACAGACCAATAAGTATCCTTCCTACTTTATCAAAAGCATTGGAACGCATTGTACACAGACAATTTTCTGACTACTTACGTGAACATCATATACTTGATGACTATCAATCAGGATTTAGGACTGGCCATAGCACGACATCAGCTCTGTTAAAATCAATGAAGACATACGTGAAGCTACTGACCAATGTAAATTAACCATACTAACATTACTAGATTTTTAGTAAGGCATTCGACACTGTAGACATTGATATTCTAATATATAAACTTAAAAGATTGAACTGTTCTGGAAGTGTCATATCCTGGTTCGACTCCTACCTTCGCGAACGCCAACAATGTGTTTTAGTAGGTGATCGTTTTTCTTCTTGGCGTTTCAGGAGGGCTGGTGTCCCCCAGGGCTCAATCCTAGGACCCTTACTTTTTAGCATATATATTAATGATGTAACCAAAACAATAAAGCATTGTAGATATCACCTGTATGCTGATGATTTACAGCTATACATTCATTCCACTACTGACTTTATCAACGACGCACTGACGAAACTCAATGAAGACTTGGCTTCAGTTTGCAAATGGACAGACAATTTTGGACTTACCTTAAACACTGGAAAATCGCAAGCAATTGTAATGGGACATCAGCGTTTGATAAGTAGAGTAAATATTAATACCATACCGCACGTGCAAATTAATGGCACTCCTATAAACTACAGCTTATCGGTAAAAAATCTTGGCGTCTTTATGGATTCAGATCTAAATTGGAACACTCAAGTATTACACGTCTGTAAAAAGGTATATTCATTACTCCATTCTCTAAAAACTGTGAACGACTTCCTCCCTAGTGAACTAAAGAAATGTATAGTCCAAACGCTAGTGATGCCTCATTTCGATTACTGCGATATTCAGTTGACCAACTTAAACACCTGCCTTACTGACAGACTTCAGCGTGCTCATAACGCTTGTGTTAGATTTATCTGTAATATCAGACGATTTGACCACATGACGCCATCTTTTCACACCTTGTCATGGATGCGCCTCAAACAACGAAGAATGATCCATTCTCTTATCTTTCTTCATAACATGTTATTATCTTCCTCTCCTTCTTATTTACACTCTCGTTTTAATCTCCTTTCGACCTCACGAACGCATAACCAAAATCTACTGCTTATTCCCCGACATACAACATCATTCTATTCTTCATCTTTTAGTGTATCAATTCCTCGCTTTTGGAATTCGTTGCCTTGTCATATCAGAGACTGTCGAAATGTACCACAATTTAGAAATAAGTTGAATATCCATTTTATTAGTCATTAATTTTATTTTAGTTTAGTTTATCAAACTTGTAATTAAATCCTTGTAATTTTATTGTCTGTAGCATGTTTAGTTTTAATTTATAATTTATCAATTCTTGTATTGTTTGTAGTATGTATTATTTACGATATGTATAGTTTTACTGGTGCAGTGGAAGAAAAGGCCTTAGGGCCTTAACTTCGCCAGTATAAATAAATAAATAATAATATTACCTGGAGGACAAGACAACGTATCCGTCAGGCTCGACAGTGAGGAGAATGTCCTTTTTGTCGGCCCCCATCACGAAGGATTCCTTTTCATTGACCAAGTACACGTGAGGTGTCCACAGCTGATCTCTGGAATCAAACAACAACATTCTACAACTGATATAACTACTAAGGCTTTCACGGCCGGCGTTCAATGATATTTCCATTTCCGGGCTGTATGGCCGTGGTCTATCCGATGAAATTGCTAACGTTTCGCCACGAACTGCGTCTGGCATCTTCAGAGCTCGTTACAGCTAGGTGGTCGGCTGTAACGAGCTCTGAAGATGCCAGACGCAGTTCGTGGCGAAACGTTAGCAATTTCATCGGATAGACCATGGCCATACAGCCCGGAAATGGAAATATCATTCTACAACTGAGTTGATTTCATTTTATTCTGTCCATCAGAACGTATTGTACAAGGAATAAGGCATAAGTCTTTTAAAAATGTTGAAATGGTATGGAGTGTACAAGGGAGAATCAAATGAAAACCACAATTAATTTTTTTTTCCACTATTTTACTGCAGGAAGAATGTTTGCTCTAACATTATTTTCTACTTAGTCCCCTCCTAGTTCAATGCACTTAAACCATCGGATAGGAAGTGCTTTGATACCACATGAGAAAAATTATTTTGGTTGATGCTGTAGCCACTCATGCACTGCCGATTGGATGTCTTCATCAGACTTGAACTTCTGCCTCCGAGGTGCTCCTTTAATGGACTAAAGATGTGGAAATCTGATGGTGCCAAAGCGAAGGGGGTTGCTGAGAGCAGGTGTTTTGATTCAACAAGATAACGCCCGTCCTAATGCTGCTCGTGCAACCATGAAAACCATCGATGACATTCGCTTCAAGTGCCTCCCACATCCGCCATACTCGCCAAATTTGGCACCATCAGATTTCCACATCTTTGGTCCATTAAAGCAGCACCTTGGAGGGCAGAAGTTCATGTCTGATGAAGACATTGTATTGGCAGTGCAAGAGTGGCTACAGCGTCAACCAGAATAATTTTCCTCATGCAGTATCGAAGCACTTCCTATCTGATGGCATAATTGCATTGAACTGGGAGGGGACTATGTAGAAAAAATAATGTACAAGCAAACATTCTTCCTGCAGTAAGATAGTGTAAAAACATTAATTGCAGTTTTCATTTGATTCTCCCCTGTATGTATAATACAGATTCCTGTGAAGGAAACAGACTGCATCGTGCCACTCTAATGTATTACCTGGGCAAGCCTTCCCTCATGAGCGCCTCTGCGTGTGGATGGACACTTCTGAACTCCAATCGCGGATCCCACCATCTTAGTCGCAGCAGAATGTGCGCCGTGAATTGCTGCAACACACAACAAAACATAGTCACAGATACCTCCTAGGATTTCCTGGAACGGGGTGCACTCAGCCTCATGACGAGCTGCTTGAATATCAAGTAAAGTGGCAATAAAAGTTAAATAAATTCGTCACATCCCCAGAAGATAGCTAACCTAAATATAAAATCTTTCTTCACACGGTTTTTATTCAGACACACACCGCCGAAAGAAAACTGGTTCATCTTGGGGTTTTATTTCATTTTTAAAATTGCGAGGAATGAAATTTTAACTGCAAAGAAATGAAAACCAAGTAGTTATGACTTTCTCTTACTTTTAAGGCCACTTTACACTGAGAAAGTTTCGTTTTTCGCAACTTTATCGAAAACAGCTCTAACGATTTTTGAAGTGAAACTTCTTTAGCCATGGTAGGGGTAAATCGAGAGCTTGTGTAACGCTCAAAATCGTCACGAAATTAGTCAGGTGTGACGGAACGGACTGCACAGAAAACAATCAACTCAATGATTAGGCTTATCCAAAATTTAAAAATCAAAAAATTCAAAGACACAAAATATAAAAAATCCAAAGTTCAAAAATCCAATTTTTCAAAATTAAAAAATTCTAAGATCCAAAATTAAAAAGTAAAAAAATCCAAAATTTAAAAATCTAAATATCGAAAATTTAAAAAAAAAAATTAAAATTAAAAATCCAATATTTCAGAATTAAAAAAATAAAAGATAAAAAAATTAAAAATCGAAAATTAAAAAAGTCTAAAAACCCAATATTAAAAAGTCCAACAATCCAAAATTGACTAAATCCAATAATCCAAAATTGAAAGAATCCAAAAATTAAAACAAGTTTCACTTCTGTCGCGTGGCGTTCCACGCAATTTTTTTTTGGGGGGGGGGTACATGGGGTGCTTTTACTAGGAACGAAAATTTTTATTTGAATCTTTCTTCTTCAAAAAATTCCGTGTTTGTAGAAACCCAGTCTTGCCAGGTGAACAATAAAGCTTTGCATCAGGTTGAAACAACTAAATATGTGCTCTTTGCAATATGTCGTGTATCCTTCGGGGATGCGATGTGATGTGGTAACGACATTTTCTCCATTTTTACAACCAATTTACATGAGAATGTGCGTGATAATTTTATTATATGAAGAGGCCAACTTTTATTGGGCAGAGGAACTTACGTGAGATTCAAATAAGATTTTTTAACCGAGAAAAGTTTGTTGACAAAAATAATTCAGGTTTTGCAAAATGTAATGTTTGTTGTTGACCAAATTCGGTACGGGGACAGACAATAGCAATGCATGTTGTAATAGTAAACGTGACAGGGGTACCAACAGTGGCAGATAACGTCCAGTGCAGTAACCTTGCGAGCTGGATTGGCATCCTCATATATCATGGCACACAAATTGCTCCTGACAGGCAGATGTTTGTCTTCGCGTTTAAATAGATTTGAGGGAATCTGAAGCGTCTGCGATGCAAGCAGAGAAATTAAATTTTAAACGTAGATGGACTGAAGGGTGGTCCAATTCACCTCGAAGCCGGATTTTTTATTTTAGCTTTCGAGTTATGAGTGAAAAACGGGCAGAAAATTTAATTTTTTTTTACCTATCGAAGCAATAGTTTTTCAATTGTAAAGTTAATGCAGAAGGCCTTGTTCTGCTACCGTAGCAACCGAACAGAAGAGCATAGCTGAAATATGTTTTTTGTAATATAAGACATTAATTTGTCGATCGCTTCGATTTTGTTAGCCCGCTCTGCTTATTCATTTGTTTATAACATTATGACATGGAGAGATCACGATTTTTTTACATGGGTGGAAGGGGGATCATGAATGCAGGCCTAAATGGAAAACATTGAACTATTTGAGGGGGGGAGATCCTTTCTAATCGTGAAATGCACCTCGAAGGCGGATTTTTAGCTTTTTTCATTATTAATCGTTTTAAGATTGTTTATAAATAGTTTACGTGTAAGTATTAATAAATATAATATTTTAGTTAGTTTGCAATATAGTCACTATATTCGAGATCATGCCATAGCTTATTGTGTAGCTATAACTTTGTCACATTGGAACGAAATTTTGCACATATCCTCTCTTCAACATTAAACCCCCTTTTTGAAAACTTTAGGCCTTCACCGAACTCGCCGCATGCAGTTGGCATTCAAAGTTGCATGATGCTGGGATTTGACAAATTAAAAGGCTATAAATGAACAATAATAAATTAAACGTCACATAACTTTCTCTAAACTTGGCTTGGACAGTATCATTTTCTCACCTCACATTTTGATATAGAGACCGTATTGCGTAGAGTGCGCATTCATTTTACTCAGTGCCGCTGTAGGCTTTGTATCTGCTGAGAAGTAGAGGTGTTAACTTTGTTTGCTATTTTGCGTACAACTTAAAACAGACCACAAATCCACATGAGAACGTGAGAGTGGGAAATCAAGTTATGTTACCGGAATTTCTGTTTCTTCTTATTTAAACCCTTACCAGACATGGTGTGTAGAAGCAGTTGGTTGCAAAATTCTAAGTCCTGTACGAGCGATAAAAAGCGTTTTCTAAGGGAATAGTTTGAGTGTCATGATTTCAAACTCTAGATAGCTAAGGACCTAGAGTGAATTTCGAATTGGAAGCAAACTACAAAACCAGGTCTAGTTAGCAATTTATGCAGGATCTTTCACCCAGTCATGAACCCAGGACCGTGAACCAGTCTGTGTGATTTCTCTTGTAAACAGTATCGCATCTAAGTGTAATAGTTATATGGAACGAGTAGATGACGTCACTGGTTCCCAGAACAAGCAAAGCCTGATAACATTTTATGAGTCAGTCGAGACCATAGCCTACAGTTAGCAATGCATATACTTTATGTCATTCATGAACCCGCCATTCAGCCCTATTCTGTGCTAACTCCATCCAACCATCCCTTAAATCCATTGTCCTCCCACCTACGTCTAGGTATTCCAAGTGGTCTTTTCCCTTCTGGTCTCCCAGTCAGTACTTTTGATATATGTCTTTCCTCCCCCATTTCATCCTCCATGGTTTTTTGTCCTTGCTATATCTGGTGAATACAGGTGATGAATAGGGCCCGGATTCTTAGGTTTAAACTATTTTGTTTTGATATTTTACCTGCGTACATTAGGCATGTTGCTCAGTGTTACGAGTACATTAACCATAGCATTGCATTTTGTAACCCCATTTTCCCGTTATTGAACCAAAATCCCCAGTTTCTTTAGAATTCAGTTAAAGACATTTTTAAGAAGCTTACACTTGCAGTTCATTCACAGTGTTTGCTCCAACTAAATGTCGAAAGTAAAGTATTCCTAAAGTTCTTGAGTTTATGTGGTGCAGTTGAAAAAGACAGGGGTAATTCATAAATTAATTGTTTCCTATGAACTGTGGAACATAAGCAAAAGGAATCTTCGTAGCCTATAGTTTTGTGAAAATTGCAAGTAAAAATGAAATTAATACATTTATGTTAATAAGTTTATTGAGGTAAAGAACTACAGTTTAATACTCACGAGACTCTGGGCTTCGATGGCTCCCAGGAAGTAGACGTGGAGTCTGACGGTGACGTTGACCGGCTGGCTGCGGTCCCCGGGTCGAGCCCATCTGTCGTACCTGCAGGGCGCCGTGAGGGCGTTGAGAATCTCGGAGCTCGAACTCGCGTTGTGCAGGTCAGGACACGTTCTGTGCAGAATAAACAGCGTATGTAGTTTTATTATTAGCTACACATAGGGGGTACGCCGTAGCGTAGTGGTTCAGGTGCTGGTGGCAATGGCCCTGGGGTCGACTCAGCCTCTAACAGAAATGAGTACCAGGAGCAATCCTGGGGGTAAAGGCGGCCGACAACCTTACCACCTTCATGTGCCGTTTGTCCAAAATCAGGGGGCCTCAACCTCCTGGAACCCTCTGGGCCTCCATGGCCTGTATAAGGAACGCTTGACTTGACACATAGCGTGAGATGTGCATCTGTTTCCATTGTCTTCTACAGTGACGTCACAGAATGCAATAGAAAGAGTTGTCATTTGGATATTTGTAGACAAATGCAGTTTGCGAACTTGTTCATGTTTCTTAAATTTGCACACAATTTTGATTACGTGAAACATTTGTACCGAGTCTAAAGAAAGAATTCAAGTTTCCGTGCACGTTTTAAAGTCGCGTGTGGATGTTTATGGGTTTCCCTCACTAATGTGCATACCTTCCATTTGTATGTTCAACATCATTCCTTACAGTTTGCATGACTCGTGATATTATATATACATGTGTTCTAGTGATTGGCACAAGTTCCCTAGGCCCTTGTTGTCATTATCATCTCCCGCCAGTGTCTATCGGAGGTGGCCCCGGCATTGGGTTGATCACTCATCTCCTTGTCTGGTCAAAAACGTGTGCATGTGATCTCCCGACAGGTCGCATAATGACCTTAAAAAGTCAGAAATATGCAAGACGATCTTACCTTGAAATACTTAAATACTCCCGACATGTTCAATGTTAATTCGGAATGTAGACTTAAAACAAATTGCAGTCATTTAAAGCTGGTGAATATAAGATCATGTCCGGATATGACCTAAACTGTTAAAAGGACCTATATACGCCCTACCAATAGAGTTAGTAGCACTTGAATTCGCTAATAGTTGAATAAAGACACTTTCTTCAACGCACTTTATTTACCTTAGTAAACTTCTGGACGGCCGTTTCGCTGATGATGCAGGAACACCACCTGCGAAACGGCCGTCCAGAAGTTTACTAAGGTAAATAAAGTGCGTTGAAGAAAGTGTTTTTATTCAACTATTTGTTACACAGCGCTAAAGTCGGACACAAGAATGAATTGAATTTGCTTCTGTGCTTGGCTTACACAATGGCCGGTGATTTACGACGTCGCGCGTGAGACACGTCCTGTAATAACTCAGGGAATTTATTGTGAAAAATGTTTCAAAAACTTTTAGCTCTTAGTGTAGGCTGTCTACCATATACAATAATATAGTGTACAATTCCAGTAGAAAATTAGAGGCGTTTTCTTCATGTCGTTGCCCCGAAGCAGGCACTGGGGGGTCTCCCGATTTTTGCTGTTGTAAAATTAAGTTTTCAAATTTGATTTTGACTTTTTTTTAGTTAAAAACAAAGTAGGTTTTTTAAAGCACATACCACACTTTATATCCTTCCGAAACAATAAAAAAATACATTATACAAACGGTGGGTAGCTTATAACTACCCTTCAGAGAATTTTTGCGTTTCAGGATAAGCATCACATGTACAGAATTAAAAGAAAATCGTTAGAGCCGTTTTCGACATAATAGCAAAAAATGAAATTTTCTTATGTAAAATGGCATCTTCTATATTAATAAAAGGAAGTGTCTGTCCTCCGTCTGTCTGTCTGTCTGTCCGCGATGCCCAGCGAAATCTACTGAACGCAAAGATCTGAAATTTTAAAGATAGATGGACTGAAAGGTGGGCGAATGCACCTCGAAGCCGAATTTTTAATTTTAGCTTTCGTTCGCGAGTTATGAGTGAAAAACTGGCAGAAAACGTGATTTTAGCGCTATCGAAGCATCAGATTTCAGTAATACATTTCAATGTCAAATCAATTGCAGTTGGCTTTGGCTATTTTTGTCATACCGTGGAAATAAAAGCATCGCGATCGCTAGAATGTTGTAAGCCCACGGTGGTCGATTCATTTGTTTAGAATGTCAAGGCCCGTAGACATATGAAATTTTCAACCTACACGGAAGAGGGATAATCAACATAGACCTAAATATGGTTAAACATCGTTCGATTTGGACGAAGCTCACTATACAGGGATTTTCTGGGCCAAGGAAATCGAATCTGAGGTCGCTTTTACCAGGCGACGCTATCTAATCGTGGTATGTAGTCCACGTGATTTAGGTGTTAATAAATATAATGATTTAACTATTATGCTCTTAATTTTTAATTTTTCAAATAATTATCGCGGGCGAAGCTGCGGGCACATGCGAGTTAAAAACAAGAGAAAGTCGTCGCCAGTCTTCGTGTCACAACCCCAGAAGGTACCTAACCCAAATAAAACATTTTGTCTTGATACGACTTTTCATTCTAGGCCCACACACATACATGTTTCTGGTACCTCAAAACATGTTATCCTCACAAGTTACGGCGAAGTCACAAATACGGGCTCCTTGGGCAAACATACGTGAAAGCATACAGTTTGTGAACAGTGTTCATTTGTTTGATTTTATGAACCGCACCGTAGGCTATTTCCAAAGCCCCTTGGTACCTACATGATATTCAGAATTTAATTATAACACTGGTGTGGTGTCGACTATTGCAATTATCTTCAAACCTAGAGAACAACAAATTAAACTGCGTAATAAACAACTTGTAATTAAACCAAAATAAATTCTGTTTGCGTTGTTTTTAATACCACACTAAATTGAGTTCATTTCTCGAAGAACAAGCTTAGTCTTGACCGTAGCCATCAGCTGCCATCTATCGCAGGAGACAAGAACTGATAGAACTTGCTAATAGCTGATTGCGCAAGGTCAGCTGATGAATGTAAAAACTCTAAACTTAACATTTAATTATGTTGAACAAAAACAGTCGTATACACTCGTACGGAAATTATGGAACTACCCATAATAAAGCTGCTATAGGAGGTTTGATTATTAATGTAAGCGAGATAGCCTGTGGCTGTATTCGAGCTTCGTTCGACTTTTCATCGGCTGTTTTTTAGATTAATCCCTTTTACAAAGAATGGAAAGAAGGTGCAAAATAGAAAGAAATGCATTGTGAATAATTGTGTGCAAGATGAACCCATCTTTATTTAATACTAGCTGAAAAGGCCCGGCGTCGCCCGGGCTTTGTATTTTTTAATTTGAAATTAACTTATGAAGGACTATATGTACAGTATGTAGAACTTGAAATGAAGGAAAAGATTTATCACACTCAAACTATTCCATCAGAAAATGCTAGATATAGCTTTTTATGGCTCATAGAGGATGTCGAAAGCTGCATTCCGTTGCTTCTACACATCATGCCTGGGAGGGGTTGAAATAAGAAGAAACATAAATTAAATAAGATTGTATTGACTTGACGGAACATTTTATTTCTCATTCTCATGTTATCATACAACCGTTTCGGGCTGAAATAAAAGAGAAATGCAGTACCACTTTCATACGTTCCTCCCCTAAAACCCGGGACATAATATACTGTGAGCGTAGGACTCAAAACGTTCCACCCCATGCTTAGGGCCTATGATAAACATCCCTATTTCTCAACTAATACAAAGCCTACAGCTATGGATAAGGTATAAGGGGAAAGGATTATTTACAGACTTCTGATATAGCATACTCACACACTTAAGTTGTCCCTGCAATACGACTTCTTATTCTACATCAAAATGTGAAGTGAGAAAATATTTCTTATGTCGAGGGTAGAGAAAGTTATGTGACTGCATCACACTGTGCTTTATTTTCGTGGATTTCATTTTCAGTAATTATTTTCGCCAATATATTATTACATCGATGAAATCATAATTCGTTAAAGTCCAGCATTATAATTATAGTCGCCAAAGCCCAATGTTATCAAAGTAAACAATACACTGTTGTCATGTGAACTGAACAACATTCATTTTTTTTTTCAGTAGAATATTCTCAGAAATTATATAATTTTCAAGGGAAGGACTGATTTGTTTCAATTTTAATGTCGACAGCTATACTTCCCGGGCTTAACTGGGTATGTGTGCAAAATGTCGTGTAAATTGGTAAAGAAATGTAGATTTGTATAAGGAACAAACAAACATACATACATACATACATACATACATACATACATACATACATACATACATACACACTTTCGATTTTATATATTAGATTTTTATAAACGATATTGTGGAAAGTCACAGGTCAACTGTACAAGACAAGAAAATTGATATTTTCTTATTTGCGGATGATGTAGCAATTTGATTGATGATACTGTCTCAAGTGGAAGTTAAAAATAAATACAAAGATCATTTGAAAAGTGAAAAGTCGAGGAATCATAACTTTACAAGCTATTGCCTACCAAAATTAGCTAACAAATTATTTAAAAATTTGGATAATATATACAGATATATACAGAGGCGTACATTTCATTATTGTGATATATCACCTTTTTTAAAAATCTGCTTATAAATTACTTAATGTAAGTTTAAAGCGTGGGAAGCTCAAAACTCGTTATTGTGCATCTTAATTTTTAAAAATTTCCGGGTTAAAACCCCCGAACCTCTCTGGAGAGAGTCCCCTCGAATGTTATAACCCCCCCCCCCATATGGCCGGCTTGGTTACGCCTATAAATCTATAGTAGAATCAGAAATACTATACCCATCGGATATATCTGGCTATACTTATAATAATAGCAACTTCTCCGTGTAAAGTCCCCTTAAAAGTAAGAGAAACTTCTCCACAGAAGGTACCTGACCTAAATACAAAATGTTTCGTACGATTTTCCGTTCTGGAGACATGTTTCTGAAAATAGTTGCCTATTTTTGGATTCAGGGAACCTCAAAACGTGTATTTATGTTAAAAATTCAACTTCGAATTTGGGGATCCAAAACAATACTTCCTCTATCTATAGCATCTGTGGTACGGGCAGAGGAAGTAAAAAGTAACTAAATATTTTACATATAAAGTTTATTATTCTTTAATTAGTTTTTAACAAACGTATGTCATGTTTATTGGGTTAATGTCATTCCGGTGGTTTTGGATGCCAAGGACGTCCTTGTCTGATCATATCACAAACGCCCTGACAATGAATATAACAATAGTCAGTCAGCACACTTCGGTATTCCAGCCTCGTATGGGGTCCTGGGTTGGATTTCCAGTACAAGAGTCTCTCAAAAGACCAGATGATGTATGTAGTATATACAGGTAAACTTGATGGCCATATTTAACAAACTATTGACTTTTAGATAACTTAGTTTCTAGCTCGTGTGAAAGTAGGATATTGACCAGTAACGTTTAGCAATTCCTCGGATATAGACCAATCACGAACGTTTAACTTATAATATGTTTCTTAGGGTCGCAAGGATGCAATTTTGTCTGATAAAACGTCAGTTATTGCACACGTAAGGCATCAACTGCAGTGATTAATCGTGATATACTACCAATGAACAATATGAAAACACATTATTTTGTACAAAATAACTCTTAAAGAAATAGAAATAATGTAAAAAAACAATTTCGGTTCGCTGCAAGCCAGTTCTCCGTCTTGTGGCAACGCACTATGGAACTCAAATCGATTTAGTTAATCGATTCATCGACTGTCCCTTCAATCAATATGCCGTGATCTCATATTTGACACAAAAAGTAAGAAAATAATAATTGGAAAGGTGAAGTCAGAATGAAAATTCAATGCCATAGCCGGGATTTGAACCACGTTGTACCGGCACGTTGCCATGGTAGCTCAGTTGGTTAGAGCATCGGCACGGAGAGCCGAAGATCCTGGTTCAAATCCCGGCAATGGCATTGAATTTTTCATTCTGACATCACGTGTCCATCTTAGCCTACACACGACCAGTGTGAAAGAATTATTATCATTCCTAAATAATAATTATTTACAAAATCCGGTACATTTTATTCATTGAATGGTCTTAATAAATCCTGCTCATAAATATATCGATAAACTCGTAGGCTAATCTCTCGTGGGATTTTCCTCTTTTGGAGTTTATAAGTCTATTGAAGTTACTGATTTGTGTGCTTTTTGAATTACAGTATCTGTAGGTAACGACTTCACAGTGGATTGTAGGTGGTCTATAACATCTCCATGAATGACTCAGCGTTTTGATTTACGGCTTTTTCACGACTTTTCCTCGAACTTGTATCGATGTCAGGGTTTCTCTTTCAAACTACTCTAAAACGTAGATCTGAAATTTGTTACGTAGATGGACCGAAGGGTGGCCGAATGCACCTCGAAGCCGGATTTTTTATTTTCATCTTCATTCGCGAGTTATGGGTGAAAAACTGGTATAGACAGACTTGGTGCCTCAATTTCTCCTTGTTCTTACATGAGATAATGCAAAGCAATATTCTTCTTATTCTTCTTCTTGTTTTATTTCGGGTATTTGGACTTAATTGTAAAGCTTTTTAATATTTTAAAATGTTTATGCATGATTTAGGTGTAAGTGCTTTAACTAGTTTGCTGTTGTAAGAAGCTAAACATTAGCCGTCATATTGAACAAGAATAAAATAAATAGTGCAAATATATGTTGCACAAACTTTCTCGCATATACGTGTTAAAGGCTAGCACAGAAAAAAAAGTAAATTGTAGAGACAATTAAATTTTATTTGTTACGTTTTCATGAAACTAACAAGTAACTAGAACGGGTCGATCTTTATGTTCAATGCTTTTACCGTGAAATAATAATAATAATAATAATAACAACAACAACTTGAGGTTTGCATGGTTTTCTCAATCTCAAAGGAAAAAATGCAGGATACATTGAGATATAGCCGATATGGGCAATAAAAGAATATAATTCATATTTTAATCAAAATGTATGATCTGAAATTCGCATTTAAGTCATGTTATTTCGTTTTTATCTTGATACCTATTAATTTTATAACAAAAAATGTCCTTTTTTATTTTCTCTACAACTTGACTGTGCTAAGTTTCCATATATCGCCCAATGTAATGAAGATAGCCTAGAAGAATTGAAAATGGATACATATAAAGTATCCTCTAAATCTTTTTTGCAGAGAAACGGATATAGCCATTTTGTTAGTCATATATAAGTGTTTCCAATTTTAAATTTTTATTAAAATCGTTAGAGCCAATTTTTTCAAAAAAAAAAATTTAATGCAAAGTGCCCTTAATATTTGAGTTATAAATATCAAATTCTGGGCGGTTCGATAAAATTTAAAAAAAAGTCCTTAATTCATAAAATTCCGAAAATACAATGAACCGTTTACCCGTTGTGCTTGTCCACAGACAGACGGACAGACGTCATTCCAAAAACTTTTTCGGTTTCTAGGCATCGTGAAACATCCTTTCCCGGTGTTATCTCGACTTCGATTTTTTGTCACGATCACAATACTTTCTCTATACTACGTATATGCGAGAAAGTAAAATATAAAACAAAATTGTTACAAATACTTCGTTTTTAATAACTTCAAGGAGCAATTATGCCAAATTGGAAGAAAATGAAACAACGCACTTCGACAGTGAAGCGAATATTAATTCAATTAAAAGACGTTACTAGAGATGGTCTCATAGCTTACATAAGCTTGGTGGGTGCGTCCCAAAGCAAACACTGGACGAGTCATTGTGCAAATAAATTATGTCTGCTAATAAATTTGAATGCGTATAGTAAACAAACTCCATGGAAGTGTATTTTCCGATGTTCGGTGCCCCGAAGTATTTTCGTTGGTTCTCGAAGACAGCTAATTAGCGGTGAATGAATTACACTTTTGAAAGCGAATAATATGGCATTACGTACGTGTGAGATATCAATAGAAAGATTTTTTCCTCCGGTTTAACCAAGTGCATAATAAGTGCAGTTAACCTCTGTCTGAACCTGATGTAGCTGGAATTCTGCATGAACACAGTTTTTATACCCGGAAATGTTATACTTCACTCATCTCCGCTATTTCGCATAATATCATTAAAATGTAGTTTCAGATGCGGATCAGATACTCTCTCGTTATGTCTCTCGTGTAAGACTAAAATCGTGCAAAATCTCTATATCTTGTATCTATATTAATAAAAATTAATTTACAAAAGGGTTATTGCCGCATCACTTGAGAACGGCTCGACCGATTTGGCTGATTCTTTTTTTGTTGTGTTCGTAATTGTCACGACAAGGTTTGTGTGAAAGAAATTTTTTGGAAAATCCACGGGAAAAGTCGGAAATGTGATGAAATGAGGCAAACTTAGAGAGTTCTGATGTCAATTGTTTACATAACGAAAGTATTGTTTACGATGTTTACATAGGGCTTTGGAAACTATATTATAATAGTGGGCTTTAACAAATGCTGATACTATCGATGTAAGTAATACATTTGTGAAAATAATTCTGAAGAATAAAATCCACACACAATATTTCTGCGTAAGTATTTAATACATAATTGTGAAAATAATTCTTGACGAATAAAATCCAAGAAAATAAAACAGTCACATAACTTTCTCTACCCTCGACATGGAAAATATCATTTTCTCACTTCACATTTTGATGTAGAATAAACGGTCGTATTGCAGGGACAACTTAAGCGTGTGCCAGTTAGTATGCTATATCGGAAGTCGGTAACAAATCCTATCCACTGATAGTCACCCGTAGCTGTAGGCTTTGTATTAGTTGAGAAATAGGCCAAGGGACGTTTATCAGAGGCTCTAAGCTTCTAAAAGAAGACAAAACGGGATGGAACATTTTCAGTCCTACGGGCGCAGTTTATTATGTCCCAGGTTTTTGGGAAGGAAAGTATGAAAATGATATAGAATTTATTTTTTACTTCAGCCCCGAAACGGTTGTATGGTAATACGAGAGTGAGAAATACAATTTTATGTCAAGACAATACAATCTGATGTAACCGGAATTTCTTTTTCTTCTTATTTGCACTTCTCCCAGGCATGGTGTGTAGAAGCAATGGAATGCAACATTCGACATCCTCTATGAGCCATAAAAAGCTATATCAAGCATTTTCTGAGGGAATAGTTTGAGTGAGAAAAGTTGTTCATTTCAAATTTTTAATACATATAGCCTATAAGGACCTAGAGTTTCAACATCGAAAGTCCTCCATAAGTTAATTTCAAATTACAAAATACAAAACCCGGGAGACGCCGGGCCTTTTAAGCTAGTACGGTATATAAAAGGTTTTGTCGTAACCGACTGACTGACTTAATGACAGAGAATCAACGTAGAGCCTAGGTACCTCTACAATAGGTAGAGACTTGAAATTTTTACAGTACCTTCGTTTCATAATTAGGTGCACACTAAGAAAGGATTTTGAAAAAATTTGATTTTAAATCCCAAAAATTACATGTTTTTGAGAATACTTAATCCTTTTTTACACAGAATTATCAAATCCAAATTAAAACAGTGTATTGTTGCCACTGGTCTCAGATGGGTTTGGAAATAAATGAAACGTGACTTTGAAAATTTAGAAAAGCTATCAATATAATAATGTTATAAATAAATATTGAAGATTTAAATCCACGAAAATAATGCAGTCACATAACTTTCTCTTGCCTGGAAATAGAGAAAACAATACGAGGTAAGGTAAAATGTTTTGGGGAGAGAAGTATGAAAGTGATATTGCATTTCTGTTTAATTTCATCCCCAAAACGGTTTTATGGTAACATGAGAGTGAGAAATAAATATTCCGCAAAGACAATACAATTTTATGTTACCGGAATTTCTGTTTCTTCTTATTTGAACCCTTACCAGGCTTGGTGTGTAGAAGCGATGGGATGCTAAATTCTACATCCTCTATGAGCCATAAAAAGCTATACCAAGCGTTTTCTGAGGGAATAGTTTCAGTGTGATTCTAAATCTCTATATATATAAAAGGCTTTGTCCTGACTGACTGACTGACTGAATGAATGACTGACTGAATGACACGAATCAACGTACAGCCTAAACTATAACAGGTAGAGACTTGGAATTTTGACAGTACCTTCGCTTCATGATGTAGGTGCTCACTAAGAAAGGATTTTGAAAAATTCTGATTCTAAATGCCAAAAATTAAATGTTTTTGAAAATACTTAATCCCTTTTTACATAGAATTATCAAAACAAATTCACAGAACGTATTGTTACCAGTGGTATCAGGTGGGCTTGGATTAAATTAAATGGATGTTTGACAAATTAGAGAAGGTATCATTATAATTCATATTATCTATATTAATAAAAGGAATTCTCCTCGATGTCCAGCGAAATCTACTGAACGCAGAGATCTGAAATTTTAAACATAGGTGTGCTGAAGGGTCGGAAAATGCACCTCCAAGCCGGAATTTTAATTTTAGTTTTCGTTTGTGAGTTATGAGTGAAAAACTGGCAAAAAACGTGCATTTTTTGCGTTTTCAAAACATAAGTTTTCAGTAATAAATTTCAATATCAAATCACTTACAGATGGCTTTGGCTTTTTTTGTCATCATACCTCATACCTTGGAAATAAAAGCAACGCGATCGCTTGATTTTGTTAGTCCATCCTAGACGATTCATTTGTTTAGAGTGTCAAGGCCCACAGACATATGACATTTTCAACCTACACGGAAGAAGGATAATCAACCCTAAATATGGTCAAACATTGTTCGATTTGGACGAAACTCACTATGCAGGGGTTTTCTGGGCCAAGGAACTCGAATCTGAGGTCGCTTTTACCAGGGGACGCTACCTAATCGTGGAATGCACTCCACGTGATTTAGGTGTTAATAAATATAATGATTTAACTATTATGATCTTAATTTTAAATTTTTGAAATAATTATTGTGGGCGAAGTCGCGGGCACATGCTATCTTATAGATCTAATAATAAAAGGACGTGTTTGTCTCTCTGTCCGCGATGACCATCGAAATCTACTGAACGCAGAGATCTGAAATTTTAAAGATAGATGGACTGAAAGGTGGGCAAATGCACCTCGAAGCCGAATTTTTAATTTTAGCTTTCGTTCGCGAGTTATGAGTGAAAAACTGGCAGAAAACGTGATTTTAGCGCTGTCGAAGCATCAGATTTCAGTAATGCATTTCAATGTCAAATCGATTGCAGTTGGCTTTGGATATTTTTGTCATACCGTGGAAATAAAAGCATCGCGATCGCTTGAATGTTGTAAGCCCACGCTGGTCGATTCATTTGTTTAGAGTGTGAAGGCCCACAGTCATATGACATTTTCAACCTACACGGAAGAAAGATAATCAACCCTAAATATGGTCAAACATCGTTCGATTTGAACGAAACTCGCTATACAGGGGTTTTCTGGGCCAAGGAACTCGAATCTGAGATCGCTTTTACCAGGCGTCGCTATCTAATCGTGTTATGTAATTCACGTGATTTAGGTGTTAATAAATATGATTTAACTATTATGCTCTTTATTTTTTATTTTTTATTCTTGAAATAATTATCGCGGGCGAAGCCGCGGGCACATGCTAGTACCTATATAAGGGCCTATAGTTTAAAAATCGAAAGTCCTTCATAAGATAATTTCCAATTACAAAATATCACAAACAGTGGCGGACGCAGAATTTTTTTTCGGGGGGGGATTTGAATAGGTACAGAAGGAATACTAAAAAAAAAATAATTAACTTACATATATAATTAGTTTATAAAACGGGCCACTTAGAGTGCATATATAGCCTTTTTTCAAATTTCGGGGGGGGATCTATCCCCCCAATCCCCCCCTCTGCGTCCGCCACTGATCACAAAGAAGTATTGACAAATGAAGATCATTTGTAGTGATAACAGTAGCCAGAGCCTCCTGTAACACTGTAGTAGATATTCATTTGTTTATGCTATGACGAATGAGAGCACCTATATATAATAAACACTATCATCTAAATAAATGTATAATGTTTATGGTAATATTTGCAGTGAAACGACAAGAGCATTGTGGAGATGTCGTGCGGCAAACACAAAAGACTCGTGTGACGCAGGCGTTTGTTTGTTTCTTACTTAATCCACACACACACATGCTACCATTATCATGCAGCAATACGAGTGGCTTGTGTTATAAAATGGCGTTAGCTTCCGTTTGTGAAATAAAATATCTGCAGTACATACACAGAAATACATAAAACCCCTCGTTTCTGCTTTCTTCTGCACGATGTATGTAAAAATCTGATCGAAATCGCTACGAAACAACCAAAAGCGTGTACAAGTCAACAAACTGGGAGATCTAGGTGGCCACTCCAATTATAGCTTTATTTTTAAAGCTCCTTAAATTAAGTGCCAGACGGAAAAATGTCTGTCCGTGTGTCCGTACGCGCGATAACTCGAATACGCTTTATCAGATGAAACTTGGCATACGCACTTACAACGTCCATGGGAAGAATCCTATTAATATTGGACAAATCAGTTGACCGGTACGGAAGTAACGCCTAATTTCTGAAAATATTACACTGAATTCAGCAAATGCAATTCTGTTCTCATGACAACAATATTGTTTCCGGTGTTCATGTAGGGCTTTGGATGTTGCAATACACTGGGCTTTGACAAATAACACTACCCAGCATGATTATTGCGCAAAGCATCTAATAAATGTTTTTAACTAAATAAGGTCTCCTGATTTCAGAAATGTCACTTTTTTGATCACTTCAAGTTTTCGTGTTCGCTGTCTGAAAATGTGTCATGGCGGACCCAACTTGAAGGTCTATGTAGACCTTCTTGGGGACTTATAGTGGCTAAACGGTAAGTCGTACCAAAAAACCGATTGCAGCAGCAGTAACGGATTTGGAGAAATCTACAAGCTTGGTCTTATGAGTTTTTGTCGTATCTCCGTCGGTTTTAACCTGGATACACTTGGATTTTTCTTATTTCAAGTAATTTCGGTATATTTTCCTCACATTATGTACTTTTTGACACACATAGGACAAATAGATTCGTAAAATTTGTCAGGAATATTGGCACATACAACGGCCATAAGCGTGCTAAATTTGATGTTTCTAGCTGCTCCATAAGTATAGAAAAACTTGCTGGATAGCCGTGACATTGACATCTACGACAGTCTAATCTTCCACTTATTTATATTTAGCCTACTCACTTTCAGATGAGCAAGAAACTTGAAATTTTGGAAATTGATAGCCTTTAATTTATAACCGATGGTGAAATTCTAAAAAGTTCAAATTTTTAATTTTTCTCCCCCAAAATAAACTTTGGATTAAAAAAAACAAAAATCACTGCGTATTTGTACGGCTTCAGATGTTTTGACAAAAATAGAGTAGGCCTATTTTTGACGTGAGGAATTTGTTGTAAATTCGTTGAGACTTTCTCAAGACGTCCATCTGTCTCTTTGTTGTATCAGAGAATCTCTGTCTCGTTGATTCGCATGCGACTGTAAACTAAGTGACAATTAAAGCTGACAGTTCAAATTAAGTGAGCGACAACTGTCACTTCATCACATTCCAACCGTACATTATGCATGGAGCCTATAATGCCATTTATTAGGCAAGTTGTATACGACTACCATAATTAAATACTTAAGTTTTGAGTCGGTTGAACTCGGCAGTCAGTTGTTACTGAATTTGCGATAGATGGCAGCTGACGGCATGCTGTTGGCCTCTTAACCTCAAACCAAGGAACTTTAAAACACGAAATCAACTTACGATTATTGTATCAATCGCTATGTTTGAAATAATTTAAATTAAAACATTATATTTATTAACACTTACACGGGAATCATTCATATACCAAACGTTTAAAAATAATAAAACGGCTAAAAATCCGGCTTTGGAGTGCATTTCACGATAAGAAAGCGCAGTCTCGGAGAAACGACCCTGAACAAAACCTGCATAGTGAGTTCTATCCAAATCGTTCAATGTTTTCCTATTTAGGCCTATATTCACTATCCATCTTCCGTCCACTTATGTAAAAAATCAAATCTCTGCGTACCATAGCATTATAAATAGGGGCGGATTTCTATGACATGTCATATTTTTCCCCTTTGCATTATTTCAGGTTTCCGACTAATTTAAACCCCATTCCAAGCATCCTGGTGAAAAGGGAACGGCTTTTATTGTGCGTATAACTGCATATTTAGGAAATTTTCAACTATAGTAGCATATTTAGTGTGAATTTGGATATTTAGGTCTTATTTTTTGGCATATTTGTGTGTACAGTAAAGAAATTTTGAAGTTTCATATAATATTTTGTAAATTTAGCATCATAATGATACTTTTTGAGAATTTACAGATATTTTAAATAATTAACATTATATTTTAATCAAATGAATTGTAATGGAACTTAAAAAAATATACACGCTGTGTAAGTAGTAAAGTCATATTTTAAATTTTATTGGTCATATGTTAATGTTTTTTAGGTCATAAATGCATGCATACATCCTATTTTTTAGGTCATAAAAATCCGCCCCCTAATTATAAACAAATGACTCCATCTGAGCGGGATAACAAAATCGAAGCGATCGACAAATCGATGCTTTATGTTGAAACTGAAATCGATTTGACCGACGCTCTTCTTTCTCGGTGGTTATGGCAGCAGACAAGGCCACCTGGAATTCAATTGCACAACAAAATTGCTTTTTCCCTCATAACACGCGAACGAAAGCAAAAATTAAAAATCTAGCTTTGAGGTGCATTCGACCACCCTTTCAGATCTCTGCGTGATGTTTCGTTTATTGCTTCCAGATTGTTCCGTGTTCGATATTAATCGATACCACGTATTTTAATGGGTGTTGTTAAGAGATGTGTAATTAATTTGTAAATCTGCTGCATTGTTATAAATAGGAACGACTGCTGCTGTTTATACTTTCCAATGCCGCCATTTTAAAAGGAGCTCGTTTGTCGAATTTCCATCTGAATGCGAGCTGATTTGCATTGACACCTGGCAGTCAACCTGATGAGGCATTGTTCTCCTGTGTCTTGTCTGTATGCATCTCACAGTCATTACGAGCATTGTTATTGTCACCTCTTTCTAAGTCTGCGTGATGTCATCCAGCATCTCATTTATTCTTTTCCTTTTTTATTTTTCCTTCGATTACATCCATTTCCTTAGTTCATATCACTTAAGTTACAGTGTTTAAGGAAACCCGAATACCAATGACACTTCGCGTACCATCCTCTAACAGTGCCCGCTCTTCTGATTGGCTATTACCCATCATGCCTTTAAGTTTATGTATATATATGAATGACTGCAAATATGATCTTAAAAATGACTCAATATGACCCAAAAATCTTAAATATGATGTCATGAAAGAACGTATTTTATAAAAATGAGTGTCCCAATTTAAAACGTTTAATGACACTAAATTATTACATCGCATTAATTCAATCAGATAATCACTTTTTAACAATTTTACAGGTGATATACAGTTTTACTTGTAAAGAACTTCTAATCTGTTAATAATTCAAGATACCACTGCAAATGTGAACAGAAAATATTTTTAAAAAATGTCTATTGGAAGTTGTTGACAGCAAGAAGGATAAGGTAATTTTGCTATTACTTGTTATTGTCCCTTCACATTTCGGTTACTGTAAAACCAAAATATTCCTGATTCTTTTTCAGAAAAAAAACCTCTACAATTTAATGTAGGCTACATATTGCATAATTGTGCTCTTTTACCGAATTTATAGCTGAAATATGACCAAAATATGACCAAGACCATGAAAATGACCAAAATATGACTTTCTATGCAAAATAAAAAGGGTCCGATTAGAATAACAAATGTGCAATTCGTATTTAATTTGTTTTTGCAGCGAAAATGGACGTCAGGAAAAAAATATGACATGTCATAAACAGTGGCGAACGCAGGGGGGGATAGGGGGGATATATCCCCCCCGAAATTTGAAAAAGGCTACATATGCACTCTTAAGTGGCCACTTTTATAAACTAATTGTATATGTAAGTTAATCCATTTTTTATATTCTTTCTACCTATTCAAACCCCCCCCCCCCAGAAAAATTCTGTATGTGCCCCTTCCAGTACCAACGTTAATTTGGTTACGTTTATTCTCTATGAGAAGGCAGAGTAAAGTATGGCATTACTTGGATGTGAAAGGGCCGGGGAATTTTGTTCAGAGGCTCTAATTTCTACGACTCGGGCCGGGTTTGATATAGGTATGACTGTGGTTCCTATATCATCTGACACTTGATACAAACAATAGAGACAATATTCTTGTAAATGTTATAAATATCAACACCGCTTACGCTTATAGGATGAGGACAAATATTTTGTAAATTAATTATTTGAAAGACTTTCGAAAAGATGTCAGCAATGTGAAACGTACTGAAAGATTTGGTGAAGTCTTAGGAATTTCATAAGTGTTATTTTTATAAGCAGTCAAAGTGGCCATTCAAGCGAATGTAAGACGATAATGGGAACCGACCCAGCTCAATGTCAGAACCTGTTCGCTATCAGCCGATAAGACACTTGTTTCTACTGAAACAGGAAAAAGTCTACAGCCCCAACACAAGCCGCTCTCTGGAAATGCCTATAAACAAGACGTCATTTGGCATTGTTAAGCTGTATCGAGCTGTACACACCACCAGCAACCGATGCCAGGAAAGGAAACGGAAGTAGAGTGTTGGTGGAATGAAAGGGGGAAAAGTGTCCACCACTTACGTGACACGGGGAAAAAAAGCGGACCGACTAAAATATCCAAGTTGCCGATATGAGCCACTGCACATGCATAGCGGCATTTACAGGATAGCAGGGAATGTATTGAAATGAACATTGCTTGAATTGAGAAATAATTTCACGTAATTTGCATTGCTTGTGAAAACAAACGTTTCCGTTACATCTCTTACATTTATTTACGTATCACAAGGCTCTGAAATCAGTTACAAGAGTCGGTCCGCTTTTTTCCCCCTACCTGTACACGGGGTGCTTAAAATAGGAACCAAAACTTTTATTTGAAATTTTTTTGGAAAAATTCTGTTTATAGAAACTCAGTCTTGCCTGGAAAACCATTGTATTGTGGAATATTCCTTAGTAATAAAAAAATAATTCTGACTACATGTCCATACCATTTCAAGCGTCCTTCGTCTACAATTTCCAAAATATTCTTTTCAACTTGCATTATTTCTTTCCTGGATTTTCTTGCTGAACGCCTCCAAAAATCCATTTCTAATGCCATTAATTTGTTTGCTTGTTGTCTACTTATGGTCCAAGTCTGAGCGCTATATAATGTTGTACTTTGGAATAATGCCTGATATATTAATTTTTTAGTTCTGTGTAAAATAATAATAATAATAATAATAATAATAATAATAATAATAATAATAACATATACAAACTGAGACCAGAAAAGGAGTTATACAAACAAACAGAAAAAATAGGCCATGCTTTCAGGAAAAGAAGATTAAGATTCTATGGTCACATTTTCAGAATGGAAAGAGACAGACTTACCAAACAAATTTTTGATCACTATGTAAGTAAAAAAAACTAAACCAGCATTTTTCAAGGAAGTTGAAGAAGATTTGAAATTGCTCAACATCAAAAAGGAGGATATTGCAAACAGAGAAAAGTTTAGGAAAGGAATATTTGATGGCGAATTTCCGGAGAAACCCAAGAAGAAAACGGGAAGTAAATGGACGGAAGAACGGAACCAGCAACATCGCGAAAGGATGAAGAAGTTTTGGGAAGACAAGAAGAAGACAACTGTTTCACGTGGTCCTAAGCTGGCCTAATCGAAAGGAAAATAATAATAATAATAATAATAATAATAATAATCCTACTTGATATCTGATAGCGTAGACTACTAGATCGCAATCGCATTGTAGTGGACTAAAACACGCCTTTATGGCTAATATAACAAACACTGTGGCATAAAGTACCCACGAGGCTGCTTAATAAATGTCACTTGTTCGATCCACGTCTTGTAAATTACACAGCAAACGACTCTTGATGTTTCCGTGCGTCAAGCAGGGACGTTTTAACCTCCAAACAACGTGAAATGAACGGAATTTGTATTATTATTAAAATTAATATGAACAGCATTGATTTTATTTAATTATAGTTTGCTTATTACGCAGTTTGAGTTGCTGTTTCCAAGCTTACAAGTCTACATTGTATTCATTCATTGTAACACTTATAAGGTGGATAAGGTCGTGATAATATTTTAGAAGAAAAATTCTTCTGACACTGGGACTTGAACCCAGGACCTTGGTTATCCGTGCCAATGCTCTACCAACTGAGCTACGCCAGAATTCAATTCACAGCGCCAGATACGCCCGTTATGATAAAAGAAAAATCTGATGTGCAAGTCACATAACTTCCTCTGCCCAAAATATCCTTGTACAGATTCGCAAGACACAATTTTACGCCAATTATCCTATAAATACCTTATAGCCCCTTCTTTGAATGTTGCGACTAAAAACGCAGGCTTTAGAAAAACTAAATTAAAAACGGTGACTCGGAACGATTATTGAACTTTCCGCCGTTAAGAATAATTTCCGAAATTTATCGATTATTCCCCTCGGATATTTCTTTACTGTATGCATGGCCAACTATACATCTTTCTCATTTCACATTCTTATACAGAATAAGAGATTGTGAATGTCCGCGTATTGAGTTGTTCGCTAGGCAAGACAGAGTTTCTACAAACAGTGGGTGGCTTCAGATGATTTTTTTGGAAAAAAAGTTTCATATAAAAGTTTTGGCTCTTAGTACAAGCAACCCATGTGCAAACTTGAAACAAAATCGTTTGAGCCGTTTTCGCGAGAAACGAACATTTCTTCATGTAAAGTCCCCTTAAAAATAAGGGAAATTTGTCGCTAATCTTCGGGTCACATCTTCGTAAGGTGCCTGACCCAAATACGAAATTTGTTTTTTTACGATTTTCCGTTTTGGAGCTAGCCTATTCACAGACAGACACACAGACATGTTTTTGAAAATAGTATTTGTGGATTCAGGGGGCCTAGAAACTTGTGTTTATGTCAAAAACTCAACTTGGAATTTGGGGGTCGAAAACAATACTAACTCTACATAGTACTTATGGTACGGGTAGAGAAAGTAACAAGGTGCTAGCACGTTATTGAGATTATAGAAGATATCACCAGATGTCACTGTCGTACAAATTAGTAATTATCCATTTCATTCATTTTAATCACTACAAATACTATTATTCCTACTACTACTATTATCGTGTATTACTTCCTCTGCCCGTACCATAGGTAATATTGGTAGAGGAAGTATTGTTTTCGACCCCAAAATTTGAAGTTGAGTTTTTAGCATATATACACGTTTCAAGGCCCCCTGAATCCAAAAATACTATTTTTGGAAACATGTCTGAGTGTCTGTGTGTGTGTCTGTGTGGAATATCTGTGAACAAGCTAGCTCCAAAACTGAAAATCGTATGAAAACAAAATTTCGTATTTTGGTCAGGTACCTTCTGAAGATGTGAGCAGAGGATTGGCGATAAGTTTCTCTTATTTTTTAAGGGGACTTTACATGAAGAAATTTTCGTTTTTCGCGATTTTCTCGAAAACGGCTCTAACGATTTTCTTTAAAATTTGCACATGTGTTCCTTTTACTGAGAGCTAAAACTTTTATTTGAAACTTTTTTTTCGAAAAATTCTCTGAAGGCAGTTACAAGCCACCTACTGTTCACCCACTGTTTGTAAAAAGTTTGTGTTGTGTGGTTAACAATTGAATACACACTCTTTCACGGCCTCTTATTCTATTCTAGTATGTTGCCCGCGGCTTCGCCCGCGATAATTATTTAAAAAATTAAAAATTAACAGCATAACCCTAATAGTTAAATCATTATATTTATTAACACCTAAATCACGTGGACTACATATCACGATTAGATAGCGTCGCCTGGTAAAAGCGATCTCAGATTCGAATTCCTTGGCCCAGAAAATCCCTGTATAGTGAGTTTCGTCCAAATCGAACGATGTTTAACCATATTTAGGTCTATGTTGATTATCCCTCTTCCGTGTAGGTTGAAAATTTCATATTTCTACGGGCCTTGACATTCTAAACAAATGAATCCACCAGCGTGGGCTTACAACATTCTAGCGATCGCGATGCTTTTATTTCCACGGTATGACAAAAATAGCCAAAGCCAACTGCAATTGATTTGACATTGAAATGTATTACTGAAATCTGATGCTTCGACAGCGCTAAAATCACGTTTTCTGCCAGCTTTTCACTCATAACTCGCGAACGAAAGCTAAAATTACAAATTCGGCTTCGAGGTGCATTCGCCCACCTTTCAGTCCATCTATCTTTAAAATTTCAGATCTCTGCGTTCAGTAGATTTCGATGGGCATCGTGGACAGACAGACAAACAGCATGTGCCCGCATGTGCCCGCGGCTTCCCCCGCGATAATTGTTTGAAAAATTAAAAACTAAAAATTAAGAGCATAGTTAAATCATTATAATTATTAACACCTAAATCACGTGGAGTGCATTCCACGATTAGGTAGCGTCCCCTGGTAAAAGCGACCTCAGATTCGAGTTCCTTGGCCCACAAAATCCCTGTATAGACTACTAGCATGTGCCCGCGGCTTCGCCCGCGATAATTATTTCAAAAATTAAAAATTAAGAGCATAATAGTTAAATCATTATATTTATTAACACCTAAATCACGTGGACTACATACCACGATTAGATAGCGTCGCCTGGTAAAAGCGACCTCAGATTCGAGTTCCTTGGCCCAGAAAACCCCTGTACAGTGAGTTTCGTCCAAATCGAACAACGTTTGACCATATTTAGGCCTATATTGATTATCCCTCTTCCGTGTAGGTTGAAAATTTCATATGTCTTCGGGCCTTGATATTCTAAACAAATGAATCGTCCAGGATGGACTTACAAAATCAAGCGATCGCCCGCGATAATTATTTCAAGAATTAAAAATTAAGAGCATAATAGTTAAATCATTATTTTATTAACACCTAAATCACGTGAATTACATACCACGATTAGATATCGTTGCCTGGTAAAAGCTATCTCAGATTCGAGTTCCTTGGCCCAGAAAATCTCTGTATAGTGAGTTTCGTCCAAATCGAACGATGTTTAACCATATTTAGGTCTATGTTGATTATCCCTCTTCCGTGTAGGTTGAAAATTTCATATGTCTACGGGCCTTGACATTCTAAACAAATGAATCGACCAGCGTGGGCTTACAACATTCAAGCGATCGCGATGCTTTTATTTCCACGGTATGACAAAAATAGCCAAAGCCAACTGCAATTGATTTGACATTGAAATGTATTACCGAAATCTGATGCTTCGACGGCGCTAAAATCACGTTTTCAGCCAGTTTTTCACTCATAACTCGCGATCGAAAGCTAAAATTAAAAATTCGGCTTTGAGGTGCATTCGCCCACCTTTCAGTGAATCTATGTTTAAAATTTCAGATCTCTGCGTTCAGTAGATTTCGATGGGCATCGTGGACAGACAGACAAACAGCATGTGCCCGCGGCTTCCCCCGCGATAATTATTTCAAATTATAATTATTAACACCTAAATCACGTGGAGTGCATTCCACGATTAGGTAGCGTTCCCTGGTAAAAGCGACCTCAGATTCGAGTTCCTTGGCCCAGAAAACCCCTGTATAGTGAGTTTCGTTCAAATCGAACAATGTTTGACCATATTTAGGGTTGATTATCCTTCTTCCGTGTAGGTTGAAAATGTCATATGTCTGTGGTTCTTGACACTCTAAACAAATGAATCGTCTAGGATGGACTTACAAAATCAAGCGATCGCGTTGCTTTTATTTTCAAGGTAGGCTATGAGGTATGTTGACAAAAATAGCCAAAGCCATCTGTAAGTTATTTGATATTGAAATTTATTACTGAAACTGATACTTCTAAAACGCAAAAAAATGCACGTTTTCTGCCAGTTTTTCACTCATAACTCACGATCGGAGGCGAAAATTAAAATTCCGGCTTCGAGGTGCACATTCCGACCCTTTAGTCCGCCTACTTATAAAATTTCAGATCTCTGCGTTGAGTAGATTTCGCTGGGCATCGCGGACAGACAGACAGACGGAAGACAGACAGACGGAGGACAGACACTTCCTTTTATTAATATAGATAGTGAGTTTCGTTCAAATCGAACAATGTTTGATCATATTTAGGGTTGATTACCTTCTTCCGTGTAGATTGAAAATGTCATATGTCTGTGGGCCTTGACACTCTAAACAAATGAATCGTCTAGGATGGACTAACAAAATCAAGCGATCGCGTTGCTTTTATTTCCAAGGTATGAGGTATGATGACAAAAATAGCCAAAGCCAACTGTAAGTGATTTGATATTGAAATTTATTACTGAAACTGGTGCTTCTAAAACGCAAAAAAATGCACGTTTTCTGCCAGTTTTTCACTCATAACTCACGAACGAAAGCGAAAATTAAAATTCCGGCTTCGAGGTGCACATTCCGACCCTTTAGTCCGCCTATGTATAAAATTTCAGATCTCTGCGTTCAGTAGATTTCGCTGGGCATCGCGGACAGACAGACAGACAGACAGACAGACACTTCGTTTTATTAATATAGATAGATAAGAATGAAGTGAGAAAGACATATTGGAGGGAAATATTCGATAAGTTCAGAAATTATTCTTAACGACGGAAGTTTCAATAAATGTCTGCAGTCACTTGTGTTTGTTTGCTATATAGTCTGCACTTTTATTAGTCGCATCATTTTCAAAGAAGAGGTTATCAGGTATTTATCGTATAATTAGCGTTAAATTGTGTCTTGCGTTTCTGTACAAGGATATGTGAATACTCCTAACTTTTATTGGGGCGGAGGAAGTTATGTGACTTTCACATCAGATTTTTTATTAATCAAAATAACTGTTTCAGCTTTTAGAATTTGGTTCATAAACTAGTTGGCTTTTAACAGAATACAACGTAAGCCAACACAATATTCAGTTTCGCTCAAAACATTTCTCCCCATTCATTCAAAGTCTGCAACTCCTGATCATGGCGAAGGAGTTTATCATCTTTCCTTCGTATTTTTTTACTTCAAGACATGTTTCTGTTTCTGATATGTCTTTTGTCAATCATTTGTTTTAAAACAATAATTGTTACTAACCATAAGAGCCTGAATTTATCTACATACGAAATTACTAAAAACGTTGTTGATTACTATTGTAAGCACAAGCGAAATGAAATTATTTCCCTTTTAAATTTGTCTCTGTCCCCAGTTTGGGATGCCTATGTTAGATTGCGGCAAAGAGTGTAGATTCAACAGATTTCATACTTCATCCACATTTTTGTGCATATAATTTACGCATCTTAGGTTACATAACTGCCAAGATTTTCTTTAATTTTGCACATTTCTTTTAGCAACAGACTGAGTCTATATGAATTCTATAGGTTTTAAAGAATAACTTCAAATATGACCGTTTTTCATGGTTCTAAAGAACACAGCATGCAAAGTGCTGTAGCATTTCCACAAGGATAATCATATTATTTTATTTCGCGAAAGAAGTTAACATCGAAATCAGCCATTTTATTTTAGGTACAAAAGAATACAGTCCCTAGAAACGTGTGTGTGCGCTGTTTCTATCGTTTTGTGCCGCTCCTTTGCCTTTCATTTGTCTGTAAACACACGCACATTCCACTGTCGCATCTACGCACACCTGGGCCAGGGTCGAACCCCAGAACTTGCGAACAGAAAGTTTCCAACAATTATATTACTTTAATTTCCGGTCATGGCTGTGCATTATGGGGTTGCCATGGTTACCAACGTCATTATAAACACCTATTCTTCACTAAACTGTCAGCAAACAGGCATTCTCCTCATGTAAATTGATTGTAAAGAACAGTCGCATCTCCGAAGGATACACAACCCAAATAAAATCTGATTACTGCACACATTTAACTTTCTCTACCCTAAGCATGGGCAATATATTTTTCTCACTTCACATTCTGATATAGAATAAGAGATCGTATTGCAAAGAGCTTGAATTAAGAGTGGAGAATTTTTTCGAAAAAATGTTTGGAATAAAATTTTTAGATCTTAACATAAACTCTTCATTTACAAAATTTAAAGAAAATCGTAAGAATCGTTTTCGAGAAAATCGCAAAAAATGAAATTTTCTTCATGTAAAGTGGCTTCTATAATAATAAGAGGAAGTGTTTGTCTGTGTGCGCTATGTCCAGCCAAATCCACTGAACGCAGAGATCTGAAATTTTAAACGTAGATGGACTGATGGGTCCAAAAATGCACCTCGAGGCCAGATTTTTTATTTTAGCTTTCGTTCGCGAGTTATGAACGGTGCATTTATGTTGAAAAGTGGTCATGGAATTTCAGGATGGAAGCCAAAACTTCCCCTGCGGTACGAGTAGAGCAATGAAAATCATGTATGAACACAATCTGATATATATATATATAAGGCTTTGTCCTATCTGACTGACAGGAATCAACGTAGAGCCTAAACTAGTATAACAAGTAGAGACTTGGAATTTTGACAGTACTTCGTTTCATAATGTAAAAGCTCACTAAGAAAGAATTTTGAAAAATTTTAATTTTAAATGCCAAAAATCAAATGTTTTTGAGTATGCTTAATATCTTTTTACACAGAATTATCAAATCCAAATCACAGTTCTCATGACAACATATTGTTGCCAGTGGTCTCAGATGAGTTTGGAAATAAATGAAACGGGAGTTTAACAAATTAGAGAAGCTATCAATATAATTCATGTTATAAATAAATATTAAAGAATCAAATCCACGAAAATAATGCGGTCACTTAACTTTCTCTAAACTGGACCTAGAGAAAACTATACGAGGTAAGGTAATATGTTTTGGGAAGAGAAATATCAAAGTGGTATTGAATTTCTGTTTAAATTTCATCCCCAAAACGGTTTTATGGTAACATGAGAGCGAGAAATAAATATTCTGCAAAGACAATACAATTTTATGTTACCGGAATTTCTCTTTCTTCTTATTTGAACCCCTCCCAGGCATGGTGTGTAGAAGCAACGGAATGCAAAATTAGACATCCTCTATGAGCCATAAAAAGCTATATCAAGCGTTTTCTGAGGGAATAGTTTGAGTGTGATAAGTCGTTCATCCTATTTCAAATTATAAATGCCTATATTAGGACCTAGGATTTAAAAGAACGAAAATCCTTCATAAGTTAATTTCCAATTACAAAATAAAAAACCCGGGTGACGCCGGGCCTTTTAAGCTAGTGTTATATATATATATATATATATATATATATATATATATATATATATATATAAGGCTTTGTCCTGACTGACTGACAGAGAATCAACGTAGAGCCTAAACTATAACAGGAAGAGACTTGGAATTTTGACAGTACCTTCGTTTCATAATGGAAGAGCTCACTAAGAAAGGATTTTGAAAAATTTTGATTTTAAATGCCAAAAATCAAATTTTTAGAGGATACTTAATACCTTTTCACACAGAATTACCAAATCCAAATCACAGTTCACATGACAACAGTGTAAGTTACTGTTGGGAGTGTTCATAGGTAGCTTTGGAAGTAAATGATACAGGACTTTGAGAAATTAGAGAGGGATTAGTTTGAGTGTGATAAGTCGTTCTTCATTTCAAATTTTTAATACGTATATAAGGGCCTAGGATTTTAAAATCGAAAGTCCTTCGTAAGTTAATTTCGAATTACAAAATACAAAACCCGGGCGACGCCGGGCCTTTTAAGCTAATACGATATAATGTAACAAATGAATTATTTCTTACAATAGACACCGATCATGTTCGGTTCCTTAACAAGAGACGGGTTGTCCAATTCAAAACTTCTTTTTCATTCGACAACGTGAAATCCGGTGGTAACAGATTTGCAGTTTGGATGAGAAACGAGTTTTATCTGTTGCAATAAATAAATAAATATATTGCTTTCTACTCGCTTTGGGGGGGTGTTAATAATTTTGAATGATTAGACAGACTCACGAGTGGTCGAAGAAGTTTTCTGCGGCGCTGGTGACTGTGAAGAGAAGGTAGAAGGCAGCAATCAGCATGGTGACTGCTCACACACTGACTCTGCTATCGCGTGTGCCCCACTCTGCCGGGCCCCCCTGCCCCCCCTCCACCTCCCTATAACATTTAGCGATATTTTCTTTGGTCCTGGCGATTTCCTATCACTTCCTACAACGATGAAGGTTTTTCAGGGCCCTTTTGCAACAGTAGGCTACTTTGAAGTATAGTATACACAGTATTCCTTATCACAACCCCTGAATATAACAATGGAATCTGCTAGGGCCCACGGATAACTTTTGTTATTATACCTATGGTCTAATTTTAAACCCAAGAATACTTTTACAAGGTGACACAAAAAAAGGGGACTTTTTAACATCCAATAATAAAACCAAGAGTGATGGAAGAAAAAATGTTATTCAAAGTAATTGAAACCTTAAATCTTGCCATTTAAGAAACATTAATGGATTTATCATTTTTTAAGTGAAACTTCTTTAGCCGCGGTAGGGGTAAGTCGAGAGCTTGTACACAACGTTACAACGTTACAACGCTCAAAATCGTCACGAAATTAGTGAGGTGTGACGGAACGGACTGCACAGAAAACAATCAACTCATTGATTAGGCTTATCCAAAATTCTAAAAATCCAAAAATTACGAAAAACGAAAATCCAAAATTAAAAAATCTAAAAATCCAAAAAATAAAAAATTTAAAGATCCAAAATTTCAAAATAACAAAAATTCAAAGATCCAAAATTTTAAAAACAAAAAATTCCAAAATTAAAAAATTCAAAGATTCAAAATTGAAAAGTACAAAAATACAAAATTTAAAAAATAAAAAATCCAAAAATTAAAAATTCAAAAATTCAAAAATCCAAAATTTTAAAAATAAAATTTCAAAATTAAAAATAAAAAATCTAAAATTTAAAAATCGAAAATCTATAATTAAAAAATCCAAAAAATAAAAAATTCAAAGAACAAAAATTTAAAAAATCTAAAATCCAAAATTAAAAAGTCCAATAACCCAATATTAAAAATTCCAACAATCAAAAATTGAAAAAATCAAAAAATTAAAATAAGTTTCACTTCTGTCGCGTGGCGTTCCACACACACTTTTTTAAATTACGTCCTTTAGATAGCGTCCTTTTGTACGAATGCGATGTTGAAGCGGTCAGTGAGGAATCTCGACAGCAACAGGTTTCAAGAATGCATTCGTACAAGAGGACGTAATTTTTTTTTAATGATGAATTCCATTAATGTTTCTTAAATAGCAAGTTTTCAGATTTAAATTACTATGAATAGAATTTTTTCTTCCATCACTCTTGGTTTTGTTATTCGATGATAAAAAGTTCCCGTTTTTTGTGTAGTACAGTGCAGAAAGTCCAGTTTCTTCATAAATTCAGGTTTTGATGTCTCCTACTGTTTTCATATCATGCCTAGCTCCAGAATGAAATTTTGCATTTGGGTTAGATGTGACTTTCTCTTAGCAGATCAGCTGGTTATTTAACGACTGCATCTTGTAAATGCCATCAACCTGGGCTGGGATAGAACACGCAAACCTTTAATGAGGAATGTCACAGCTTTAGTAGTCGGCAACCCTCTTGGCATGCTCCATGTAAGTCACATCTGTCCATGTGTTTACAATGTTTTGAAAGAAACGTAATCACTAGACCTGGGATTTTAAGTCAAATGCATATTTTGTTCCTTATGAAATAACATGAAATTTTTTAAAAATATGTTGACGTTTCATGATAAATCACTTATATTTATAGACTTTAATAGTGCCCTAAAATGCCTATTTGGACTTTTCGAGCCTATTTTTACTCTTTTAGTGTCTAAAATGCCTATTTTGTACTTTTAAAATAAAATTCCACTTCCGCCACTTTTACAATCGTTTAATGTATGAAGAGTAGAGCAGCAGAGGGTGGGTTTTTCACAGAAACTTGATTTTCCCAAACAATTGTACCAAAGGAATGCTGACTGACGGGGGAGGATTCGCTCAAAACAACAAGTAGCAGGTATATATAGTTAGAAGCGACATACAGTGTCAATTTCTCATATAATCCAAAACTGTTTTTGAATTAGAACCCAAATGTCTCACATTGGCAGGATTAAAGCATAGCATTAATTTTGGACCGCGCTTCTATAACTCAATTATCAGAAAAAATCCTGATCTCTCAGCATACTCCACTGTTAAATTTAATAGATATGTAAAGAATTTTTTGTAATTTTTTAGCTTTTAAGTAATTTTTGTTTCACTCCTTTTATGTATTTATGTTTTTATGTTTAATGTTTTTGTTTTACTTTCTTTTTTAGTTAAGCACATTATACACTCTATTTCTTTGTCTCTCCTCTTTCTTCACTTTGATATTTTTGAAACGGCACCCGAGCACGAGCAGTCTTGCTCATTCGGGTGTATTACTACATGTAATACCTCTTGTAATATCTCTTGTAATAAATAAATAATAAATAAATAATAAATAAATGTATTTTTAATTCTGTCTTAATTTTGCAATTCGCGGGTGCGCGGGCAAAGAGAGTTAAGTCCACCATCCTCAAAAATTGAGACATGCCCATAGAGTTATAGATAAAAATGTTCTGTACATTTGTGTTAAGTCCAGTAAATCATATTCAAAATTGTACGGTAGTTATGGATGTGTGCCTCATGGGTTTATCCATCTCTAAAGCTATGTTGGCCTGGTATATTGTGTTAAGTCACTCTAATTCTCAGTAACAAGAAAGTGGACTTAACTCTCTTTGCCCGCGCACCCCGGAATTGGGCATAAACACCCGTTCCTATTTATAACAATGCAGCAGATGTACAAATTAGTTACACATCTCTTAACAACATCCATTAAAATACATGGTATCGATTAATATCGAACACGGAACAATTCCGGGGTGCGCGGGCAAAGAGAGTTAAGTCCACCATCCTAAAAAATTGAGACATGTCCATCGAGTTATAGATAACAATGTTCTCTACATTTGTGTTAAGTCCAGTAAGTCATAATCAAAATAATTTGTAAGGTAGTTATGGATTTGTGCCTCATGGGTTTATCCATCTCTAAAGCGATGTTGGGCGGGTAAAGTGTGTTAAGTCACTCTAATTCTCAGTAACAAGAAAGCGGACTTTCAGTAAAAAAAGATCACGGTACAGTTTAAGAGCATATTGTAGTATTTTAAAGTTTATTTTCTGCCTATTTAGGCCTACACATTTTAAAGCATATTTTATGTGCCTATTTTCTCTTTTAAAAGCCTATTTACTTGTTTTAAAAGCCTAATTTAGGAGCCTAAAACTATTTTTATTACAGCCTAAAATCCCAGGTCTAGTAATCACATAAGTTACTGTATGCATTTGTTAGTTTGCTTAAAGTCGTCTACATTGTACAAAACTAGTAGGTGCCCGTGGCTTCGCCCACGATAATTAATTAAACAATTAAAACTTAAGAGTATAATAACTATTAAAGCATTATATTTATTAACACGTATCATTCATAAACTAAGCCATTAATAATTAATGAAACAGCTAAAATTCCTGCTTTAGAGTACATTCCACGACATGAAAGCGCCCCCTGGGAAAACTATATCAGAATCGATTATGCAGTTCCAAATAACCTGTGAACACAATATGCCTATTGTTTCTCAGCTGTTTATTGACATGAATATGATGTGAATTTTATTTTATCAATTCAGTGTAATTTTCAGAAATTATATAATGTTTCAAGGGAAGGAATGGTTTGTTTGGATTATTATTATCAGCGATATTTCAAGAGATAAAACCATCAATATTTTACAGCTGTTGCCCCCGGCTTCGTCCGCCATTATTCATTGACTCCAGGACTTTTAAGAAAATTACACTGGTAGATTATTAAAAATGTTCGTGGTTCAGAGCTATGAAAATTGTAAGTAAAAATAAAATTAAAATATTTGTTCATTGTGTTCATTTCACTTAGGCCTTATATAATAAAGAAACGGTTTTCCTTCCTAATTTTGTAGTCGTCATGAAAGTTTAGACTGCGAGAGACGAACATCGCCGAGTATACCCGATGTCTCACGAAGCGGGCGAGCAAGCACGCTATTTAGGGCCGTTGAATTGTATAAGAGTAGATAGATGCTTTTTATTCTTTTCAACTTCTTTACTATTGTCCTCTGGATTTCTTGTACTGACACATAATAACGCTGTAGAATAATTGTTTAGTGTGTAACCTGCCAATTCTTATTTGACTGACTGTGTTTTGGAAGTTCGTTTTTAATTTTTGTCCGACTTTAGCGCTTTTATGTTTAAGTCACTGATTTGAAGAACAGGTGTAACAATCCTCTAAGGAAATTAAAGAATTACTTGGACGTGAAAGGGCCGGGGAATTTTGTGAAGAGGTCCTATTTTAGGCTTGTAGTTTAAGTGCCGTAAGCGATGCATACGGATCGAGGAAAGAGTTTGAAAAAACGAGGCGCTTGCACCGAGTTTTTTCAATTTCCGAGATCCGTTATGCGCTTACGGGCCGAGTATTGCATGCTATTTTTTTGCACGATGGTTATTTATATCAATTTAATTATATTAATTGAGATATTAGCTGAAAATATTATGTAGGCTATATATACATTATTGAAGATAGATGTTTATTTCAGAAAGTGATTCGCATGTGTTGGTTGTTATGGGGACCAAATATTTGTCCTGTTAAAGTCGCCCCAAACTAGGGGGCCTTGGTCCATAAAGGCTTGTATTATGATGATTTTACTTACGGCACTTGTGCTTTTTGTAATTTTTACCGAACGGAGATTTCTTTTGTTTTCATAGCAACCAGATTGCGTACGGGAATGTCAAGTTACGATCCACGGCAACAATATTCGTAAGTACCACTAATTAGTTACGTCGTGCAAAAAAGATGTAGGGGAATTGAGACATAGCGGTTTTAGGAATTTATATCCATAGACTATCAAATATTGCTGTTAGTCCCGTTGTGACACCATGACGTCATTATTGTCAGAGCTCCCACTCATTACGTCATCGATGGCATCTCAAGGATTAACACAGAGAATTATGATATGCATTGTGTGTGCTATCTCCTTAAGCACTCACGCAGCGCTCTGGTTTCGATTCCCGGTCTTCACAGCTTTCCTAGGTCCGAGGTTAGAGGAATGTCGGGTAACTTTAGATCCTTCATCCTATTCCCGCCTTGTTGTCTCGTAGGTGAGGCTAAACTAAGAGAGAAGAGACGTTCCTAACTTCATTACAGTATATTGCGATACAAGTGCCGTAAGCAATGCATACGGATCGAGGAAAATTTTTTTCAATTTCCGAGATCCGTTATGCGCTTACGGCACGAGTATTGCATGCTGTTTTTTGCACGATGATTATTTATATCAATTTAATTATATTAATTGTGATATTACCTGAAAATAGTATGTATATACATTCTTGAAGATAGATGTTTATTTCAGAAAGTGATTCGCATGTGTTGGTTGTTATGGGAACCGAATATTTGTCCATAAAGGCTTGTATTATGATGTGCCGTAGGTAAATCCTTACCGAACGGAAATTCTTACCGCACATAGCAACATGATTGCGTGTGGGAATGTCAACTTACGATCCACGGCAACAACATTCGTAAGTACCACTAATTAGTTAATGCCCGGCATGTTGTCATGGTAGCTCAATGGTAGCTCAATGGTAGAGCATCAGCGCATTAAGCTGAAGATCCGTGTTCAAATCCCGGTTATGACATGAAATTTTTCAAGTTGATTCTTACTTGTATTAGGTTAGGTTAGGTTTTTTAGCCCCATAAAGTATTTGTATAATTTAGGATATGACTTTCATTTAGAGCACGACCTTGAAATCTGCCCTCGACACTCTAAAACCCTGCAACAGAAACATGGAACAAGTTCTGTTACACTACTGACACTCAGTCTCTAGATTTAAACTTCTTATGCCCGGTTTCTACAAACTTGTGAATTACCTATGGGTAAATTATCCATGGTGAGCAAGGCCTTGGAGTTGTACAGTTAATTTAATTCAGAAGGCTTTGATTCTCATTGTTTAAATTATTATTGGTCCTACAAAGAGGTTAAATTTTATCCAGCCATCCATGAAAGGATAAATTAACCCGAAGATTTACCCTTGGAAAGATCTAGCCCGAGTTTCTAGGAACATTTTTTCTGTCATTTTCATGTTTACCCAGAGGACATTTATCTAGAAACTCGTCACAAGTGTAAGTGATTGCTATTTTTAAATTATTTGTGTTTGTGTGGTGTTATTCTTGTGTAAATTCTGTCCATTGGGTAATTTACCCATAGGTAATTCGCGAGTTTATAGAAACCGGCCGTAAGTGGTGCAAAAAATATCTATCGGTATTCAGAAGCGAGATAATATATCAATTCCAATTCTCACACAATAAACAAACTCGAGCCGGACTGCAAAGAAAACGGTTAACACAATGATTAGCCACTAAATACAGGAACATAATATTTTGACACAGTGTGTCTTCCTCTCATTATATACTATGCGGTTATTTAACGAGGGAGGTGTACTGCAACTTAGGCTGCGGGAGTTGTTTTACAGACATTTCTACACAGCCTTCAGTCTCAAGTGTTACAACATAAGTAATCCAACTCTTCCGTCTGAAGTTTTCACCCATTTAATTTTTTGTGCTATTGGTATTGACAGTGTTTTGTCATTTTTTGTGTTGCAGTGTAAGGATAGTGTTTTGTTATTCCTGTCATCTGTTACAACCAATCAGAAGACACCGTAACGAAGCAAACAGCGAATCAGAGCGGGTCATGCTTTTCAAAATGCTATTTAAGTGATACAGTAGGTTCCGTCAAAATTTAACGATTCATTTTCGTTAAGATTATTTGTTGTACTTTATGCAGTGCAGTACAGCCATACAACGTACTCTAACTGCGGTGTTGCTAAATTGTAGCGTTGTGAGAGCATCGATCATTCCTGTTTCGGAACCTCAGTGTTGTATCGGGGTAAAATTATTGTTTTCTTAGCCCGTGCAATGGGTTTAATCATCTAGTGCAGTGTTTCTCAACCAGTGGTCCGCGAAGATGGTGCAGATGGTCCTCAGACATAATTTGAAAATATCATAAATCAAGTGGAAAGTAAAGAAGTAAAATTTGTTCACACATTTCATTATAATGACCTATAATTAATACCCCAAATATTAAGAATATAGGCCTTCTTTTAAAAATGGGATGTAAAATTAGGGGTCCGTAAAATTTGTTATACATTTTAGAGGTCCTCGGGTTCAAAAAGGTTGAGAAACGCTGATTTAGTGGCATTCCCTTTAAATCTCTACAAGCAAACAACAGCTGACTGCATTGCAGCGTAGCAAGGAAAATATCGAAACTGCAGTAATCTACTGAGGCCATGATTTCAACTTTCATTTGTCAAGGCTTCATGTATTTCCGATTTTCAAGCATTTTACACATTAAAATAAAATTGGCTCTTTTTCTGGTGGCTAATAGCCACTTCCTCTGAAAGGTGGCGCTGGCGACTTAAGTACGGGCTGCCATCTGGGTCGCACTCCGTGAATCTCTCTCTATATTGTTGTCTGCAATGCAAGTATGGCGTCTGGTGGAAAACACGGAAGTGGAAGTTCTCGGAAAATTGGATCTGAACAAGCGGGGGATGAATCTTCGGAGAGCGACGGAGAAACCGAGCCGGCTAAATCCTTTCATCGGAGATTATCCACAAACAGAGAAATCAAATGTGCGGTGAGTTTTGTCATATTGATTGTTTGTTCCGAGCCGGTGTGTAGAGAGGCGTGGCCTTTGTTTACACACGCGTTTCTCTCAGCACAATAGTTTATGAAAATCAATGCCAACTCCGTGGAGGCCTAATCTGTTCAGACATTTTCATAATTTTACTTGGGCCTTCATACCAACGAACAAAATAGGCTGCCGCTCTTGCATGGTCTATGAATCATCACTGTCTTACTTCTGCGGACCAAAAATTAATGTTTTCCCCCTATTTTTTGCTGACCGAAGGAGGCTGAATTGTACTGGTATAGGCTAGTAGGATTCTATTGCAATGAGACGGTATAGTATAACTGTAACTTTTGTAGAAATTTCTGCTATTGTAGTGCAAACTGTACATAACCTCACTTTCATTTGAACATTTCGAGGGTTAAGCTCAATCCACAATGTGCAGTCGGTAGTTGGCAGTCGGGAAATTCATCTTTGACTACCAACTGCACGACTGCAAGTAACATATTACGAGATTGAAAATTATTTACTAGTGCAAATAAACAGATTAGCATACTACGAGAAAGCAAGATGTGTTTATAACATATGTTATGCAATTATAAAGCGATCCCTCCACATTTTTTATACTGTAAAATGTTTCCCTAAATGTTGACTGCATATTGTGGACGGCTCGAGTGCTACTCCCAAGCGGCCGACTGCAACTGCCGACTACACATTGTAGATAGACCATAATCGTGTAGTCGGCAGGTTCCAGTATTAGGATAGGAATGTTCATGTTGCGGTACCGGTTACTGCCTTCATTATAAAACTTCAGATGGATGGGCAGTATGGAAGTACTTCAGGGCTGCCAATAGTATAACATCATACATACAAAATAAATTCAGGCCCAGCCATTATAATGTAATGACAAAAATTAAGTTAATGTAAAAATGATTACTGGATAATGAAGACAACAGCTGGTGAGTCGGAGGTGAAAATGTCATCAAACAACAGGTTTTCTATTCCCAGTCTAAGCATAAATGTGTTAGTCCTATGTAGGTTATGTAGATATAGAAAACAGTTCTTTTAAATTCACCACCCTGTACCAGTTATTTTACTTGCATGTGCATCTCTAGTCATAGTCTACATAGAAACACTGCCATATCAGCTGCACCCCTCCCCCCTCCAATTTCTATGCCTGGAAATACAGTCTCTCATAGGCTAAATGCTTTTAACTTGGGTGGGATCGAACCTGGGAATATAGGAATAGAAAACCTGTTGTTTGATGACATTTTCACCTCCGACTCACCAGCTGTTGTCTTCATTATCCTCTATTTAAAAATTTTTACATGAACTTAATTTTTGTCATTACATTATAATGGCTGGGCCTGAATTTATTTTGTATGTATGATGATATACTATTGGCAGCCCTGAAAGTGTAGGCTACATTCAGCACACATTTTCACTTCCGTACTGCTTTCCGTCTGATGTGACTGCCGCCATGATCCAGTACGCAGTGGCAGTTATCAAGGTAAAATCCAATACCAACTCCCCATATTTAAAAAAACTTGATTCTCTTCATAAAGCACGTGGATTTCAACACGTCATTCTTGGGGAGAGGAGATATTGTCTTAACGAGTGATTTCATTCAAAGACATCTGCCGTAAATAGTAGGCTACACAATATTTCCACCGTATTGACCATGCAGAAGCGAGTAGAAATGCTCAATATGGTCTATAGTACGGTACAGATTAAACAAAAGAATTCTGGTGTGTTATTTAGATTGGTGTAATAAATGTGTCCCAATGGAATTAGGAATTGGTATGACTACAGATAAATACAGAACAGTACAAAAAATGTGTTGTCTGTCCTAATGTTATATTTTAATTTTGTTTAATGTATAAATCTCGCTTAGTGTTGAGCATTTTGAAATGTGATCTTATTCGTCACCTAATGGAGGTTGCAGTACTACTTAACTTATTAAGTGCCAGTATGGTACTTTATGAGATTGTGTGGTGGACGAAAAAATGTCTGTTCGTCTGTCTGTCCGTGTGTCTGTACGCACCATAACTCAAATACGCTTTTTCGGATTTTCATGAAACTTGGAAAACACATTTATAATGTCCATGGGAAGAACCCTATTGATATTGAACCAAATCGGTCCACCGGTACCGGAGTAATGCCCAATTTAGTGCCTATTTTAATAGATTATGGTGCCTTTCTAATAGAAAGGCGCCATCACTCAAATACGCTGTATCGGATTTCCATGAAACTTGGTATACCCATTTATGACGTCCATGAGAAGTGCCCTATTGGATTTGAACCTAATCTGTTGACCGGTACCTGAGTAAAACCCAATTTAGTGTCTTCTTTAAAGGCGCAATAACTCAAATACGCTTTATTGGATATTTATGAAACTTCGTATACGCATTTATAATGTCCATGGGAAGACGTTTATTGATATTGGACCAAATCGGTTGGCCAGTACCGGAATAATGCCCAATTTAGTGTTTTTATGTTAATATATAAGAAGTCGCAATAACTCAAATATGGTTTATTGGATTTTCCTGAAATTTTGTATACCCATTTATAATGTACGTGGAAAGACGTCTACTGATATTGGACCAAATCGGTAGACCGGTACCGCAGTAAAACCCAATTTAGTGTATATTTTAAAGACGTGGCAACTCAAATATGCTTTACCGGATTTTTATGAAACTTGGTATACACATTTAAAATGTCCATGGGAAGAGTCTATTCATAATGGATAAAATCGGTTGACCTGTTTCGGAGTAATGCTCAATTTAGTGCCTATTTTATGGTAATATACGTATTCGAAAGAATTTATAAAAGAAATGAAAATCAGTTATCTTGACAACATAGCCTATTGTTTTACTGTGATCTTATAAGGCCTTGGAAATTAAAATACAGGTAGCTATGACAAAAAACACTATTGTTTTACATGCGCTTATCCAACTAGACCGTTAAAATGACCCAGGTGCCGAGATGGTAGACCTTTCTTCTTCCGTAAGCCCTGCTTAATGAATAAATCTGGAGCTTAACTTGGAAATCAATTAAAAAATATATATATATATATTCTGCATATCATAATTGCAGTCATAACTGATTAAACAAAAACATACTGGCACTTTGTTACATCAGTTTACCTGATTTTATTACTCTTATGATCTTTTTCTGGCACCAGCAGAATTTCCCCATAGCAGTATACCATATTGCAAGTGAGTATGAAAGAAGGCATAGTATGCCTTAATGACGAGGTCAATATTGGTGTATAATTTTAATTTCCTTATTAAATAGGTAACCCTCGATAATTTTACACAGACAGCTTCTGTATGAGTAAAATTGAACCTACACTGGGAGACACTGTAGAGGCATCTAGGAGCCATAGTTGGAAATACGCTCACTTGGGATTACCATGACAACTTTAACGACATAGTATGATAATAGCTATTTATGTGTCAAGTACACAAAATAACGCTTTAGCTGACAAATCTAGTATAGCGGCTGAGGCTGAAATACTGGATGAGTTAAATAAAGTTTTTGCGTATAATATTTTTTGAGTAAATGCTCTCTAAATTATATGAAATGAAACAAAAATACCGTATGATTAATTATAATGAAAGGTAGTCAGCCATATTCTCACGGCCCTCTGAAACGCAAGACAACGATGAACCGTACGTACCAATACGAAATGCGATACTATTAACCTTTTTATTTTAAAGAAACAAGAAAGAGATATTTATATCAAAATATAATAGTAATTAGATTTTATTCATGGAATAGTCTTAATCCAACTCGTAATTTCTATGATAATCATCATTTTCGATAATTGTTCATTCAATTTGTATGGCCATAGCTACTTACAGCATGAGTATATGAGTATATTATAATTTATCGTTGGTTTATAATAATAAATTATCACACCTTTTTATTGAAATTGCCCATGACGAAGATATACATGCCATATGTAGGTTACCATGTACCGTTATTTTGTGTTTTTCTGCTGTCCCATCATTTTAAACAAAAATGAATTTAACAATAAAAGCTCTATTATACTTTAATATTGGACAAGTGTAATTTATTATTCATAAGTAGGGATTGGACTTTTAGGTGCTTATAAAAACGAAAATATTAATTTTTTATGTGGTTAAAAAGTCGAAAATGTGTTTAAAAAATATGAAAATATTTTAATTAACTTATTTAACCAATATTTACAGAAGTACTCATCCAGTCATTCTAGTCAGCAAGTGTAGAACTGTTGCAGCGAACGACAAAAGTAGATCTTAAGTTGTGTGTCTTAAAGCTGAACACAGAACAGAGACTTGTATCTTTAAAATGTACGTTCAACATCGCAGGATGTTAATCTTTCATATTTGTAACACGCAATGTCACTGACACTCAGATGTTCCATCTGCCCCAAGTTCTCTACGCTATTACCCATTGTAACCCTTCATTCTTATTTAGGCATGACAGGAATTTTTCTTTAATTGTGTTTGCTTTTGAACCATTGATTGTGTTAAGTTTGTTTTCAATGTGTTTGATTTCTTTTATTGATTCTGTCAACAATAGTTTTGTTTCCAACTTAGTAATGCAGTGTGAGAGGAAACAGAAATTTGCACTAATAAAGACCAAATCAACCCTGATTTATTGTCTGACTCAACATAACTACACAACACATTGAAAATATGGCGCAATTTTACAAAAACAGTAAAAGTATTCATTTCTAAACATGATATGTGGTAAAATATGAAAAAAAAGAAAAATTAAGTTACCAAAATATTCATTGAAATAAGAAATATCGAAAATATTTCTTTTTATGTGATATGCAACTCAGTATTTTGAATCGAAAGGTCCCAGCCAGAACTTTGACAAAGTCCAGAAATCATAAATAATAGCAAAAAAAAAAAAAAAATGCATTTACCTAAAAGTCCGAGCCCTATTCATAAGATATAATTGCATTGTTGACTACATCCTAGCTTTTGTGTTGGTCACATCAATGAAATGCAGTTGCGTGCATTATAATATTAATTTGATTAAGTGGTTCTGTAAGTAAAATGACTTACGCTTACATCTGTTCATGAATCATCCTGTAGAGCAATATAACGTTTTGAGATATTTCCTGTCAAATATGAAAGTCATGTCATGGAACATAAGTTACATGTTGTTATTGTTTATTGCAGCAATTCGTGTTTTGTAATAGTATCGAATGTTATTCAGATAATTCAGTTACAGTATAATGTAGGCTGTTTGTCAAATAGTGGACATAAATGCAATGTGGAGTGCAGTGGTGTGGCTAGTGGTGTTGTCACTTTGTGCAATTACATTAGCTGTCACGCAAATTACATTCACAATATCCGCCCATTCTGCCTCAGAAAGTTGTGTGATGCATTACATCCTTCGGGGATGCGACACGACTTGATTACTTTATATGAAGAAAATTTCATTTCTCGCTATTTTCTGGAAAGCGGCTTTTACGATTTTCCTCGGCGAAATCAAAAAAATGGTGGCCCCTTAAGCTCCGCCCACTCGAAATTAACATTTGCACGGACTGTGTGATGTATTTTGTTTCTTAGCGAAGAAGGATGACCAACTGTCCTTGTATATTGTCGCAAGTGCCTTGTACCCACCTCATTATATTTCCCGCGAGGTTTGTCAGGTTGTCACCAATCGTCTAGCGATATGACATCACACCTCCATCGTCCAATCATGATTTTCTACATAATATGAGAACAGAAGAATTCGCTAGAGGCTAGATCATGGTATAAAAGAAAGTGCACCATTTTGGGCGGGATACCACTATCCCAAGGTGCGCCTTGTTTTTGGATTTCCCCTTTTCTTCAAATGATCTATCCAAATTGCATATGAGCTAAAACTTTATTTTCTAAAATTTACCGAATAAATTATTTAGATAGTGATATAGTTATAAGCCAGTCTTGCCATCCAGAGTCTGTTCTCGCGAATAATGCAACTGAATGAAGGGTAGAGGAGGCCATGTCACTAGCATTGCTGTAATATTATAGAGGAACTTCAGTATTGCAACAATGTTTCCAGTTATTGAATCACGTCAACGTAACTAAATGGACAGTACAAAAGAGGTAACTACAAAATAATATAACCATTTCGCTTTAGTTTGCAGAACTGCGATCATTTAGAATCATTTTCCTGAAGATTATGCTGTGATTATTGGTGAATGAAAGCCGGATTTACTAGTCAAAATAATCTCGTCGCACTTATCAGCAGAGTTTTATTATAATAGCTACGCTAGAAGCATTTGACATTGCGATAGTGGTGTGGAACGTATATAATTATCACCTCCTCTGAAAATTTCCAACATTAATAAATATTCATCACTATTTACGCATTTATTTAAGAGAAGATTAAGTCGCCCCCTTACGCTCCAAACAATGCGTTGCTGTTCGCTTGTTATCTCGGCACACCCGATCGTCCCTTCTCTCCAAACTCCCTATCGTACCAAATACAAGCTACCAACCCATACACCAAAATGACAACCCTCTAGCTTACTCGGCAATCCCGACCAGACCACAATCACCTCTTCACATAATCTAAATAATGCATAACACTATCCACTTAGTTAAGTGCGCGAGCGGAGGCGGTAGCCGAAGCGAAGCGCCCTTGCATTTTCGAATAATGTACGATACACTGTTTGTCGGTTTCGAAAATGTGGCATATTATATCTTCCACACGTTAGTAAGCCTGTCAACTTTTGTTCATCTTTTGTTTACCGGTATGACGTCACACTACCAACGTCCAATCACGAGTTTCTATGTAATATGAGGACAGAAGAAGTGGTATAAAAGAAAGTGCATCGCGAGGGAGCGGGGGGCGGGAACATTCATCCAAGGTGCGACTTAATATTATTTTTTCCCTAACTTGCTATAGTATATTATAGTACGGATGAAAACGTAGGCCTATTTTGCACGATCATCGTAATTAGCTTTTCCTAGCCTGACGTTCTTCCGGAAACTCCATGCAAACCAATACATTTATTCATTTTTGTAGTATTAGACTATTTGAACATTGAAATTACGTGTTTATGCATATCGTAAACATTTGGTCAAAAGTAAGAACATTGTCGTCTGTGCGAAACCATGTTTCAGATCAAACCCGGCTACAAAGAGTAGAATTAATTGCTGGAAGACAATATTTCCGAGCTAAAAATTGTTCAAAATATTTCCTCTCATGTACGAAGGACGGATAACCAGTTAGTCAATAATAATAATAATAATAATAATTAGGGATGGGTCCTCGATACTTTCGATACCTCGATACTCTCGATACTTGCATGGTATCGGCATCGAACGATACTTCAGAAAACTCGCTCGATACTTTTTCGATACTTTTGTAATTATTCAATTCTGCAATTAAGTATTTTTTAACAAAAACTTGTAAGTGGACTGTTTAAAAATCTAATTTTAGTTTTAATGTAAAGTTTAAAAATAATTATAGGCTACTGATGATATTAAATTTTGTCCTATTAAATATGCAGACTTAATTAATTTAGTTGGTATTACACAATTCTCTCAAATTTTAATTTTTAATGTACATATTAATTGAAACTGGAAATGTTGAAGGTATCGAGTATCGAAGTATCGAGTACCGAGGAAATAATCATGTATCGGTATCGAGTATCGAGTATCGAGAAAATCTGGTATCGACCCATCCCTAATAATAATAATAACACAAGAACTGGTAATTATGTGACAAAAACCACATTGTTCTTAATTAATGCTTTTTGTCATGATACAATAGTCGCGTTAAGTAGGCCTGTCTACTTCTATTGCGTAGGCCGACTGCTAAACAAAATATTTTATACTTTTTGAAAATTAAAAAATGTTATCCTTATCAATGTAGGTATCCGGAATAATACATGTAAATAGACCCGAAGTTTGTACAATTTTTACTCTAGAAGTTCCCATTGTTCTTAATGTTATTAAGTGCCAGTATGGTTCTTTATGAGATTGTGTGGGGGACGAAAAAATGTCTGTCCGTCTGTACGCGTCATAAGTCAAATACGCTTTTTCGGATTTTCATGAAACGTGGAAAACTCGTTAATAATGTCCATGGGAAGAACCCTATTGATATTGAACCAAATCGGTTCACCGGTAGCGGAGTAATACCCAATTTAGTGCCTATTTTAATAGATTATATTAGAAAGGCGCCATAACTCAAATACGCTGTATCGGATTTCTATGAAACTTGGTATACGCATTTATGACGTCCATGAGAAGTTCCCTAATGAATTTGAACCTAATCTGTGGACCGGTACCGGAGTAAAACCCAATTTAGTGTCTATTTTATAGGCGCAATAACTCAAATACGCTTTATCGGATTTTTATGAAACTTCGTATACGCATTTATAATGTCCACGGGGGAAGACTATTGATATTGGACCAAATCGGTTGGCCAGTACCGGAATAATGCCCAATTTAGTGCCTTTTATGTTAATATACAAGGAGTCGCGATAACTCAAATATGATTTTCCTGAAACTTTGTGTATCCATTTATAATGTACATGAGAAGACGTCTACTGATATTAGACCAAATCGGTAGACCGGTACCGGAGTAAAACCCAATTTAGTGTCCATTTTAAAGACGCGGTAACTCAAATACGCTTTATCGGATTTTTATGAAACTTGGTGTACACATTTATAATGTCCATGGGAAGATGTTTATTGATATGATAAAATCGGTTGACCTGTTTCGGAGTAATGCTCAATTTAATGCCTATTTTATGGCAATATACGCATTCGAAAGAATTTATGAAACGCAAATCACTTATCATGACAACATAGCCAGTTGTTTTACTGTGATCTTATAAGGCTTTGGAAATTAAAATACAGTTAGCTATGACCAAAAACACTATTGTTTTACATGCGCTTATCCAACCAGACCGTTAAACTGACCCAGGTGGCCGAGATGGTAACGTCTTGGCCTCACATTCTGGAGTTCCATGGTTCAAATCCCGAAACCGACCAATTTGACTTTTTTATATTTTTAGGTGAGTGTGCGGTTGTCAAGATATCACAAATCTGTACAGTTCAGCTGATGCTGGAAGATTTTAATCTATTAAAAAAAAAGAAACTAGACCTTTGTTCTTCCGTAAGCCCTGCTTAATGAATAAATCTGGAGCTTAACTTGGAAATCAATTAAAAGAAAGCATATTCTACATATCATAATTGCAATCATAACTGATTAAACAAAAACATAGTCTACTGGTACTTTTTTACATCAGTTGACGTGATTTTATTTCTTGGTAAAATTATTTCACTTTGTATAAAGTATCATCTGAATTAGATAAGTACAAACAAGTTGATACTATATATACTGATTTTCAGAAAGCTTTTGATAAAGTAGATCACGACTGTTTATTAAAGAAATTAACCCTTTATGGATTTTCCCGAATTACAAACCTTATAGAAAGAATTTATATACGAGTATATGTACCCAGCAAAAAATAGTTTACTTAATTTACTATTTTTGCTGGGTACATATATATATATATATATATATATATATATATATATATATATATATATATGAATTAATTATTTTATACAAAAAACTTAATGACTGACATGCTCTTCTATGTGATAAAGCTTGGAATTCAAAATTTTCCAGGAGTTTATCATAATTCATATACAATGGATAATAGCCACAAACTTTAAACATTAAAACTTAAGGAATTTATTTTGTACTTTTTCGATTATTTTTTTTGTTTTTTACAGTAAATGGATCCCATCAGTGTGTGAATAGTAATACCACATATGATATTGTCAACTAACATATTTTAAGTATTTATATTATTTGTTTTACTCTTATTTTTCTCTACATTCTTCATGCTTGCTTTCTTCTTATCTCTCCTATTCTCTTTACTTCTTACCTTACATTGGTTATTATCCTAACTTTATTACTTTTTATTATACCTACTTCATATTTGTGTTATTGTAAGTACATGATGTATTGCTAGTATAGTCATGAACATTGTAATTGGGTGTATACCTGTAATGTTCATTCTTGATTAAATAAATAAATAAATAAATTAGTTCTGGACTGTAACATTAAAGGGGTGGGGGAGAGAGAGATCCGTGAAGTATTGATGTCCATAGCGAACGTTTCTTAGTGCAGGTAGAGAAAGTGTTGTCGTGACCTCTTACTTTTACTACCGCTTTAAATGAGGTTTATTTTTTATTTTTTAATATAATAAATCTGCTCTAACGAGCAACTGCACTTCCAACTAATTATTCACTTCATTCAGTCAATTGGAAGGTTTACCAACTGTCTCCATGACAACTGATAACGCGGAACTGAAACTGTGTAATAAACAACCTGCATTTAAAATTAATCAATCCTGTTTAAAATTTCCAAACGAAGCCCTGCTCCCTGCATGCCATCTCTCGCAAAACACTAGAACATCTAACCGAAATTGAGTCGTTTGTTTTATGGTATTCTAAAAACTTCACTCACGTTCGCTATGGACATCAATACTTCACGGATCTCAGAATAACCGAACCTCCCCCATGTTTACTTCATAACATTTCCTACACAATTTTAGAATTTTCTCTCGGCCATCTTTCAGACGAATCGTATTCCTTGTTTAGATTTCCTTGGGACTGACTTTTGCTTTTTTATCCATTGCCTTCGATGTAATGAAACTTTGTTTTTGCACGTCGTAACTAATTAGTGGTATTTACGAATATTGTTGCCGTGGATCGTAACTTGACATTCCCGCACGCAATCTGGTTGCTATGAAAACAAAAGAAATCTCCGTGCGATAAAAATTACAAAAAGCACACTGTGCCGTAAGTAAAATCATCATAATACAAGCCTTTATGGAACCAAGGCCCCCTAGTTTGTGGCGACTTTAACAGGAACAATATTCGGTTCCCATAACAACCAACATATGCGAATCACTTTCTGAAATATAACATCCATCTTGAATTGTGTATATACATAATATTTTCAGCTAATATCTCAATTAATATAAATAATCATCGTGCAAAAAATAGCATGCAATACTCGTTCCGTAAGTGCCTCGTTTTTTCAAACTCTTTCCTCGATCCGTATGCACAGCTTACGGAACTAGTATCGCAATATACTATTATTTAATCTGACAATGCGTAGAAAGCGAATACTGCTGTAGTCCCAAAGTCAGGGAATTTTGTAAATAAATATGGTATAGTGAGGGGCATATGGAGTAGGCTGGATTTTTGTTTGACTTTTTGTGTTTGTTGCAGGCGGCCACCAAGGAAGGCTTCCTCATGAAACAGACGTGGTCCTTCCAGCGATGGAGAAGACGGTACTTCAAGCTCAAAGGGCACAAGCTCTACTATGCAAAAGACACCAAGGTAAGTGAATATCTAGGCCGCTGGGACCCGGGATCTAATCTCGCTGGACAAAATGGAGTCGGGGCAGGTTTTCTCGGGGTGCTCTTGTTTCCCCTGCCATATATCATTCCACCAGAGCTCCATTCATCATACGAGGACCATTGGTTGCAATAAAGGAATCTGTAGCCCATTGGTAGATAGGGAAAATGTTAAGATATTTTATGAAACTGATTTGATAGGAGATTGCTTTAAGATCTCGGAAATCAAGTTGGTCACAAAGATCCCGTCGTCCGGATTCTCATTTTGATGTCATATCCGCGCTGATAGCCAGGGGTGGCACAACTCTCGTGATTGCCAAGAACAAGAAGTCGTTTTAAGCTGTTTAATTGGTCATGACTGAAAGTTAGATTTCTTCTAGATATTAGAAACATTTTTCATATTTGCACTGCAGAGTAGCCTTTGTTGTTGTGAGTTGGGGGAGTCGCTCTGGTGTGAAGAGGCAATTACGTGCTCCAAATGCCGACTAATTGCTCTTCCACCTGTGACCTCATCCACATTGTAAGACTGCATCTGTTTGCTATTGTTGATGTGTCGAAAAGTGGAAAAGTAGTTACATTGCATCTTTAACGAAAGTTTCCGAAAATTATTTAAAACGAATAAATTTTGTGTGGTGAAGAAATCATTTTCAACATTTTGTGTAAATAAAACATTATTTATAACCGAATTCCACGTGTGTTGGTAACTATGGACATTTTCTTACGTAATAAATGGAAATGCATCTGGGCAAGGAAAAATTATTTTGTTTTGGTTTCCGCAAATAAGACGACCTTCAGATAAGACGAGGTTTAAATTTTCGTCAAAGTTTTACAGTTCTAGGATATGTCTGTCCTATAAGAGAACCCCTGTCTGTCCTATAAGAGAACGACCTATGATTTTATGTTTACGAAACAACTTCAAAAGGTTCCGTTTTTGTTTCAGTTTTCTGGTTGATCGCAAAAATGTTGCAACCATCGTACTATTATAATCCATAGGGTGTGCAAAATAACTGCAGTTAGTTAAAAAGACCGTTACCGGATTTTTTTCCAAAATGGCGTCACTGAGCACAGTCGCAACAATGGAACGCATTGTGCGTGAGCCAAGTGATACATGCACCGGTGTAAAGCCTAGGGAAAACGAAAAAGTACCAAAATAGGTTTTATTTGGCGGATTATGACCTTTGTGGTTTCATTTACGAATTTTGCATTATTGCCCGCAAATGGTATTTAACATTTTAATATATCATATATTTCCGCAAATAAGATGAAAGTTTAATCATAAAAAAAATCCCGAAAATCCATTTTCGTGTCAGATTACAATATTTACACGCTAGCGGCCATAATTTTGAAGATATTTGAACGAAATTTTATTATGTTATTTCTAGGCCCTATAGTTCGGACAAGTTCGTTAATAAGCAAAATTGGCCCAAGGGGGTGATCGGGGGAAAAATTTATATCTCGGCCCCTATGAAGTATAGAGGGAAACTTTGTTTGAATAACTTAGAGTACTCCCTATGGAGTTCACAGTGACACCAACGATTCGGGGGTTTTGGGGGTATGAGTGGGGATGGGGGATGGAAATTCTAAATTTTTGAAACCACGTTGAAAAGCTCTTGATGAGTAGTCTACAAATCAATAACTAGTTTCTCGATAGCAGTCATAAAAGGCGAGATTTTAATGTTTGAAAAAGTGCTCTTTCCTCTTTTTTTGCAGTTATTATTGCGGGTTTGTCGTGCCAAAAATAAAGAAGAAGAGTGCTGCGCAGCGACAGTAAATTAAACCAAAAGTACTTCGAAATCTACCTCAGCCTGTAGGCTTGCCTAAAGGGATTTTTTTTTTATTACAACGGTCAACTGATTTGTTTTAAACTGTTCTTTCTTGAAATTAAAAGTAAAGGGTTTTGTGTTTGATTGATGATTATAATTTAGTGGGCCATGCCACGCGCCTGCGCCCGTCCACTCACCCCTTTCTGTGTCGCGCCGCCGTCAGTTTGCGAGCGGAACCAGCACAAGACAATCGCCACACAAATCTGTTCTTCCCTGTCAAGTAATTGTTGTGATATCTTAACCTAACCGAACCCCACTCTCCTCACTTATTCTTATAATCGTATTTTCATAGAATAAATCTATCTGTAAGGACATTATTTCGAACCTAACTTGGAATGTGCCCTTCACGTAAGTACAAGTGCTCGGTGTGTAGAGTAGCAAAGGCATGTCACACACGTTTTGAGGTTCCTGAATGCGAAATCACGGTTTTCGGAAACATGTCTGTGAAGAGCCCAGCTCGAAAACGAAAATTCGTTCAAAATCAAAATGTAATATTTGGGGAAGATTAACTGTTTAATTAATGTTTTGATTTAACTACTAAGGCTTTCACGGCCGGCGTTCAATGATATATCCATTTCCGGGCTGTATGGCCGTGGTCTATCCGATGAAATAGCTGACGTTTCGCCATGAACTGCGTCTGGCATCTTCAGAGCTCTTTACAGCTGGGTGATCGGCTGCGATCACCCAGCTGTAAAGAGCTCTGAAGATGCCAGACGCAGTTCATGGCGAAACGTCAGCTATTTCATCGGATAGACCACGGCCATACAGCCCGGAAATGGATATATCATTAATGTTTTGATTGTTATGATTATTATCAACAATTTATTACGAGAACTTTTCATGCATTAGCTCTTTATTCTGTATATATATACAGGGTGTTAATGAATAAAACCGAACTATTTTACCTGTGTATAGAGGGGACATAGACAAGCAACTTTTATTAGAAGGTTTTTGCTCTATGAATTCAATGTTTCCTGTTAGAGTATAAAATTTCCCAGGGCATGGCCACCACTGTCTTCTAACATTTCTAAAAAATTCAAAACAAAATAACTTCGTTGTTAACACTGTAGTGAGTAGTTATGAATAAAAAAATACTAATGCAGTGGCGACCAGTCATGTGATTAGTCTGTAAATTTTGCAGATTATGAAAACACTAAATTGTCATATAGCTTTTTGATGAATGATTAAGAATCAGGTTTTTATCGACCACTAGAAAGGCATGAAGTCAATTTAATGAAAATTTTAACCCTATTTCGCTTCACTATTGACTTATGAGCACCAAATTGTAATGACTTTAATGCCCTGTAGCATACACACTTTTTAAGTCATAGAGCAAAAATCTCCTAATAAAAGTTGCTTGTCTAGGTCCCCTCTATATGCAGGTGAAATATTTCGGTGTTATTTATTAACTCCCTGTATACTGGTATGTTAATCAGTTTATTATTGTGAGTTGAATTACAAATATAAGTTACATTATCTCTTTTCTCACTAACGGCCGATTGCATAAACAGAGGCGAAAGTGATCTCGGTTCACGCTGAACTCGGAAATTTCTGTTGAACTAGGTTCAATTTTGACTGGAGAAATTTCTCCGATCAAACTCGTTGATCTCAGTTTTCTTATTTGAGACACATGATCTGCTCATTATAAACATAATATTAGACCTACGTGTGTGGTTACGATAAATATCAAGAAAATAGACAAAAGACAACTTCATACTACCCTTAAGCCCCTCTGCCTTTTACAAAAAAGAATAATAAAAATATGTCTAAGAAAACACATTGATTACCCAACTAGCCTAATATTTTCGGAATTTAATGTTTTAAGTTTGGACCAAATTTACAAATTTTCTATATTAAAATATTTTCACAAACATCGTATAAAATACTCTTCCAGTGATCATATCTACAAAACTAGACGAAATACTAATTTACTCCTATTAGAACCCAAATGTCTCACATCGGCAGGATTAAAGCATAGCATTAATTTTGGACCGCGCTTCTATAACTCAATTATCAGAAAAAATCCTGATCTCTCAGCATACTCCACTGTTAAATTTAATAGATATGTAAAGAATTTGTTGTAATTTTTTAGCTTTTAAGTAATTTTTGTTTCACTCCTTTTATGTATTTATGTTTAATTTTTTTTTACTTTCTTTTTTAGTTAAGCACATTATACACTCTATTTCTTTGTCTCTCCTCTTTCTTCACTTTGATATTTTTGAAACGGCACCCGAGCACGAGCAGTCTTGCTCATTCGGGGTGTATTACTAAATTTAATACTTCTTGTGAAGATATAGCCTATATTTCTTTTCCTCTTTTTAAATAGTAGTTGTAGTTAATTTTGAAAATTGTTTTATTTTACTTGTATAAATATGTATTTGTCTTTGTATTTTCAATTCTATGTAATAATGATAATAATAATAAATAATATATATAAAAAAAACATTTCTAGCTATACCGTAGTTGTGCGAATATAGGCTATGTTAGGCTCCTCTACAACCTAACCTCTATAAATTGCTTGCTTTGTTATTACCAACTCATTCCAACTTTCAGATATCTCGTGGTGATAAAAATGATGAAATTCGTCGGGCTCCCCATGTGTTTTATTTTGTCTAGAGCAAATGCTTTCTTCGTTCCCTTTATTGTGCGACTTTTTAACTCTTTCAGAGCTGAGATTTTACATTGTAACTAATAAGGCAGTCATCAGGTAAGGGCTCTTAAGTTTAAAATCGATACGGAACATTTCAGTGAAATACCTGGTTTCCATGAATGGCACACAAAAGTCCTCACGTTTTACATAAAGCATTACTTTAGTAATCTTACATCTCTGCCTTTATACAATTCTTGAGACGAAACATTTATACGTCAGTAGCAGTGAAAATGTTAAACCGATGATTGAAATTACCAGAAAATTTTTCAATGCCTTTTGCTTTTGCACGGATGTTATCGCGTCCGCCTTTTTGGATTCTATGATGTTTTTATATTTTCCGAAAACAATTTCAGTCAGGAGATCCTTGTCCTCCTTGGAGAAATTAAGGGAAGGATCCTTTTTATGCTTAATTTCGGTCATATTTTCCCTTTCTTTCGTATCACAAACAGTCTGATGCCGGTTTCTATAAACTCGTGAAATACCTATGGGTAAATTATCCATGGGCAAATTAGTTCCATTTCACTCAAAATGATATAATGAGCAAGGCCTTGGAGTTGTACAGATAATTTAATTCAGAAGGCTTTGATTCTCATTGTTTAAATTATTATTGGTTAAATGTTATCCAGCCATCCATGAAAGGATAAATTAACCCGACGATTTACCCTTGGAAAGATCTAGCCCGAGTTTGTAGGAACATTTTTTCTGCCATTTTCATATTTATCCAGAGGACATTTATCTAGAAACTCGCCACAAGTGTATGTGATTGCTATCTTTAAATTATTTGTGTTTGTGTGGTGTTATTTTTGTGTAAATTCTGTCCATTGGATAATTTACCCATAGGTAATTCGCGAGTTTGTAGAAACCGGGCATTAATACGAAGGAAAACAGAGTAACAATGCTCTCGCCTCGCGACACTCAGCTGTTTCTGAGATGTTGCCAAGCGCTCATGTACGAACTGGGATCAAAATTGAACCTCGATTAGCTGATCTTAGATCAGTGTTAATACAATATGAATCGAGTCTGAACTCGGATCATTTTCTGAACTTAGATCATAATTGATCTCCAATCAATGATGTTTATACAAGCGACCCTATATGGGTGATTCTTCAAATACGGGAAAATTTTGAGTGTGTAAAATCCAAATTTTTTACTTTGTTTAAAAAATCTCAAAAAAAATCACAAAAATACTTCAGGGGTTACTTGATTATAATATGACACCAGCAGAGCTTAAATGTTTATATTTTTATTTATTTTAATTTCTTTATTTTTTTAAAGCCTTGTGGATGACATCCGTGTACATGTGGATGGCAGAAGGCCACATTAATGACTAACTTTGGCAACAATCTGCTTTTCTTTATGTGATTTCATATTTTTCTCAGCATACTTCAGTTGATTTTGCATGAAATTTGCAAATTTGTGTGCATACTCCGGAATTAATGTAATTTTAACGAGACTGTGTTTTTATGGTTTTGGGGGGGGGGGGAATCAAGCAGAAATTCATTTAATCAGCTTTAAGATCTTAAGTACAGGTCACAGACACCGCAAACACAATAGTATCCTACATTTATCATCTACATGACTTGAGAGTCATCCACATACCCCTTCATGAGACATGTGGATGACACAAAAATCAGGCATGTGGATGACAAAAAAGGAGTTTAAGTGGTCTCAGCAAGCCATTTCTAAACCTCTGTAGGCTCAACTTCAGTCAGGTACTTTGAATTGGAAGGTTTATCATAGTGCATAATCAAAATTAATTAATATTCACTTTCTGCCTACTTTCTAGAAGCCATGTTAATGACGGGGAATAAAAACGTTTTCCTTGAAAATGATACAAAGTCCTTTGTTAATCCCAAACTGTTTGTAAGCAAGCAAAATTCAACCTTACAATTCAACCACAAGCTGCCCTGTTGGCTTTCTAACACTGTTGCCAGTTTTACAAATTTCTCATTTCTGCAGAAAAAATTCCATTCTTTTCAGCCATGTGGATGACCAAAAACCCTTGGGACATTCTTTATGTTCATTAGGTGGGGTGACAATTTTATTTCATTTTATTTTTTAGGGGTTAATATTCTTCACCCATTCATACTCATTGACAGGAAAAAAGTTGAAAAGGAAATAACATTTTGTTTTGTGGAAAAATGCATTAGAATATACAAAACCGAGGTTTGGGACAGGGCATGTGGATGACATTTCATTGAATTAAATTCGATTTTGGAATATCAGAATTTAAAGTTAGTGACATTTCAAACTGATAGTTGTAGTATGGGAGTAGTAGAAACAAACTTTTATTTTAATTTTTTTTTAAAGTTGAATTTGAAGGGAAATATCACTCCGGAACGCAAATTTTCCCGTATTTGAAGAATCACCCATATAGAAGTATTGCAATTACAGCATGCAACGGAAATACATCGAATGTAGAAACCCCTGGCCTCAGTAGCTTATGTTGAACAGAGAAGGCTTCGCATACACTTAGTACATATAGATCGAGATAACACGAATCCTCCTGTCCGTGTGCATTGCATTTACTTGAGAACTTGGTTTTTATAATTGAGATATTTTAGGGGGTTTCCATGGAAGATTTTCTCAAAATTTTCATTAAGAAAGAGGCTAACGATTTTAATAAAAGTGCAAATTTCCAAACTTGTATGCATCTCTAATAAAATGGCTATGTTCCATTCTGTGTAAAAGTTACTTGACCATCTCCATGACAGTGAAGTAGAGAAAATTAGAATCAGCATTTTCGTCCTGTACATTTCTTTATAAAATCAACAGAACTGAAGAGAACTGTTGTAATATGCGTGTTATTCGTCAAAGCTAAGTATTTTGCAACTTCTAAAGCCACATATGAACAATGTAAAACAATATATTGTCATGAGAACTGATTTGCATTTGATAAATTCTGTCTAATGTATTACCATAAAATAGGCTCTAAATTGGGCTTTACTCCGGTACCGGTCAACCGATTTGGTCCAATATCAATAGGCTTCTTCCTATGGACGTTATAAGTGCGTATACCAAGTATCATAAAAATCCGATAAAACATATTTGAGTTATCGCGCATACAGACACACGGACAGATGAACAGACATTTTCCCTTCCCCCCACACGATCTGGCACTTAATAAAATTAGGTAAACTGATGTAACAAAGTGCCAGTGTGTTTTTGTTTAATCAGTTATGATTGCAATTATGATTTGCAGAATAAAAAAAAAGTCAAATTGGCCAGTTTCGGGATTTGCACCATGGAACTTCAGAATGTGAGGCCAAGACGTTACTATCTCGGCCACCTGGGTCAGTTTAACAGTCTAGTTGGATAAGCGCATGTAAAGCAATAGTGGTGTTTGTCATAGCTAACTGTATTTTAATTGCCAAAGCCTTATAAGATCACAGTAAAACAATAGGCTATGTTGTCGTGATAAATGATGTGCATTTTATAAATTCTTTCGAATACGTATATTACCATAAAATAGGCACTAAATTGAGCATTACTCCGAAACAGGTCAACCGATTTTATCCAGTATCAATAGACGTCTTCCCATGGACATTATAAATGCGTATACGAAGTTTCATAAATATACGATAAAGCGTATTTGAGTTATGGTGCGTACAGACACACGGACAGACATTTTTCGTCCCCCACACAATCTCATAAAGTACCATACTGGCACTTAATAACAGTTTAACTATTTCAGCATTGGGAAGATTGTTTTGAACTATCCACAATATTTACATTACTTAACGAAATTCATTTCTCTAATTCATTCAGAGTTACCGAAGGATTTTTTTTCTTTATATTAGTTATTTCTGTCTGTCTGGAACCCTATAGCCCCTATGTTGGGGCGAAGGGGCCTCCAATGGAGGTTTCATTACCTATACTAATTTTGATATGCTTATTTTCCGAGAGAGGGTAGAGGGACAGGTGGTAAGCCCATCGCCTCGCAACCCCCCTCTGGAAACTAAGTATTTCTTGGACGTGAAAGGGCCGATAAATTTTGTCCAGAGGATTTTTACGTTCTGAAAACCCCATCGACCGCGGCCGGGTTTGATCCCGCGACCTTCGGATCTAGAGGCGGGCACGCGGCCGACGTTAGTTATTTGGCTTTTCAGTAACTTCAAGATGTTTATCCGTTTTACGACTCATTCTTTTCCATAAGTATTTCTCTATTTTCAACTGTTCTCATACAGTGATTGTTTTCAGCAATTGTTGCCAACCAGAAGAGCCTGAGTTGCATTACAGTACGAAATTACCCGAAACGACCATTATAAAGAATATAACAGGTTAGTGGCCTCTCGTTAATACTAATTTAAGGCCACTGTATCGGCATTTAGGTCAAATTGAAGGCAGTGATTTTAAACTTTAAATTGTTAAAAATTGTTTAAATAGGTTGTTCTGAACTGTAGTCGCCATTTAAGTGACAACTGTGGGTTCATACGTTATTTATGTCATGACCAGGGCCCGGATTCTAATGACATGTCATCTTTTTATTGATGCTGCATAGACATTGCCAACTTGTGGATGAATCCTAATCATGGCCTCTAGATTATAGAAATGCATTTTTAGGTCATTTTATTCAATTTTATATTTTTAGGATATTTATTTATATTTAGGGGTCATTCCATATTAAATCAACAAATTTTAAGAAAATTTCTTGCCGCACCATTTTTGATTTTGATGAAATTTGGTAGGTGATGTGTACCAGTCTTCTGAACCCCAAAGCAAATCTTGTTATACCTCTAAAAAATTTTACTCCTGAGATATAGACATTTGTTTGGAACACGAACAAGCAAAAAATGTAATTTCAGACCCATTTTCTGAAAGCCGTAGAATTTCTATTTGAATCAGTAGGATGATCAAATAGGGCTCATTGGAAAGCTTAAAGAATGGACTTTCATTTGTGCATACTAAATTAGATTTAAGTTAAGTCTAAACAGACGTTTCTAGGGCTCATATCTTCGTTCGTGAACTGTCGTTTTGTGTAACTTTAGGCATTAAAAAAACAATGAAGGACTTAGAGTAACAGGCCAATTTTTTTCCCTGTTACACTTATGTATGAGGAGTATGTGTAGGAAAAAAACTGAGCTGTTACTGGTGGTCCTTCACCCTGAAAAATTTGCTTAAACTTCGAAAAAAATGTAAATCGGGCTTTTTCTCGGTCCCAAAAAGTAATGTGGGACAGGTGATAAAAATCTGAAAATGCCAAGATGAGATGCCCTTATAGTGTACTTTAAAATAAAAACAAAATCATTTTGTGACCCGAAGGGATAGAGGAGCTACAAGCCTTTGAAATATCAAGAAAACAACACTTGACCGCTACTGAAAATAGGCTAAGCAGATAGGATAATTACCACAAAATTTAATTTAAATTTACATAAAATATAAAACATTTATTTACAAATGAGATTTTTCCTCAGTCATACAAATTTCTGATTTTTTGTAATTTTTCTAACAATTTTTCACATTTGACTTCTTTTTAAGCTACATTGATGGCAATTTCAAGTAGGCCTACTGTATTTTCAACTATTGTATTTAGAAACCATTCTTATCCTGGTTTTTTGGATGTAGGTAATGCATTAAACACTAAAAGCTGCCTAAAGCTCTTTAAGGTCACATCAAATTAACCTTTTCTGTATGTTAGCCTTTTTCTCCATTAGGTCCTCTAACAGATACACAGTCCCTTTTCCTTGTCATCATTCTGCTGTACTCATCTTTTTCGTAGAAGTCTTGTACAGTTTTGACTGAAACTTCATCAAGTTTATTCCTAGTCCTGTTCTCCTTATTCTGTGGCAAAATCCCGTTCTTTTTCACTAAATTTCTTGACTGGCGGGCTAAGTATTGGCTGACATTAAACTCACTCTGAACTATACTAATACTCCAACTACTCCAGGAGCTAAACTTACAATGTTCTTTAGTAGTTGATGCAACTTTCATTTTTTTTTCTTTCAGCTTGTGAATTAGTTGCTTGTACTCATTTGTTAAACTGGCAGGCTGTTCATTGAAAATTCCTCATTATCAGTTGAAATGTTAAAATCAAAAGACTTGCGAAACTTTCCTGTTATAGATTTGACTATCTTACTAACTTTATTTGTTAACACTGAGGGTCTAGCTTCAACTGACAGCTTCTGCACCTTAACAGGAGAAATACCAAGGACTGAACAAGCATCATTAACTGTTTCAACAAGAATGGCTTCAGGTTCATAAATGTCTGGGCATTCATCTTCACTGTCAGTACCGGTCTCTGTGCCTTGTTTTGGATTTTTAATTTTTTTAACATTTTGTGCACAATACCTTCCCTGTGATTAATTTCAGCTCAGGACTGCACATGGAAAGTGTCATTGATATTTATCTGAGAGATATTTTAAATAGGTTTTGAGTGAACACTGTAGGGGTCAGAACAAGACCATACACAAGATTTGGAAGTATCTGTCCAACAATTCAGCCTTGTGAAACATTTTACATCATCGCAACCAGTTCTAATTGAAAATAATGTTTTTTGTTCTTCAGTGAACTCGGAAATAGTATTGAGTACTGAAGACCTAGAGTAAGATAATTTATGAGATACCTCTCCTCTGAAGATGCCAACAGTACAAGAACACTCAATCATAGTAATATACTGGTAACAATTTCAATAGCATGTATTCAGCACAAAATAACAATAGTAATAATTTTAAAAATAAATAAACTAATCAAAAGATAATGAAGCACAAACACAACCTACTTGCTGTGAGTCAGCTCAGTAAGTGGATAGTGGACAGCATTGAACAGAGGGGCTGGATCATATGAAGCTATGCATATTCAAACATGACTTGGTCAGCAACCAGACTCCAATGAACAGTGCGTGTCCAGAACTTATCCTATTATAACAGTTAACATATAATTCAATATACTGTATAGAAGAGTAGAGTTTAATGCAGTACCTACACCTAATAAACCAGGATAAGAATGGTTTCTAAATACAGTACTTGAAATTGCCATCAATGTAGCTTAAAAAGAAGTCAAATGTGAAAAATTGTTAGAAAAATTACAAAAAATCAGAAATTTGTATGACTGAGGATAATTCTCATTTGTAAATAAATGTTTTATATTTTATGTAAATTTAAATTAAATTTTGTGGTAATTATCCTATCTGCTTAGCCTATTTTCAGTAGCGGTCAAGTGTTGTTTTCTTGATATTTCAAAGGCTTGTAGCTCCTCTATCCCTTCGGGTCACAAAATGATTTTGTTTTTATTTTAAAGTACACTATAAGGGCTTCTCATCTTGGCATTTTCAGATTTTTATCACCTGTCCCACATTACTTTTTGGGACCGAGTAAAAGCCCGATTTACATTTTTTTCGAAGTTTAAGCAAAATTTTCAGGGTGAAGGACCACCAGTAACAGCTCAGTTTTTTTCCTACACATACTCCTCATACATAAGTGTAACAGGGAAAAAAATTGGCCTGTTACTCCAAGTCCTTCATTGTTTTTTTAATGTCTAAAGTTACGCAAAACGACAGTTCACGAACGAAGATTAGAGCCCTAGAAACGTCTGTTTAGACTTAACTTAAATCTAATTTAGTATGCACAAATGAAAGTCCATTCTTTAAGCTTTCCAATGAGCCCTATTTGATCATCCTACTGATTCAAATAGAAATTCTACGACTTTCAGAAAATGGGTCTGAAATTACATTTTTTGCTTGTTCTTGTCCCAAACAAATGCCTATATCTCAGGAGTAAAATTTTTTTGAGGTATAACAAGATCTGTTTTGGTGTTCAGAAGACTGGTACACATCACCTACCAAATTTCATCAAAATCAAAAATGGTGCGGCAACGCCCATTTGTTGATTTAATATGGAATGACCCTTAGGTCATTATTTTGTCATTTTCATGTCATTTGCTTCCTTATTTAGTCATTTCATGTATTTACATTGAGTTAATTGACTTTTTTCGTCCCTAGCGGCGCTGTCTTTGAAGTGTTGTTTGTTTAATGCAAGAAGGAAAAATTCGGAGTTAACGTGTTGTCATGTCTCAGTCGGAAATGAGAACCAAAGAAACGCCAAAATGTTGTATTATATTACTATTGTTATTAGATTGACTTGGCACCAGAGTCTGCCACCTGTTTGGATTTGAGAGTGCAAACTACTGTTTACCCTCAATAAACAGCAATATAATCCGGCAGACCACAAAGGATGTGGTCAGTGCCTCAGTGCCACTATAAATTTCCGTGAGAAAAGAACATTGACAACATTACAGTTGTTTACAGTTTTTACAATTATGTACAAACTAGTCTATAGCTTTGTGTGTACAGTAATAATTTTTTTTATAAATAAAATATCAGTTTTTAGGTCATTTTTTATAATAATTGTTGTCATTTTCTTTAAAATTTAGGATCATTTTATAGGTCATTTCTCGAACAATTTTAGGTCATCAGAATCCGGGCCCTGGTCACTACCATTTCGACCTTTTTCTTGTTCCCTCCACCAAGTTGAAAGATTTGCCGCGTGTCGGAGAAGTTGTGAATACGTATATCCTGCAATGACCTGTAGTACTATAACGAGGAAGGCTTCCAGGCCACGCTGTGACGTCACGCGCTCGATATGGGACACCTCCCGTTTCAGGGCTGTACAGGTACGTCAGACAACTCGATAGAGGCCTAAAGTTAATCGTAAACGATTTTAGACAACCCATGTTCCGAAAGTTGTGAGTAGTTGAATAAACCTTCAGAACAGATTTCCACGAGTATCGTGTCTGTTTGGAAAGGAGCAGAAATGAATACTAACAATCTAAACTAACTTCGTGAAATTAGTTGGTCTCGGTCTCCATATAGATAATGGATCTAGACGGGGGAAGGGGAATCACGAATGCACGTTCATTTTCACTTTCTCGCATATAGCCTAAGTAGTATAGAGAAAGTATTGTGATCGTCACAAAAAATCGAAATCGAGATAACACCGGGAAAGGATGTTTCACGATGCCTAGAAACCGAAAAAAGTTTTTGGAATGACGTCTGTCTGTCTGTATGTCTGTCCGTCTGTCTGTGGACAAGCACAGCGGGTAAACGATTCATTGTATGTACTTCATTTTCTGAATCAAGGACTTTTTCGATATTTTGTCGAACCGCCCAGAATTTGATAACTTATTTATAACTCAAATATTAAGAGCACTGTGCATTAAATGTTTTGAAAAATTCTCTCCAACGATTTTAATAAAAATTTAAAATTGGAAACTCTTATCTATGAATAACAAAATGGCTATATCCGTTTCTCTGCAAAAATGACTTAGCGGGTACTTTACTCGTACCCATTTTCAATTTTTCTAGGCTATCTTCATTACATTGGGCGATACATGGAAACTTAGTACAGTCAAGTTGAGAGAAAATTAAAAAGAACATTTTTTGTTAAATACATTTCTTTATAAAATTAATGTGTATCAAGATAAAAAGAAAATAACATGACTTAAATGCGAATTTCAGAACAACAAGAATACTATAATCTAATTATTGTTGCGACATATAGTCAGTTCACCACAGTCGTAATGAACACACCAAAATCAATTAGAGCGACGTGGTATAGGCTAATAGCTAAAAGGTCCTGGGTTCAAATCAAACCTCGTGACTACACAAATTCACGAGTAAACTCTTGTAATAACTCATTCGTGCAGCATTTGCTTCTATTGTTCGGCTATATCTCAATGTATGCTGCATTTTGGCCTTTGAGATTGAGGAAACCATGCAAACCCCAAGTTATTATTGTTCTTATTATGATTATTATTATTGTTATTATTGTTATTGTTATTTCACGATAAAAGCATTGAACATTGAACCTTTCCCTTCCATATACTTGTTAGTTTTATGAAAATGTAATAACTAAAATTTAAATGTCTCTATAATTTACTTGTTTTCCGTGATGCTAGCCTTTAACACATAGGCTACATGCGAGAAAGTTTGTGCAACATGTTTTTGCACCATTTATTTTGACTAAGGAACTCGAATCTGAGCCTGTTTCACTCCAAGCCGGGTTTTTATGTTTTAATAATTACACAGACCAATAGCCATTTTGGTGCCTTAGAATTTATACCTATTCTTGGGTATATTTAGGTCGCTGATGCCATAGGTTATGCCCTATCAGCTTTAATTTTGTGAGAAATGGTATTACCAATCCATTATGCATGTTATCTCATTTTACGTTTGATATAATAAAAAGCAGTGCCTATTTGTAGCTTCTGAATCATGTGAAGAAAAAAGCAACGCACTAACACTACAATAACAATATAACATGGGGTCTTTCAAAAAATTGACATTATCACATATTGTACGGTCGTTTATGACTTATGGGCTGTCAATTTGAGGGCCAAGAAATAATCCAGCTTTTAGTTTTCGTCCTACGGGTCCAAAGTATGGTCAAGAACCTTCACTAGCTATATTATCAAGCAAGATTTTGTTTCGCTAGACTAAGAAAATAAAATCTATATAAAAGTAGAGCGAGAATGGTCAGGATAAAAATATGACATGTCATAAACATCCGAACCCTAGTTATAAGTTAATGGCACTCTATACGAAAGTAGAGCTGGTAGAGAAAAACGGTTTACGGTACATATTTGGAATAAGCACACTAAGTATAGCCAAAATGCGGTAAAACATCTGAGACACCAAACAAAAAGTTATTTGTGGTTCCATTTCAAATTTGTACGCATAAGATTCGTTTTAGTCGTTTAATTACTTAACTTATATTTATTAACTTACGTAAAACAATAAAATCATTTATTCATGCAATTTATGTAAAAACGATGTAAGTGTTAATAACAATTAGAAGTTAGCCCATGTGTTATATAAATTGCTAAAGTTGGGGTTTCCCTCTACTATACAAACTTGGGCGATCACGTGACCAAATTACTTTCCCCGCCTTGATTTGCGTTTGAAGTTACGACATCCTGTTCACATGATTTGATTAAGCGTGGAAGAATAGTCAGAAATCAAATTGGGCCGGAACAAAGGAAACTCAGTTAGCGGCGTGTGACGTCAATCTGTAATTGAGTCAATTAGTTTTTACGTCATTCCCTACATGTGACGTCACGGCTACACTTACCTGAGGAAACCATTTTATCTGATAAAACATCAGGTCTCGACTGTTGAAATAAAAACTTAATTATGTCCTTGATTAAATGTGTTTTTACCACTTTTGGTTATTATTCGGTGTACGCCGTCATGTTTGATTGCAATGGCAATTGACGATTCCTAAGAAAGCTAAAGCAATATGATCTATTTTATGGAACCCGGAGGTTCATTGCCGCGCTTACCTGAGCCCGCCATTCAACACTATTCCAACCATCCCTCGCAAATCCTACTTCTCTTAAATCTATCCTAATATTGTCCTCCCACCTACGTCTAGGTCTTCCAAGTGATCTTTTCCCTTCAGTACTTTTCATTTTTTAAATTTAGACTTATTCAAGAAAAAATATTAAACCATAGTAATCTACATTTAAGCATACTTACTTACTTAGTTACTTACTTACTTACTCAATGACAGTAGACAATTCCTAAGCAAACTAATAGAATATTATCTATTTTATGGTTCATTGTCGCGCTTACCTGAGCCCGCCATTCAGCCCTATTCTGTGCTAACTCCATCCAATCATCCCTCCCAAATCCTACTTTCCTTAACTCTATCCTAATATTGTCTACGTAAATCACGAATGTCTGTGTTTATGTTTTCAACAAGTGCATCGCACGCCACTGTTCCGCCTGGTGGTGGGTCGATTCGCTCGCAAAGGTTACCAGGTCACGGGGTTTCGGGAGGACCGCCATTGTAAATTAAGTCTTGTTTGGGTAGTCATAAGCCATCTCATATCCGGGACTTTATTGGACATTTCCTGGTTTAATTAAATGTCTCGGTGTTTATTATGTTTACACGAGCGCTGACCAATCGCAAGGCTCCATCGTCGTATTTTTATCGTGGTTTTATCTTACTACTTTATATCGTGGGGATGACAGGGAAAAGGTACTAAGTCCAAATATGCCGTTTGGAGAAAAATCAATTTGAAAGTTTAAATGTTTATGAATTTAATTGCTGGTACATTTCCTGCACCAATCTTCTTCCTCTTCACATAAAATCATTTATTTTTAGGGGAAAAAAAAGCCACACTGAAATGCAATATTAATAAAATACACAGATGACTGCCGTATGCATAACCTCTCTCTCTCGAATCCTAGCCCCCATGTTGGGGCGAAGGGCCTCCAAGTGGAGGTATCCGTTTACAGCTATGAATTTTGTTACACTTATTTTCCTAGAGAGGGCAGAGAGACAGCTGGTAAGCCCATCGCCCCTTAACCCCCCTCCGGAAACTACGGTATTAGTACTTGGACTTGAAAGGGCCGAGAAATTTTGTCCAGAGGCTCTGATTTATGCTTGGAGTTCTTTTACGTAAATCTACGACACGGCCCCCCCCTAGCTTAAAGTCCCTCCCGGAGGACTCCGTGCCCAGGATTTTTACGTCCTGAAAAACCCATCGACTGCGGCCGGGTTTGATCCCGCAACCTTCGGGTCTAGAGGTGGGCACGAGACCTCTAGACCACCGACTATATGGATATCTAGTGCTTGCTAATCAACAGGATTTGTTACCTAATGAAATCATTCTGCTTGTAGGTATATGTTATATTTTATATTTAGGTATACAGGCAAAAGGTATGAAGTGCACTTAATTCTTTTCCCCTGAAAACATTCTGTGTATAATGGACTTAGGAGTTTGTGACAGTTTCATTGCTCAGGAACTATAAGGGTTCGGATTTGGTTCGTTTTTCCTGTGCATAGAGCACAATCTGTTGTACTTATTGCCAATAATACGTAATTTTTAGCATTTTTGGAGTTAATACCTTTCCTTTGTAAGCCCACGATATAGCCTATATGACCTGCAAATAAGATACTAAAATAATGAATAATCTATATTAATAAAAGGAAGTGTCTGTCCTCCGTCTGTCTGTCCGCGATGCCCAGCGAAATTTACTCAACGCAGAGATCTGAAATGTTATACATAGGCGGACTGAAGGGTCGGAAAATGCACCTCGAAGCCGGAATTTTAATTTTCGCTTTCGTTCGAGAGTTATGAGTGAAAAATGAGCAAAAAACATGCATTTTTTGCGTTTTCGAAGCATCAGTTTCAGTAATAAATTTCAATATCAAATCACTTACAGTTGGCTTTGGCTATTTTTGTCATCATACCTCATACCTTGGAAATAAAAGCAACGCGATCGCTTGATTTTGTTAGTCCATCCTAGACGATTCATTTGTTTAGAGTGTCAAGGCCCACAGACATATGACATTTTCAACCTACACGGAAGATAATCAACCCTAAATATGGTCAAACATTGTTCGATTTGAACGAAACTCACTATACAGGGATTTTCTGGGCCAAGGAACTCGAATCTGAGGTCGCTTTTACCAGGGGACGCTACCTAATCGTGGAATGCAGTCCACGTGATTTAGGTGTTAATAAATATAATGACTTAACTATTATGCTCTAAATTTTTAGTTTTTAATTTTTGAAATAATTATCGCGGGGGAAGCCATGGGCACATGCTATCTTATAACAATAAAAGGACGTGTTTGTCTGTCTGTCCGCGATGCCCATCGAAATCTACTGAACGCAGAGATCTGAAATTTTAAAGATAGATGGACTGAAAGGTGGGCGAATGCACCTCGAAGCCGAATTTTTAATTTTAGCTTTCGTTCGCGAGTTATGAGTGAAAAACTGGCAGAAAACGTGATTTTAGCGCTGTCGAAGCATCAGATTTCAGTAATACATTTCAATGTCAAATCAATTGCAGTTGGCTTTGGCTATTTTTGTCATACCGTGGAAATAAAAGCATCGCGATCGCTTGAATGTTGTAAGCCCACGCTGGTCGATTCATTTGTTTAGAATGTCAAGGTCCGTAGACATATGAAATTTTCAACCTACACGGAAGAGGGATAATCAATATAGGCCTAAATATGGTCAAACATTGTTCGATTTGGACGAAACTCACTGTACAGGGGTAACTTATTTTGGGCCAAGGAACTCGAATCTGAGATCGCTTTTACCAGGCGACGCTATCTAATCGTGGTATGTAGTCCACGTGATTTAGGTGTTAATAAATATAATGATTTAACTATTATGCTCTTAATTTTTAATTTTTGAAATAATTATCGCGGGCGAAGCCGCGGGCACATGCTAGTTATTTATTTGTGCCTTGAAGCATTTTAGATAATTTTCTATAGTACGCGTAATAAATAATTTTGTCCACCGCTGTGGTGTAGGGGATGCGTTCGCTCCTCTCACGCAGCGGTCCCAGGTTCGAATTTTGGTCGGGACAAGTTACCTAGGTGGGGTTTTTCCTCACCTGTGAGACAAATGTCGGGTAATTTTAGGTCCTTTTGGTCCCCAGATATTATCTGGCCGTCATTATCATCTTCATCCCATCCTCGCCTTGTTTGGAGTGAATGTGTGTGTGTGAATGCTGTGTCTCGTCCTATATGTTGTCTCGGAGGGGGCCCCGGCATTTAATTGGGCTGATCACTCGTCCGGGGAGGCCCTCCGTGTCCTTGTCTGGTCAAAAAAGTATGTATATGTTCCAAAGATAATCCCTCTCCCTGAAAGGCCCGGGCGGCTTGGGTCGCTTAGATCCTAAAAGGGAGAGGTAAAACTAAGATAAAGAGAGAAGAGAATAAATAACTTTAGATATTATTTGAGGCACCAAAAGTTGAATTTTGAAAATAAGACAGCTGATCTTAACGGAAATTGTTGGTAGTCATAATAACCGCACACAGCACGACCAACGCGATATATCGCCTTGCAAGCAATACTATTATATCAAGTGACGTAACACTATCTTAATTATAACACAGTTTTGGAATCTTGAAGCAAATGAAACTGCGTGATATACCAGAGTCCGTTAAAACGGCCATCTATCTCAAAAGAAGAGAACTACGAGAAGCTACTAGCAGCTGATTGCCGAGGTGAACAGACTTAAACATTTTAATTACGGTCGAATGTATTACTGATGCCGTTGCATGAAACGTAGAGCATTATGTAACATATCGAACGTATGGGGAGAGTTGGGCTGGCGCGTTTAATTGTGAATCACGTTAAAAAACACAACAGTAGCGCCGTGACGTCATAGCCTGGAGCGCTCCATTATTCCCTCCAACATAAAGGAAACCGAGTGACAATAACTCGCGGGTACAGGGTGTTCACAAACCCTCACACTTCACATAAATAATAACAAAGTGCCAGCTTGGTTTTGTTTAATCAGTGATCATTGCAATTGTGATATGCAGAAAATAAGCTACTTTTGTAATAGATCTCCGAGTTAAGCTCCAGATCGATTCATTAAGCAGGACTTATGGAAGGACAAAGGTCTAGTTTGATAAGCATATGTGAAGAAATAAGGGGTTTAACAACAGAACGAAATTACAACAAATGACTCACATCTAAAGCAAGGCGTGATATAACACATTTACAAACATCTGATTGCATTGTACTCAAGGCCCACAGTGATTAGCGACGCGGCTTTGTAGTATAGTCATGATTTGCCATTTAAAAATAGTCGTTGCTTCGGTACCGGTGAACCGATTTGGACCAAAATCAGTATACCTTTTCCAGTGGACGTTATAAATGCGTATACCAAGCTCCATGAAAATCCGATAACGCGTACTTGAGTTTTCGCGCGTTCAGACAGACGGACAGACATTTTCCCGTCCCCCACACAATTCTGGCGCTTGGCGATTGCAGGAGTAGACCAGGTGCTGAATAAATTGAATTGTTAGGATGTTTGCAGTTGGAGGAATCCAGTCTGCGCGAGATTGTTAACATTGTTCCTATTTTGGGGTTGTCATATGATTATATAGGGGTAGCCGTAGCGTAGTGGTTGTGCCATTGCGCTACAAACCGGAAGGTCGCGGGTTCGATCCCCGATGAGGTTGGAGTATTTCAATTAGCCTAATCCTTCTGGTGGCACTATGGCCGTGGGATTGACTCAGCCTCTAACAGAAATGAGTACCAGGAGCAATCCTGGGGGTAAAGGCGGCCGGTGCGTAAGGCTGACAACCTTCATGTGCCAAATGTCTAAAATCTGGGAGCCTCAACCTCCTGGAACACTTTACTTTTTTATATGATTGCATATTATGATTACACGGGGATTATTAGTGAAGAGTTGGGCACGACTTACATTGAACTTGCGCGGAGATCAGCCTAACAACCGTTTATATGAATTAGACTGAGCCAACAGAAACGCATGTCGTTATGTGGTATATTGCATGCGCCTGAGTTTCCTGGTCAGCTCGATCACCTGACATAACTCGGTGTTACCGGCATTGGGTGCAGGGCAATAGTTTGAACGGGAAAAGCATAAAACACTCAGTTGCATGAACACCTGTAAGCAGGGTCGCGATATGACTAAGTGGTTAAGAGGGTAATGAGTGAAACTCCTATTTTCTACATTTTAAAGCTACATAGCCTCTTTCATTTTAGATAATGTTGTCAAGAAGTTCAATTTCTGTCAGTTGACTAGTTTTTGAGTTATTCAAATCCAGCTCGAGTTGACGAGTTTCTGCTGCGCAGTCGCGAGTCTATCGGTTAGCGTTAAAAAAAATTGTATAGATTTTCTTAATTGGGACGAGTGGCATATTTAGAAAAATATTACACGTTTTTTATTGTGAAAAACTATCACACGAGAAATCCCATGTGTATTACTAACGAAGACATCATAAATGGAGAAGTGCTGAGGAGGTGAAGAGAAAGACGGACGAACTTGAGAAAGTGTAAAGAGCTCAAAGGTGACTGCTCTGTAGAACTCAGTTAAAATGTCAGACTCCTTCCGTCAGATCTGTAGAGATAATGAATGTTCTCAAGACAGTTTAATTTTGTCAAAAGTTATTTGTGTTCATCACTAAGATATAAACATTTAACAAGTATTGCACTGAAACTTAGCCAATTTGTACAATAAGGTACCTAGTATTTTTAATAGCCTCTGGGAATGTGACACGAAGATTGGAGACGACTTTGTCTTACTTGATTTATTTAATGTAATACTAGAAACAAGAAACGCACACAACGAAGGGAGCAGATCAGAACATAAGTAATATGATAGTTTTGCAGGAAGGATTTCAATAAAGAAAATGACGTGGGGCATATTTTAACTATCACTATTTTAAAGTTTTCAAATTTTGATCACATATAGTTTTAAACCGCTTATTGTTAGTATTAAATATATCTATATTGTCCATTTTGTGCAATTGATTGCATAGACGGAGCACATTATAAAGATGGAGGTCAGTGTTTGCTTGTGCAATTTATAAGATCTATAAACGTGGAACGTAAAAAGATATTTCTTTGAGAATATTAATGACATCTATTTCGTTGTTAAATAATTTGTATAAAAACATCAATGCATTACAATTTCGTCCATATGATATCGAAATACTATGACATAGTTGAACATGATTCAAGTTTAGGCTAATCGTTAAGCTGTTTGCAATTGTCTCTATTCATTTACTGTATTTAATGGTAGCAGGATTTCTAATTTTGTCTGACAATGGTTCTATATTGTCTAAATAATGTACTTTTAGAGTTCCTAATAACAAATCCAAGGTGTCAAACATGTCATTAATAAATAGGAGAAAAAATAAAATCAGGTAAACTGATGTAACAAAGTGCGGGATGTTTTTGTTTAATCAGTTATGACTGCAATTATGATATGCAGAATATGTTTTTTTTTTATTGATTTCCAAGTTAAGCTCCAGATTTATTCATTAAGCAGGGCTTACGGAAGAAGAAAGGTCTACCATCTCGGCCACCTGGGTCATTTTAACGTTCTAGTTGGATAAGCGCATGTAAATCAATATGTTTTTTGTCATAGCTACCTGTATTTTAATTTCCAAGGCCTTATAAGATCACAGTAAAACAATAGGCTATATTGTCAAGATAACTGATTTTCAATTTTTTTATAAATTCTTTCGAATACGTATATTACCATAAAATAGGCACTAAATTGAGCATTACTCCGAAACAGGTCAACCGATTTTATTCATTATGAATAGACGTCTTCCCATGGACATTATAAATGTGTATACCAAGTTTCATAAAAATCCGGTAAAGCGTATTTGAGTTACCGCGTCTTTAAAATATACACTAAATTGGGGTTTACTCCGGTACCGGACAACCGATTTGGTCCAATATCAGTAGACGTCTTTCCACGTACATTATAAATGGGTATACAAAATTTCAGGAAAATCCAATAAAGCATATTTGAGTTATCGCGACTTCTTATATATTAACATAAAAACACTAAATTGGGCATTATTCCGGTACTGGCCAACCGATTTGGTCCAATATCAATAAACGTCTTCCCATGGACATTATAAATGCGTATACGAAGTTTCATAAATATCCGATAAAGCGTATTTGAGTTATTGCGCCTTTAAAGTAGACACTAAATTGGGTTTTACTCCGGTACCGGTCAACAGATTAGGTTCAAATTCAATAGGGCACTTCTCATAGACGTCATAAATGGGTATACCAAGTTTCATGGAAATCCGATAGGCTAAAGCGCCATAATCTATGAGAAATAAGCACTAAATTGGGCATTACTCCGGTACCGATGAACCGATTTGGTTCAATATCATGGGTTCTACCCATGGACATTATAAATGTGTTTTCCAAGTTTCATGAAAATCCGAAAAAGCGTATTTGAGTTATGGTGCGTACAGACACACGGACAGACAGACGGACAGACATTTTTTCGTCCACCACACAATCTCATAAAGTACCATACTGGCACTTAATAAAGGACCAAGATTTGATCCCTGAGGAACACCAGAATTCACATTTATATGTTACAACCTGAGATCTGTTACTTAAATATGTAACAAGTGTTAGCAAAATTATAAACCATTGATTTGTTATTTAAAATATCAAGATTAACTTCGTCAAACGCTTAGTAGTTAGTATCGTTTATCTTTCAATGCCACTTTACGTTAACAAAAGTTAATATCTTAATATGCGCGCTTTGCAATTCGGCCTCTTGTTCTACATCAGAATGTGAAGTGAGAAAAATGTATTGCCCATGCTTAGGGTAAAGAAAGTTATGTGAGTGCATTAATCAGATTTTATTAGGGTTGTGTATCCTTTGGGGATGCGATGTAATATGGTTATATTTTCTTCATTTTTACAACCAATTTACAAACTTTTAATTGGGCTGTGCAGGCTGTAATTTTCGACGAGATCGACCTCACGGACCTGAGTTTCGCTGAGTGCAGCATCAAGAACGTGAACCACAGTTTCCAGGTGAGTCGAGTGAATTGAAATGTGTGTAACTAACGCCTGCAAAGAGCGACTAGAAAACCCGCGTGGCTCGGCTGTGTTGCAGGTGATCACCCCGTTCAGGCGCCTGGTCCTGTGCGCCGAGTCTCGACGCGAGATGGAAGACTGGATCCAAGCTCTCAAAGCGGCCAGCAACAGGGAGTACTACGAGGTAATATTCTTGTAGGAATCGCGAGGATGCCGTTTTATCGGGTAAAACGTCTGCTCGTCACATGTTGCCATTAAGCAGCACGAAAACAGATTATTTTGAAGTGAAACTTCTTTATCCACGGTAGGAGTAAATCGAGAGCTAACCCAAACTTGCGTTACGAACAAAATCGTCACGAAATTAGTGGGGCTGTGACGGAACGGACTGCTCAACTCAATGATTAGGCTTATTCAAAATTTAAAAATCCAAAATTAAAAAAATCTAAAAATCCAAAATTAAAAATTAAAAATTGCAAAAATAAAAAATCCAAAATTAAAAAACCGAAAATCCAAAATAAAAGATTATTAAAAAAAATTCAAAGGTCCAAAATTTAAAAATCCAATATTAAAAAGGTCCAACAATCCAAAATTGAAAAAATCCAATGTTAAAAAAGGCCAACAATCCAAAATTGAAAAAATCCAACAATCCAAAATTTAAAAAATCCAATAATCCAAAATTTAAAAAATTTAAAAAATCCAACCGATTTTTTTATACAACATGTTTGGAATAACAAAATACTAATAATAAATAATAATAATTATAACGATGATAAAAAAGGTAATGATAGTAATAAGTGTCTTGTTAACATACTGCCCTACAGTGTGATGTGTTGATTGCAGGCTGGTGATCATCACGACTTCCTGTCGGGTCACCATCACTGGTATGCAACGTCCCATGCGAGGCCCACGTACTGCAATGTGTGTCGGGAAGCTCTCTCAGGTATCACACCTATTCAAGTTGGAAGCAATCACTGTTTGGTGGTGATTAATACATCGATTACTATTAAGTCTTAAGTGACTGTTGCAGGTGTGACGTCGCATGGACTGAGCTGTGAGGTGTGCAAGTGTAAGGTTCACAAGAGATGTGCGGCAAAAGCAATCAGCAACTGCAAGTGGACCACGCTCGCCAGCATCGGCAAAGACATTATCGAGGACGAGGATGGGGTGAGACCAGTATTCATTGTAATTGTTGCATATTGTTGAGAAATCATATGGTGGGTGGCAGACCATTCAGGCTTTATTTGCCTCACCCCGTGCTATGTCTAGTTACGTAAAATTTTGCAGTTGGCCACCCAGGTCACCTGACATTGCAACTTGTAATTTTTTCTTTCTGGGTAAGCGGATGATCCCTGTCAGAGCTACAATAGCATATTGTATATGTGAACATGAATCTTGTGAGTCCCTGTAATGTGCAAACAAGTTCCATTAATTTATATTTGCCCTGTATTTAATGATATACATCTTTTGCTATTGTTGATGAGTAAAGTAATTACATTGCATCTTTAATTAAAGTTTTCAAAAAAGAATTACATTTGCGTCTTCAAGAAAACGATAAACATTTTCAACATCTTGTGTAATTGTGTGAGTTTTATGTTACTTTTCTTTCTTTCTTATAACATACTGACATCACCATCGTGTGTTTCAGAACATCACGATGCCTCACCAGTGGATGGAAGGGAACCTGCCTGTGTCCGCCAAATGCGCTGTCTGTGATAAAACCTGTGGCTCAGTCTTGAGGTACATCAAGTCTTACTTATGTTGCTTCTACTTTTATATCAAATTTACCTGGAGGAATAAAATCTAACTGATTTTGTATATAATTATTTTGCACGACGTAACTATTTAGTGGTACTTACGAATATGGTTGCCGTGGATCGTAACTTGACATTCCCACACGCAACCTGGTTGCTATGAAAACAAATAAAAGCCTTTATTTTGATATATATTTATCGTAATAGTACAATTTATACAGTTATTTAAGGCAATTCCTCCATCCCCGCTCATGATGTTTACATCCAAACTACTTCTTGTACTTTGAAGTGCAAATAAATCAAAACCCTAGCTTATTATACAACTGCCTGGGACAAGATAATGTGGCGACTTGGTTAACAACACTTATTTACAAATATTCCGTCCCCATAACAACCATCACATGCAAATCACTTTCTAAAATATAACATCTGTCTTCAATAATGTGTATACATAATATTTTCAGCTAATATCTCAATTAATATAATTAAATTGATATAAATAATCATCGTGCAAAAAATAGCACGCAATACTCGTTCCGTAAGTGCATAACGGATCTTGAAAATTGAAAAAACTTGGTGAGAGCGCCTTGTTTTTCATACTCTTTCCTCGATCCGTATGCACCGCTTATGGGACTAGTACCGCAGTATACTAATTTTTTAATACTTTGTTGACAATATTCTGTTAGCTGTAAGATCACAGCACACTACATAAGCGGTTCATGTGAACCACAATTGCTTACATGAAAACTGGCTTGTCCTGAATCAAAATTGTGTTTTTAATCAGTGGACATTTTTTATTATTTCACTTTCCAAACAAGTTATGTTGTATAAAGTGATGTGTTTTCATTCTGTTCCCTGGCAGCATTTGGCATATTAATCACTGCATGTTGATCCCTTATTTCTCCACTGATGAGCTCAAGTTTTATCAGCATATTATAAGCTAAACGATCGACATTGGTGTATATGCGGAATTGCTAAACGTAATTGGTCCACATCATACACACTGTGTATGAATAGAATAATCACAGTAAAAGTTTACCGTGGTCAGGTTGTTAGTGATCTGCTAGTCTAGGTTCAATCCCCATTAAGCCCTCAGTTACAGATGTTACAGCCATTAAGTAATGATTGCAACTATGATGCAAACAATAAGAGGATCAGAGTTACAGAGAATGTGATGTGTGCAGGCTGCAGGATTGGCGCTGTTTGTGGTGCAGAGCCACGGTTCACACTGCGTGTCGTCCGCTGCATCACATCCGCTGTCCTCTGGGACCTTGCAGAGTGAGCGTCGTCCCACCAACTGCCTTACATAACATAGGTAAGTATTTTAGTCTTTTTCCTACACATTTCGGTAAGAACAATCAGTCATTTATTTATTTTTTTTATTTATTTATTTATTTATTTACCTTATTAGTACAAAACAAATATTCATAACCGATGCCCGAATGAGCAAAAGCTCGTGCTCGGGCTCAGCTCAGCACAAAAACAAAAAACAGTGAACACTGGAAATTATAAAACAAAAAATTCAGGGCAAAGCGACGTTACAAAACACACAAACACACACTCACACACATGGCATACACAAAAACACTCACAAAACAAAGCAAATAGTAAATAACATAAATCAAAAGCAAAACATATAATTAAAAATTAATGTGTAAGAGAGGAATGACAAGCACGAGTAGCCAAAATGAAAAGCAAAAACTTTGGATATTGTAAAATGAGTCATGCATTAGGTTGAATAAATTTTATAAGTTTCTTTCTTGAATCTGTGTAAATTTAGATAATATAGTTCAGGATGAGCTCTTATTAGTGAGTTGTATAATCTTGGGCCGAAATTTATACTGTGATTTAATCCAGCAGAGGTAGAACATTTGGGTTCATATAGAATAGAATTTTGATTCAGTCTGGTAAGGTAATGATGAGGATTGTTATTTTTGAAAATATTTCTATTCTTATGGAAGTAAGTCAGTAATTTGAGTTTGTATATATGTTCAATATTTAAGACATTAAATTCAGAAAATATTAGTTTTGAATTGTATCTACTTCAAAGTACAGTTATCGATTGTAGGGGAATACAATATGTCATGTCATATCTTCTGTACACTGCAACAGTATAGCATTGATGTAATCTATTTCAATCCAGAATATTTATAGCATGCAGTCATAAAATCTCAAAGCAATGTAATTATTGTTCTTTTATTCGTTAACTTTTTCCATTTCTAATTGAGTGTGTTGTTTTCATTGATTTGTTTTTGTGTTCTTTTGTTGTTGTTCTTTATTTGATTGTGAATAGTGTGCTACGTAATTTTTTAGCTCAGCAGACTTAAAATAACCGGTCATGAAAACCACCATTAACGGCTGTGGGTGTCTGCATGCTGACCACATGCCCCCCAATCCTGCCATCTGCCTGTGGTAGATTACGCAGCAGTCAGGTGGTAGGCCAAGTCCCTCCAGGGATGTAGCGCCACGGAGTTAAGTTTTAGTTTTAGACTTAAATTAAATAAATAAATAAATAATGATGTGATGTGATTTCAGGTAATGACGAAGCCTGGGAGGCTGTGCGACCTCAGGGCTGTTCTCCGTTGCTTGTGTTCGTCAACTCCAAGTCCGGTGACAACCAGGGAGTCAAGTTCCTCAGGCGATTCAAGCAACTCCTCAACCCTGCCCAGGTGTTCGATCTCATCAGCAACGGGCCCGGACTCGGGTACGTTCATAGTGCCACAATAATGTCAGTGTATACGTTCGTACAATAACTACAAAGCCACTGATGTAATTGTTTGCTCACTTCCAGCTGTAACCAGGAAAAATATTTTTTAAAAATTCTCACTTGTAATTTTAACCCCCTGAAAAAGATTCCAAATAGTGAAAGCACCTTTAAGGCCTAAACGGTACAATAAAGGCCTATTGTTGAAGTGAGGAATTAATTGTAAATTTGTTCCATTAACATTCCCACTTATTCCTTATGAGACTTTCTCAAGAAAAGTGGTCTAAAACTCAACAGCTTCTGAAATATGTCTATCATCTCCATCTGGTGGTTTGTTTTGGACTTGTGTTACGTGGGATGAGCCCAATTCCTACCACGCTTTTATTAAAATAATAGTGAAATCTGTTGTTTTTACAGGTTACGTCTGTTCCGCCACTTTGATCCATTTCGCATTCTTGTGTGCAGTGGGGACGGCTCTGTAGGGTGGGTGTTGTCGGAGATAGATCGCCTCGACCTGCACGTGAGTAGAGCTACACCACGGCATAGATAGTGGTAATGCTACTGTAGGAGCTGTTATTTTCTGATGTGATTGTTACAGAAACAGTGTCAAGTAGGAGTGCTGCCGTTGGGCACCGGAAATGACTTGGCTCGAGTGCTGGGGTGGGGGAGCTCTTGCGATGACGACACACATCTGCCGCAGTTACTGGAGAAGTACGAGAAAGCCTCCACAAAAATGCTGGACAGGTCAGTGTTGTTTGTCTACAATCAGAGTATTTAGCTGTGACTTGAATTTCTGATCATAAAATGGATTTATTTTCATCCGTAAAATCAATACAAGAGTGATGTTGGACATGTCATTTAACTTAGATACTAAAAACATTTACAATAATACTGTGCTTACAGAAACTTACAGAAAATATAGTCATATTTGCAAAGTGCGTATTTTTACTACTGCAAACAAATTACTTAATTTTAGCATTACTCAGTAGTTATACAGCTTTCATTTTTTCAGAAACAATTGAAAAAAAATACCTTACAGTATACCTGTCAGTACAAAGATATTGAGATGTAGTGATAGCAAAAAATATTTTATTTATTAGCAATTAACATCATAGTCTTGTGTTCTATTTACTGTTTGTTAAGGAACTCATCAATAGAATAATATGCTCTTTTTATAAGAAAATTTAAAAGTTTTTTTCCTAAATCTGTTTAATTCGTTTATTGATTTCATATTTGCTGGAAGTTTATTGCATAGTTTTATCCCTTTATAATTTGGACTCTTTTCAAAATCAACTAATCTGTGCTCCTTTACCCTGTAATCGTTTTTGTTTCTTGTATTATGACTATTTTGTTGCTGACAATTTGTTTTGATGTTTATTATTAATCGAACCCAGTGTGTTCAAATTGTTGTACAGTTCATGAGGTGTGGCCTATGTATATCTGACACAACAAGAGAAGCGAGGAAAGCCTATACGTGTTAACGTGTGGTTACAGGTGGAGCATTATGACGTTTGAGCGAAGCATCTCCATTCCAGCACGGAAGCTTTCTCAAGCCGACCCATCCTTCTCCATGGCTGCCTACGAGGATTCGGTTGTCTCGCATCTTACAAAGATATTGCAGTGTGACCAACACGCAGTGGTAATTTCGTCTGCAAAGTAAGTGGCAACCCTAACAAGTACGTGACAATTTGAAACGCTACAGTACAAGCCATGTATTGATTGTATTTGTAATGAATGTGAATGGCATTTGCCTTTATGACAGGAGAAAACCCTGAAAAATCCCAAGTAAATTTGGTTTGCCACCTGTGCTGTTCTGTGTGTAATTACATTAAACCTGTGACGAGAGGAGGTGGTAAACATTTTCATGATCTGAATAGCACAACTCTGCCTTGTTTATGTAAAGTTTGTCTTCCTCAGTCATAAAGTCATAGTCCTGTTTAGAAGATCCCTTAACCTATGTGAAAATTCAAAATGTATTTGATTGAACGTATTAATGAAGAAACTTGAACGGTCATAAGGGATCATATTTTATGCACAGAAACATGTTGATAAGTACAATCCAACGATTATCTTGTTAACAAATCTGTGCGCTTACCATCTTCCATACGTGGGCCATGCTCGTGTTTATTAATACTATTAATTTATTTATTTCTGACTCCAAGAAAGTCTTCACTTTGTGAAATTACAATCACAGAACATTGTAAGAACAAAGCCCACTTTGAATCTTAAAATAGGAGACCTCGACGATTTCAATTAAACATTATATTGTATTAGAACACAACTTTATGCAAATTTATCAAGCTGGAACAAAAAGTGTTCTGTTGATACCTCAGCCCTACACATTGGTGTGAAATATAATACAGTGCACGCTGAAGACACCAGCAAAACAAATTCAATTAATGATGATTTTGAATTAGATTTGTATAGTCTGAGATTGGACCGTCTGTATGTTGCAGAATTCTATGCGAGACAGTGAAGGACTTCACGGTGAGAGCTGCGGAGGTGAGTCTTGGACAGGGGGACCAACAGTTTGGAGACAAATGCCAGGTTTTGAAGGAGAAGCTAGACTTGTTACTGCAAACGCTGCAACAGGAAGAAGCGGGATCCTTGTTGCACGAGGTAGCGACCTAGACATACATGTCTGATTTAATAAAGAGTGTTGGTTTGCTTTCCATAATCATATTACATAAAAAGGCAGGCCATGGTAGTTTAATGTGGGTTCCGCTCTAGCACTGAATACAGATTCATTATTCACATCGAGATACATAAAAACCTATTTTATTAATGTACAGTCGGTCAAATAAAAAACGTCGGGACTCGTATGCTGTTAAAATTAAAGTTTTGACGCATTAGTTCACAAGTTTCCTATAAAAAACACAAAATACAAGTCATTTTCGGAACATATGAGGCCATGCGGCAGGAGGGAAAATATGAACAAGGAGGGAAAAAATGAAAATCGCGGAAAGCTCAACACACGATATTCAACTTAATGCATTGTCATAATTCATTTTGCTTTGTGTCATCGCCACATACAAATGCTAACGTGAGAGAAAGTGTAGTTAGGGCTGTAATTGACCTGCATTTTTCGGTCTCTGAAGCAGCGAGAAGGTTCCATATTTATGAAAGAGCAGCTCAGAGGAGGGAACTTGACTATAATGCGACCGGAAGTTTTCATAGCAAACGTTGATCTGGCCGGACGCGTATTTCGATGCTAAGATTGGTTGCAGAAGTTGAGCGTAAGTTATTGATTTTGCACTAGAAGTACCGGTATTATAAAATAAAATCTTATAAAAATGCTCCTTGAATAAACATATTCCTCGCGAATCTATTAATTATTAATATTATAAATATTTGCAACCAAGAATATGGCGGATTTGAGGCATATAGCCACAGCCTTCTATACATGTTTGTTTTGGAACAAAACTGACTAAATAATCAAGAAAATACATGGATAGACAAGAGGCGTGTGTGAACCTAACCTTAAGTCTTCCTGTACATGCGCATATGCTCGTTCGTGATACTTAATCAAATACCGCCCGACGTTTTTTATTTGACCGACTGTATAACACTTGTTTGTATTACAGAGCGAACCCCAGGTCCTGGAGGCAGGAGAAGAAAAGAGCTCACTGGAGAAAGCCGAGAAACACTTTGCCAACACTAACATCCAGGAGCTCGGAAAGGTATCCTTTTTTCTTTACTTATATCCATTTGGAAACTTTGTGATGAGTGGCGACAGTGTATGGTTCGAAGCCTGACAAATTAATTAATAGACACAACGTCTACTCTTCCAATTTGTGTACTGTTTCAGAAACTTGTCTATCTTAGCTAATCACATGGAACCCCATCTCTGCTTCAATTCAGACACAAAAAAAAAAGTTTTACTAGGCTTTACAGTCTGTGTGAATGTGTGTAATGTTTCAGACAGAGTTTGTGCAGCGAGAGGCACTCATGAGTCGAGCCAACAGTCTGAAGAAGGCAATCCGACAGCTGGTGGAACACACAGAGCAGGCGGTGGACGAGCAGAACAAGACAACGGCGTCGCGAGTTGGACCCACCTTCCTCATCACCCCCCCACCCCCATCTCCCAGAAAGACACTCGACATTCCAGGTCTGCCAAGGCCCACCGACACTCTTCAGGTACGTGCCCCTAATCTGCTCGAGAAACAATTATTATTATTTAGTGTGAAAATGTTTCAAGAATAAAAGTTAAAAACGAAAGATAAAAGAATGATTACCAGTGGATGCAGTACCTTAAAATGACGTTTCGACCCTCTCCTTCGGGTCTTCATCAGATGACTGGGCAGGACTTGGAAACGAAGTCGCCTCATCGCCCCTTGAGGCGACTTCGTTTCCAAGTCCTGCCCAGTCATCTGATGAAGACCCGAAGGAGAGGGTCGAAACGTCATTTTAAGGTACTGCATCCACTGGTAATCATTCTTTTATCTTTCGTTTTTAACTTTTATTCTTGTGACGTACAGTGGAAAACCGGACCATTATGCATAGTGTAGTGAAAATGTTTATGTGGAAACGGCACAAGTCTCACTGAACACATTGTAAGTGTACATAGGCCTAGAACTGGCCCTTGCTGGATATTGTAATGGTAAGTGATGCATCTGCATCAAAATGACTCACTTCCATTCAGCTGGGTGCACTATTGCCTCCGGTGTCACTTACATCACTCTCACTTTCACTAACGCTGTCGGTAGCGATCTCGGAAAAACATTCCTTTCTATTGCTAAATGATAATTCTGACACTTCACTATCACTTTGAATAATTAATTCTTCATTTTCAGAACTTGTAAAGAAACTTTCTTCTTGCCATTTTAACAAAATTAAGGGAAAAACACGGAACAAAAGAGCATGCTATTCACTGGATATGCAAGCCCGCTGAAATCCTCTAGTAAAATCATCCTGGGCACAAGTATAGGGGAATTTCCAAGTCAGGGTGTTTAAGAGAACATTTTCCTGCCATCTTCTGAAGATTTTATGCACTTTGTGAGTGAAAAAAGCTGGTCACATTATGAGTCGGTCGGAGAACTCTTATATGGGTTAAAACAGCTATATGTTGACTGTTAACATGCTGATTGTATCTAAAGTTTGACAGTTAATTTGGTTTGTTTTAACGTGATTGGTTTTCATTCAGTTTCTGATACTGTAATTGTTTTTGTGGCGAAACGATATTGGATTTGGTCTTTTCCTTAATAGGTGAAAGTGTTAGAGTTCTGTTAGTTTGGTCTTTATGTCCTGTTTTCCACCGTGAAGTGTATTTAGAGCATCTTCAACAGTTTGTACATTAAATACATGTGGAGATTGTTTTTATGGCACATTCATTCTCATTGACTCACTTTCCATGACGTATATAAAACAGAAATAATATCACGCCTACAAGTCCCATTCCGCTGGCTCCAGGTTCAAACCCATGACAGGATTTTTTTCATGATTTGCTGTGTACTTACCTTACTCATCCCCACTACTAACACAATTTGTCGTAGCGTCTTAATCATCATTTTCATAACTATTACTGAATGAAGCACATCTTTCAGCTAAAGGAAGTCCTATGACAAGGAACACATGAGAAATATTGAAATCTGCAGTGGCTCTAGTGACGCACTCGACTTATAACGATGATGACCACATTTCCAAATTCAAACAGTGACAGTAAATATTGCATCACTTATGCTGTTGATTTTCTTAAGAACCAGATGCCCACAACTTTGCCCGCTAGATGTTTTAAATCATCTATTTAACAACGGAATATGTAAAACAATAGATTTATTAACACTGACATAAATTGCATGGATTACTTAATTTTAATTTAAAGTGCGTTGTTACATGTAGTTAATAATGCAACGAATCTTGTGCTGTTGTCTGCCTGCCTCAGTGCCTCTATGTATTCAAACCTTACCCAAAACATGCAAATCATTCATAAACATTTAAAACAATTAATAATTTAAAAGATGCATTTAAGGATTAAAGTAAAATAAAAAAAATAAAACCTGCGATTTGAGTTCCCTGGCCCAAAAAACCCTCTCTTAGTGAGTTCTTTCAAAATCTGTTCCCATTTAGGCATATATAATCTACCTTCTATTCATCTATGTAAAAAAAAAAAAAAAAGTTATTTCTGTAATAGATCTCCAAGTTAAGCTCCAGATCGATTCATTAAGCAGGACTTACGGAAGAACAAAGGTCTAGTTTGATAAGCATATGTGAAGGAACATGTGGGTAGTGTTATTTGTCAAAGCTAACTGTATTGCAACTTCCAAAGCCACATATGAACACTGTAAAACAATATGTTGTCATGATAACTAATTTGCATTTGATAAATGCTTTCTAATATATTACCATAACATAGGCATTAAATTGTGCATACTCCGGTACCGGTCAACAGATTTGGTCCTATGTCAATAGGTTTCTTCCCATGGACGTTATAAATGTGTATACCAAGGTTCATGAAAATCTGATAAAGTACCTTTGAGTCACAGACAGATGGGCAGACATCCTAGCACTTAATAAACCTATTTCAATAATGATCTTGTTTTCCAGTTGCTACGGAAACAATTAGTTTGACAAGTGAAATGTGTGTTACAGGTAATGCCTACAATAGAATCCATGTCAAGCAATGAAGCCAGCCCCTGTCCTTCCCCTTCTCCTGATCTGACATCTCGCCTGACTGCCATTTCACCGCTGCCAGACTTGCGACGGGATTCCGGCTGCAGCGAAGATCTCCTCACGCTTCCAGTACCTGTAGAGTTTGCAGACGAAGAAGCCAGAAGACGCAGCCTTGATGGTGGCCACCCCGAGGTCCCGGTCCCATCCCCAGCGAAACACATCCAGAGGTTCCTCTCGCTTCCCGACGACGATGTGCTTACCGGTGCGTTGCCTTCTACAGACACAGACCAGAGCGTTGAAGATACCATGGACTTCCTGTCCGTTATAGAATCTCAAGAAACTAGACGATCGTCTACAGTAAGTTTAAAAGACATGGAAAAAGACATGTGCCATATCGATTCTCCGGAGAACACGGAGCTGGACCACAGTAATGGAGAAGAAGCTGTGAACTTAGAAACAGAGCTCGCTGCAGCAGGGTTTAATCCTTCCTCGCCGGAAGCTGAAGGGATCGCTCCCGATTCAGACGAGGAGGTTGGCGAGCTTGTCAAGGGTTGCAGTTTGGCACACTTTGAGGAAGGCAACGACATTGCTCGGCGGTCGTTTTACAAGCAGATTAAGACTGGAGGTGGGAGAAAGAAGAAGACTGCGACAGACAAATCAGCAACAGAGGCCTTAACAGAACACGACAACGAGTATCTGGGCGTTTATCAACTCCAGATTCGAGGGTCACACAGCAATCTGAGCTCCGAGGCCCTCACATCTCATAGACCAAGTCTGGCCGCGTCTGAGGGCGATGATGAGGAACTGCTTCAGTTGCACATACAGGCAAAGCAAAGAGAAGTTCTAGCAGCACAAGCAGCGGCGGCTGTGACGACTCCTGACACGCCCATGGAGATGTTCCATCCTGTGTTCAGTGTGATTGTGAACCCTCCATCGCCTGTTCTGTCGGACGACGGTGGTGCCAACATGATGCGAAGAGCGAGTGAAGACAGCACAGACAAATGTAAGTACCCTATTTCATTGCATAGTTGTAACATTTTTAGGCCTTTTTCCCCGAGTGAAAACACAGTGCGATCATTATGTGAGGAAAGGCTGGATCTTAACATGTATAGGCCTACAGTAGATGTACCTTACAATGAAAGAAAACTACCAGAGCACTTTATTATTTATAGTCACAGAGTTGTTACACTGCATGTTCAATGAAATTGTCAATTATATCATTTTGCAGAAAGATAATCAATTTGAAAAAAAAAAGTTAGTATCAATTTGTGTTATTGAGTTTACTTGTGAATGTTACGATTGTGAAAATGTCTTGAAATGCTAATTACGCACTTCCACAACAATTTGTTATTCTTCTTTGTCCAATGATTCTCTGCTGGAGCCTGTATCATGCGTCTTCCCTTCCAGTTGCATCACTATCGTGCTGACTAATGCATTTGAAATCCCCGTCTTTTCAAGCTCTTTACAATGATTTCTTCATGAGAGATGTGATACCAGCTTTGAATTACACATTAATTAATGAGTCCCAATTAAGTTGTTTGCTGCTCATTGTGATTGCTATTTTATTTTACATCAGTCTCGTATTAGTTTTTCATTCACTGAAAACTCCCTCTACACAGCTCTATTTCCATTTTCTTTTGCGAATGCTACACTTGCAACTTAAAACTCGCAGTATAATTATTCTACAGCAAGCAGCTGTCCTGTACTGAAACTGACCCGCAATTCCACGTGAGTTGCAATCCCTGCTATTGACTATGGGGTCGAGCCAGCTGTCTGCACTTTCTCTAACCTTGAATGCATTGGGTGGAGGATAATGTCAAAATATTCCTGCAACGATTATAGACAAAATTTTTATACACCATATTTGGACTGAAAAATCAAGGTGCGACAATTTGCACGATGAAATATGGTACATATATAAACAGACTGTAATTGCTATCCGGGTTGGACCGCGTCGTGTTTTTAATGTCTTCTGACGTTTCGGACATCATATCGTGTCCTTCGTCTGAGAAAGATTCGCAATAAAAATAAAATCAGGTAAACTGATGTAACAAAGTGCCAGTATGTTTTTTTTAATCAGTTATGACTGCAATTATGATATGCAGAATGTGTTTTTTTTTTTTAATTGATTTCCAAGTTAAGCTCCAGATTTATTCATTAAGCAGGGCTTACGGAAGAAGAAAGGTCTACCATCTCGGCCACCTGGGTCATTTTAACGGTCTAGTTGGATAAGCGCATGTAAATCAATATGTTTTTTGTCATAGCTACCTGTATTTTAATTTCCAAGGCCTTATAAGATCACAGTAAAACAATAGGCTATGTTGTCAAGATAACTGATTTTCATTTTTTTTATAAATTCTTTCGAATACGTATATTGCCATAAAATAGGCACTAAATTGAGCATTACTCCGAAACAGATCAACCTATTTTATCCATTATGAATAGACGTCTTCCCATGGACATTATAAATATGTATACCAAGTTTCATAAAAATCCGGTAAAGCGTATTTGAGTTACCGCGTCTTTAAAATATACACTAAATTGGGTTTTACTCCGGTACCGGTCAACAGATTAGGTTCTAATTCAATAGGGCACTTCTCATGGACGTCATAAATGCGTATACCAAGTTTCATGAAAATCCGTTATAGCGTATTTGAGTGATGGCGCCTTTCTATGAGAAAGGCGCCATAATCTATTAAAGTAGGCACTAAATTGGGCATTACTCCGGTATCGGTGAACCGATTTGGTTCAATATCAATAGGGTTCTTCCCATGGACATTATAAATGTGTTTTCCAAGTTTCATGAAAATCCGAAAAAGCGTATTTGAGTTATGGTGCGTACAGACACACGGAGAGACAGACGGACAGACATTTTTTCGTCCACCACACAATCTCATAAAGTACCATACTGGCACTTAATAAGTGCCTGTGGAGAGTAAACAGTCACAGTTGTCATGACGTTAGTGTTAAAGTTTTAATTGTTTCACGCCAGATGTCACTAATCTTATACCCATCTTCCCTGTTCATGTTATGGGGATGTTTAATGATTTCTACGGCTTCTGTAACAAGTGTAGGGAATCTTCTGTTTTCATGTTTAAGAAGAGTTATGTTATCGAAAAGTATTTTGAAAAGCAATTACAGTCTGTTTATGTATAACACCGGCCGTGGAAGCCTGCGAACTGATATGGTACATATGTTTCATAGCCCTTGCTTCCGTACATTAACAATTTTTCATTTGCCACAACTACCTGAAACTAATTCTGCACATTTTTGGTTGTACATCAAACTTTCCACCCACAGCTCTCACACCACTTTACTCCTATACTTCATTTTCAAGTGCCACTTGTCTGTCTGCTTTCAACACCCGACGCCATGGACCATGCTGCGAAATGAGGGTGGAACTGGGAGGGGAAGCTCAAGATCAAGCTGGAAGCTAAAGAATTTACTGCTATGTTTCATCCAACGTTGCCACTTTTATCTAAATTTGATACTTAGATTTTCATTATTTTTAATAATTTTCAAATTATGGATAAAAAAATTATGGGGGTCCTATACCCGAATTAATCCGGTTCAGTAAGCCATCAGTAATGGTCCACGGTGTCGGCATGCTGGCCACATGCAATCCCTCTGGTAGGTAATGCAACAGTCAAATGGTTGGAGTGTAGCACCAAGAAGTTTACTTGATATAATGTTGCAGTGTCGGTAACGTCCCCTACGTCGGGTCTGCACTGTTCCCCTGCTGCCACACGCAGGATATCAAGCGGGTCGCTTCTCAAGGCCTCGGATGCAGTAATAGCAGCAGCCGCAGCGAGTGCTCAGCAGGCTGCAGGACGAGACAGATCGAAAAGCATAGAGAAGGAGAATCGCTTTGAGGAGAAGAGGCTTCCCATCATCAATCCCCTCGTCCAGCTCCCCATGTGGCCCAACGTGAGCGGCGGTGCCGGTCTGGTGAGCAAGGTGCTGCTTGCCAACGCCGATGCCCTGTGTGCAGCTGCATCTCCGCTCATGGACCCCGATGAAACTCTCCTGGAGGGTTACTACGAGAAAGCTGTGATGAACAACTATTTTGGGATTGGCATCGATGCCAAGATATCGCTGGATTTCCATCAGAAGAGGGAGGAGCACCCTGAGAAATGCCGTTCTCGTGCCAAGAACTACATGTGGTACGGCGTTCTTGGCAGCAAGGAGTGGCTTCAGGTAATTACGTTGTTATTGTTACATTATGTGTTGTATTTTGGTCTCTGTTTATGGAAAAAGTAAGTGCAATTCGCATAATGGACGCTCCCAATTTTTTCACATTAAAAAAATTTAAAAAATTAAAATTCCCCTTGTAACAGTGGCATCTCATTTTTAACGAAAAATCATTAGAGATTTGTGCATTTGATATTACAGAAAACATACAAGAACCTAGAACAGCGAGTCCAGCTGGAGTGCGATGGACAACGCATTCCACTGCCTTCCCTCCAGGGCATTGTCATTCTAAACATTCCAAGGTGTGTCTGTTTTTATTATTCCTCTAACTGATTTTCAATAGCGACAGTGAGTTGTGGATATATTACAGTAAGTAATTGTTATTATACTAACAGGTGCCCGCTAGAAAAAATAATCAAAACATTATATTTATTAGTAGGCTACTGACAGTTTTATATAAATTGCATGAATTACATAATTTTATTTTTAATTATATCTGTAGGTGTAGATTCATGAAACACGTCTCTACAATAGGAGAAGAGAACTTTACCCTCACATGAAAATTATTAAAACTATTGATAGTTAAAAAACTATAAAACCTAGCTTCGAGTGCATTTTACTTTATTACAGTGCACTGCCAGTGAAAAACCCGCACAGTGAGTTTCCTCTGAACTAGTCATTGTTATCCCATTTAGGTTTACATACATAATCCCCCTTGTATTCATCTATGATAAAAATGTCAGATGTCTTTGTGCCTCAGACACAGTTTGATTTCTTGCTCTCAAGGCTTTGGAAGATCATTCCGTTAATACCTCACCCTAATAGATATCATTATCAGGATTGGCTGGTTTATTTTTATTCTTCCTTGGAAACAGAACGGGAATATTTAATTTAAGTCTTATTGTTACTAAATATGAAGAGACATGAAATTATGACATTTTACAGTATTAAGAATTAAAAATAAGACTTTGTGTTTACTGCAAAGAAGAGCTGGTTTAAATAGAACAAAAAACCAGTTTTTCGAGGTAGTCCAGCAATTAGTCATAACATGTTCAATATTATCAAGACTATTGGTCTTGCTGCAGGAAGAGTGGTGTCAGTGACATGTTCTGCTTCTTCTAGTTTTATGGGTGGGACCAATTTCTGGGGTGGCACAAAAGAAGACGACTGCTTCTTGGCACCCAGTTTTGACGATCGCATTCTGGAGGTTGTGGCAGTGTTTGGTTCCGTGCAGATGGCAGCATCGCGCCTCATCAACTTGCAGCACCATCGCATCGCTCAGTGTCAGACGGTGCAAGTCACCATTCTTGGTGAGTACGCGCGTTTTGACATCAAATATTGTATACAAAGATGTAAATCCTCTATTTTATTTTTTAAGATGAGTATTTAATTTGAACAACACAACAAAAGGGGAGAGGTTGAATGTGCTTGTGCTTGGTTATTGCAGGGGACGAAGGTGTTCCGATCCAAGTGGATGGAGAAGCGTGGATACAGCCACCGGGTATGATTCGCATCATCCACAAGAACCGCATGCAGATGCTGTGTCGGAACAGGGTAAGTTGTTCTCACCAGACATCTAAGTTTACCAGGACAGTTCCAGTCCAACTGTCCCAAGAAAATCTTTTGGGACACTTACATGTCCTGGTTTTTGAGGAATTGTTGCAGCTGGTCATACAAGTTGAATGCAATATTTAGTCTTATCTAATGTCCACCTTTTTATCCACTTGTGGCATTCATAATTGGGGTGCGCATTAGATTCGATATGGTAATGGAGGTTTATGTTACCTAGATTAATTTTGTTACGATTATTTTCCGAAAGAGGTGACAGATGATGAGCCCATGACCTCACGAACCCCCTCCAGAAACTAATGTATTACTTGGACGTGGAAGCACTGAGGAATTTTGTCCAGAGGTTCTAGTTTAGCCTTGGAGTTCTTTTAAACTAAACTAAAACTAAACTCTGTGGCTCTACATCCCTGAAGGGACAAGGCAGATGGCAGGATTGGGGGGCATGTGGTCATTAATGGTGGTTTCCATGACCGGAGCCACTACTTTTCTTTCAAGTAGCTCCTCAATTTGAACCATGAGGCTGAGCTCAGACCTCCCCACCTCAGAAAAACCTGAGGAGGTACCGGGGACTGAACCCGGGCCGACGGATCTGTAGTCAGGGATGCTAACCACAAGACCACGCCGACAGTTGGAGTTCTTTTATGTGCTGTAAATCTACGACATGGGCCCCCAGCTTAAAGTCCCTCTTGGAAGACTCTGTGCTCAGGACTTCTACATCCTAAAAAATCTATCGATCTTGGCTGGGTTTGATTCTGGGACCTTTATAAATAGAGGAGTTTTATTTAACCTAATCATGATTAAATTTAAGTAACAAATAGTTATCTTGCTTGTAAATAGGGAATTATGAAATTTTGAGAACATTCTCTGGCAATATTTTCTAGAGATTAGGTTCCCGCCAGGTGGCGCTGTGAATTGAACTCTGGCGTAGCTCAGTTGGTAAGAGATACCTTCTAATGGTACTGTGTTAATTTAAAATGCTATTCAGATAATTAAATTTAAAATACATTTTATTATTTCCTAAGTAGACATTATAAATACATTGTTGGAATCTGTTTAGGCTCTGGAAACGTCTCTGCGAGCCTGGGAAGAGAAGCAGAGACATCAGCAAGCTCTGTCGCACTCGCAGAGCAGTCTAGGAGGCAGCACAAAGACACCTCTCACGTCTCCGTTCAGTGAGGAGGAGAATCAGCTTCTGCTCAGCTTCATCGAGTCCGTGACGACCCTCGTCAAGTGAGTCCATACCTGCAGCCTTAATAGCCTTATTAATGTCGCATGCTTGTGAACGTCCTGGTAATGTATTTTGCAGTAAACATTTAACAATTGCAATGCTATTTTACAATGCCAAGAAATTATTGAAATTACATGCTTTGATATTCAAATAATCTAGACTTGTGATACATAAATATGTGTTTTTTGGTGATGTCTTTTTTTACTTCCTCTGCCTGTACCACAGGTACTGTAGGTAGGAAGTATTGTTTTCGACCCCAAAATTTGAAGTTGAGTTTTTAGTATATATACACGTTTCAAGGCCCCCTGAATCCAAAAATGCTATTTTTGGAAACATGTCTGTGTGTCAGTCTGTCTGTCTGTCTGTCTGTGAACAGGCTAGCTCCCAAACAAAAAGTCGTGTGAAAACAAAATTTCATATTTGGGTCAAGTACTTCTGATGATGTGTGCCCAAGATTGGCGACAAGTTTCTCTTATTTTTAAGGGGACTTTACATGAAGAAATTTTCGTCCTACGCGATTTTCTTGAAAACGGCTCTTACGATTTTCTTTAAATTTTGCACATGAGCAGAGTGAGAGCTAAAACTTTTATTTGAAACTTTTTTTTTGAAAAAATTCTCTCAAGGGTAGTTACAAGCCACCCACTTTTCACCCACTGTTTGTAGAAAGTTTGCGTAAAATTGTGTCTTGCAATTCTGTACAAGGATATGTGAATACTGCTAACTTTTATTTGGACAGAGGAAGTTATGTGACTTTCACATCAGATTTTTTTTGGTCGTATTTAGCTTTTTAAGGTCTTAACTTATTGTCTTGCATATTTGTGGCTTTGTGAGGGCAGTGAGATAGTATGTGGTGCTCATTTCAATGGTCAAATAGCGCCCTGTGACTGAAAATCACTGGATCTTAAGAAAAGAAAAGTGGTTAACTTTCCATTGTAGTAAAGAGTAGGCCCTTCTATCTGCTTGCATTCGTCCGCTGGTAGCCATTACCTGTATAGAAGACTGTGACCAGTAACTTGTGATGACCTATGTTGCCGTTACATCTGATGTTTTAAAAATAATTCTTGCTAGCAAAATATTGTAACTTTCATATTGTATAGTCTAAATAGGTCTTAAATACTTTTAAAATATGTTTATTAGAAGGTACTTTCTAAGATTACATAGCAGATGGGACAAATGTCTGTATGTCTGCATGTCTGTCCGCACGATAACTGAAATAGATTTTCATGAAACTTAGGAAGAAGGCTATTGATGTTGAACTGGTACTGGAGTAATGATCAATTAGCAAATCATCACTGTACTACATCGCTGCGTGGCTAACTCACTCATTGACATAACTGTTGCCCACTTCCAGATGAGCCAGACACTTGAAATTTGGCATAGCCTCTAACTGATGGAAATATTAAAAAATTCAGACCTTCTTCGGAGGCTTATAATAGGAAAGTCTGAAGTCGTATCAAAAACAGATTGCAACTGCAGTAACGGATTTTGAGAGATTGACAAAGTTGGGTGCTTTGACTTTTTGTTGTATATCCATCGGTTATACCTTATATAGAGTTAGGTTTTTTGATTTTAAGTAAATTTTATATATTTTCCTCACGACACACTTATAGGACAGGTAGAATTGTAAAATTTGGCAGAAATATTGGCACATCCAACTGCCATAAGCTTGCAAAATTTGGTGTTTATAGTGTGGCCTAGAAATATGGAAAACCTGGCTGGATAGCCGTGACGTCATTCACAACTATGAGAGTCGGATCATCTACTTAGTAAAATTGATGTTATGAGTTGGAAACTTTAAGTTTGGCAGACTTACTGCTTTTAGCCCATAATTGATGGGGAATTCCAAAAAAGTTCACATTTTTTATTATTTACCCTCCAAAAGAAACTTTGAGCGACTTTAGATGTTTTGCTGTTTTTTTATGTCAGGTATGTGAAACTGCTCACCATCAGACATCCCGCCATCGAAGTGGAGCTGTACCAGCTGGCGGCTCAGACAGCTGCACATCTCGAGAAGGTGCACCCTGGTGGCAAAATTGTTGAAGGGGTAAGCAATTCAGTATCTAGCCGAAATGGCCAACCTCGGCATGCTATGTATGAGGGATATTTTTATTTTTGTTTGGTCCGTAAAGCAATTTTGCTGGTCGAAAGCAAATGAATTTTAAAAAAAGATGAAGTATTGAAAAAAAAAGACTATTGTTGTTGCTGAGTTTGAAGTTTAAACAAGTTCTTTGTTTTGTTTGCTTTTTATTACTTAAACAGTGTTTTGGTGAAGTCTAAAGTGTTTAAACTGAATTAACATATTAAACAAAACAGTAAGCGACAGCTTTCTGTAGCTATAGTTAGATCACTGTTGAGGATAAATATTGAGAATTGTCAACAAAAATATTATTTGGCATTTTGTCTCCGTTACAGCAGTGGTGTGATTGCATCGCTGTCAGATAGCTCCCAGCCAATCAGTCACAAATGAATTTGAGAATACAAACAGTTATTGAGATTGTCTGTTTCAGCCGAACCTGCGACCACAAGTATCAGAGCTGGTGCAGAGTGCGAGGCAGTTGTATGAGGAGACCTGCATCTTGCTGCGAGACAAAGCTCAAAGTCTGGTGAGTTGGGTTGCCACTAATTCTATATATTAAAGCCGAGTATTTACTCACAATTCCCCAGTCTTCCTTTTGTATTTTAAGTTGTAACACAAAAAACACTTGACCGATTTTCTGTGAAAAGTAAATGAACAAACTTGAAAGTGTGTGTAAGTCTCTCCTGTAAATAAACATTGTTCAAAAGCATTTCCATGGGATTTGCTCAGGCACCCCATTCCACAAATAGTTGGGAATGTATGTATTAGCAACCGACCACAAGGTCTCATGGCTACGGATCCCTGGTACCTTCTTGTATTTTTCTGAGATAGGGAGGTCTAGAACGAGGTGCAGTCAGCCTTGTGAACCAAACCAAGGAGCTACTTGGGTGTTGCCATGCTCACCGATCCTGCCATTTGCCTATGGGTGGTAGGCCTAGTCCCTTCAGTGATGTAGCACCACAAAGTTTTATATGAAGGCTAAGTTGTGCTCAATTATACTGAATTTCATGAGAAAGGAAAACATGTTGCATGGCCATATAGGCTACCTAGAAGTTACACAAGTCGTATAAATGACATTTGTGGAGCTTTCTTTGAGTTACGCCAGTTAACAGCACAAGTTCATTCAAAACAAGATCAACAGCTCCTCATTTTGTTTCTTTTGTTTAATTATGTCAAAAGCTGATTCTGGAAGTAAATTGCACACTTGTGATGGCCCCTCCTGCTCGCCGGGGGGCACAGATCATGATAGAAATCAATTCAGTCGTCTACTAAAAACTTACCTTCACAGTCATATTTTTACAGTCTTAATGAATTTTTCAATGTTTAATAATTCTGCTCTTTTTATTTTCAATTGTTATTACCGTCATACTACTGATGTTAAGTGTTAAGTGCCAGAATGATACTTATGAGATTCTGTGGGGATGGGAAAATGTCTGTCCGTCCATGTGTCTGCATGCGTGATAACTCAAATATGCTTTATCAGATTTCCATGAAACTTTGTATACACATTTATAACATCCATGTAAAGACACCTATTTATTTCAGACCAAATCAGTTGACCCGTACTGCAGTAATGACTCATTAAAGGTCACATGCTTTTTAAATGGGAAATCTTGACTGCACTACAAAGCCGCGTTGCTAATCATTGAGGGCCTTGACTCCGTTGCAGTCAGATATTTGTTTATTTCCTTCAAGTTGAAATGAATACTACATGAATATTGTTATATTCAGAAGGTATATTACTGAAAAATAATTAGGCCTACGTACATTAAGCAGAGTTCTTTGCCAGTGCATTTTGTGAAATTTTGACATATTTTAAGAATCTCTTATATCAGTGTATACGAGTTTGAATTAAGATTAAGTATCAAACTTTAGACCTTTGTTCTTCCCTGTTTAATGAATCGATCTGGAGCTTAACTCGGAGATCTATTACAAAAATAACTTCTTTTCTGTATATCATAATTGCAATTATCATCACTGATTAAACAAAAGCATTCTGGCACTCTGTTACATCAGTTTACCTGATTTTTATTATGGATTAAGGAATTAGACTTGAAAGGAGGAAATGTTATTTCAGAGGTTGCGAGAAGATCTTGAAGGGAAGCTGAGCTCAGCTCTTGGCAATATGGAGATGGAGCTGCGCAAGTGTGTCACATACGACTGCGCCGGTCTTGTGCACTTCCAGCAGCCAATGTCAGAAGATCAGGCAAGTGCCACATAACATCTGAGAATAGAATGCACCTATTATTCCATGGTTCAAATTGAGTAGTAGTATTTAATATGCGTACTTTTAAATTTACTTCCCAACAAAATTTAACTTTTGCTGACATTATTATCAACGAAAATAAATTAATTCATTGAATAATTGTGCACACTTTTGCTACACTTTAAATTGTTGAATGTCAATTGAAATTATGAATTTCAAAATGTATTTAGTAGGACGACCAATCAAATTCCCTGAGCTTCATTTCATCAAGTTCACATACAGTGGTTCGGATTACAGGGATAACATGTCTAAGACAATAAGGTAGAATTATGCCATGGCTCTGTATAAAATAGACTCGGGCAGTGTTAGCTTTTGGGTGCTTAAATATTGTATTCAACCCTTCCTCCTTATGTCAGAACATCCAGAAATGTTTTTAAGTATTAATTAGGTTATTATGATGTAGAGATCTGAACTCAGGACATTTAGGAAATGCTTCAGCCTGCACTGCGACTTCTAGATAAACCTACACAAGTACATCTTGAACTAGTTTCAAAGTCAATGTCTATCATAACCAGCATTTAGCCTCATCAGTGTGTGAGATTGAAGTTCTTCTAAATAAATATCTTTTCTCAATCCAGAAGTTCCTTCTGACCTTATACACATTAAACCAGCTGTTGAGCTTTTTATACTCAAAGTGACAACTCACGATAACCGATATGTGTTCATGTACCTTCACCGTTAACCAGCAAACATTGTTATATAGCTATCACTTCCATTTTGAGAATTTAGGACTGGTCGGGATGTCGAGGTTAATGAGTCCATTCCCCTTCTTATCAATAAAATCTTCTCCCAGACTGAAAGTTCTTTGTAACATTTTACCAGTTCTGAACCGCTCTCGAGTATTTACGTGTAACTTCCACCCCCCTCTTGGAATCTGTTTACAGACAGCCAAAGCGTGGAATGTAATTTTCTTATGTTTCTCCCATTGGTTCCTTTGTTAATTGCCCTGGAGACAGTGTGCACAGGTTGAAACCGTAGATCAGTATCGACCATTGCTAACTGTAACAATGTTATTGCTGGGTTTATCTAGCAATCGCAATGCAGGAGTTAGTTTTAACACTGGGTTAAGCTGCTTTCCCTTAGGTTACTTGGGTTGAAAACAAAATGGCTGTCGTAAATCAGGTGCTGTTCCTAACAGGAAAAGACCTAGAAGAAACGATTTTGAATTCTTTCTCGTCACTTAACCAGGTGTTAGACTGACAGCTTTTGCATGTTTGTTGTTTATTTTAATTTTGTATGAGAACAAAATGAAGGCTCCAACTAGCAGCACGTTCTTCATTTCTTTTCCTGCTTTACTCTGCATTGAGGTCTTCACAACAGTAACTAGTCTGTCGGAGCTCATCCTCTTGTCTCTCTCTCTCTCACTTGTTCTTCTTCTTCTTCTTCTTCTTCTTCGTATTTCAACTCTGCAACTGTCTCTTCATTACTTGAGTTGCCTTCATTTTGTTGATGTTGATTTGAGTTTGTAGGTTGGTAACTGGATGTTGTTTGTTGCGACAGGCTAGCTATGACACAGACGGGCTAGGCTACGACAGATGACACAATCAGGTTTGTGAGAACTGGAGCGTTGCTGCTACACAGGCGGTGAAACCACACACACACACACACATCATTCATTGTATTTGTACTCGGCACCCATTGATATCCGTGAGACACTATGGTATTGTGCGGATTCCCATTCTTATTCATGACACCACAGCATTGGTACGGAAGGTTTGCACCCCATTCTCATGAATACGTACAGTGAGTCCCACACAAGAATTGGCCAATCATGCGGGTTTCTGCGTCATGGCGGGCACAGCTCCAACTCCCAACCGATCGGGTGAAATATCTATGCTAATAAAGCCGCAATCGGTGTAATGGTTCAGGCTCTCACAATTACAATGAAAATAACTACGTACCTCATCACAAGATATGTCGGAAATGTCCTCCTCTTGCATCCACACAACATTGGCATCTTTCAGGAAATTTTCTATCACACACACATAAGTTCAGCTTCCAAGACAGAGTTAATTTCTCTTGTGATACTGTCTTTAAGTTCGTCTAACAGTATGTAATTATTATTTATGGGGAAACTTGAGAAATAAAGTGTATGGATCAATTTCCACATACATTAGAAGAACTTAAAGACAATATCACAAGAGAAATTAACTGTCTTGGAAGCTGAACTTATGCACATGAAAGAAAATTTCCTGAGAAGATGCCAATGTTGTGTGGATGCAAGAGGAGAACATTTCCAACATCTCTTATGATCAGGTACTTGTTTATTTTCATTGTAATTTTAACTGTAACTGTGAGAACCTGAATCATTACACTGTTTGCAGCTTTATTTGCGTAGATATTTCACCCAATCGCTTGGGAGTTGAAGCATGCCCGCTGCGACGCAGAAACCAGCATGATTGGCCAACTCTTGCGTGGGACTCACTGTTTAGTATTTGTAGTTTATGTTGGCTGTACTGTGTCCAATCCCGACCCAGGCCTAAGTATAACCCCCCTGTGTGAGAAAGAAGGCAAGATGTTATTATGTATAGTGCTGTGAGGTTTCACTGTCGTGTACGCTGCAGCGCTCCACAACAACTTGTCCTCTCTCTCTGTCTCTCTCATACGCTTAAGTTGTATATATAGGAAAGTCAGGAGAAGCTAGAAATAACTTTTATATTTCTGTGTTACTTGGGACCAGGGTGACCAGACATTGCAAAATGCAGAAGTTAGTTAATGAGAAAAACACCGATCATGCGACGTCATGTCAATCAATACAATTGCATTTGTCGTCTGGTCACCTTGGCAGCCATTGTTGTGCACCTCCAATAATGATATTGCACTGTTGTTGTTGTTGTTCCATTTTATCGATATGGTATGTCATATGGGATATGTCAAATAATTGTAAATAATTCGCAGTCAAACGTGAATAAGCTGAAGCTCGAGGGACCAGGAAAAAAAATCAAATTAATCACAATTTTGAATTAGGAAAGTGTAATTTTTGTGTTGGGATGTCAAGGTTCGAATTATTCACAATTTTGAATTTAAAAAGTTGAAATAATCAATTTGGAAGTATCAGCTGCCGGATCATGTGCCCCACTCTGCGCTCGTTTCCGATACAGATAAGCTAATGGGGTCTACATTAAAGAAAACTCTTCAACTTCCTACTGATGTGCCTGAAAGTGCAAAGGGCTAAGACTATGTAATGCTAGTTTGGGAATTAATGCTTATATAGTCCTACAACGTTAATTGAAAGTTTATGTGATTTGTGCAGTGAAATTGAGACACAAGAAGGTAAGCAATAGACTCCTTCATCAGCCTGAAGTGACAGCAAACAAAACTGAAACCACTGCTGCCAATATGACAGCGAGATTGAAACAATTGGTCATGTTTTGGGTTTGTGCCATGCCACTAGGCTTTCCATTGAAGTTATCGGTTTGATGATTGTGCTAGAGACACAATACCTGCAGGCGATTCCATGTTGGAGGAGACCTAATATCGAACGCATGAATACTCTGCCTGACGTTATGTTATTAACTGCTAGAATGGTACTTTACAAGATTGTTTGGGGGACGGGAAAATGTCTGTTCTTCTGTCTGTCCATCTGTGTCTGTATGCACGATAAGTCAAATAAGCTTTATCGGATTTTCATGAAACTTGGTATACGAATTTATAATCTCCATGGTCATAAGCCTATTTATTTTGGGCCAAATCAGTTGACCAGTACCGGAGTAATGACTAATTGAAGGTCACATGCTTTTTAAATGGGAAATCATGACTGCACTACAAAACCGCGTTGCTAATCATTGAGGGCCTTGACTCCGTTGCAGTCAGATATTTGTTTATTTCGTTGATCAAGTTGAATACTGTTATATACAGAAGATATATTACTGTGAAATAATTAGGCCTACGTACATTAAGCAGAGTTCCATGCCAGTGCATTTTGTGAAATATTGACTTATTTTAAGAATTTCTTATATCAGTGTATACGAGTTTGAATTAAGATTAAGTATCAAACTTTAGGCCTTTGTTCTTCCCTGTTTAATGAATCAATCTGGAGCTTAACTTGGAGATAGATTACAAAAATAACTTATTTTCTGCATATCATAATTGCAATTATCATCACTGATTAAACAAAAGCATTCTGACACTTTGTTATATCAGTTTACCTGATTTTATTTAATTATGCTTTGTGCTTAATGGCTATCCCCCCCTGTGGGGAAAGCTGAAATAAGTCCTTCAAATATATAATAGGTAAAAACAGAAATTTGTAAATTATTACATTTAGTATGAATTATAGAGAGAATAGGCAACAGAATGGCAAGAGGAAGATAAGATACACAGAAAAGAAAAGAATGTGGTACATGCATTATCTGGCTTATTACTACTTATCATTTTGAACTATTTAATCTGTATAGACATTGAGGGGTTGGTTATGAATGCGTGGGTGTGTGACACTCAATTTGCGTGATTAAAACAAAGATTTTTCACTGTGTATACAGAACCACAACATTAGCGCTTCAATCAGCCTATTATAAATGTTGACATATTTCATTGTCCAGGTGTTGAGAGCTTGGACCAACATAGTACATATTGTGCTTGTCATTATAGCCCAAAGTAAATAATGTAGTATCTAATGTCCAGACACTTGGATGATCTCCATTCGTCTTCCAAAGTAAATAATAATAATAATAAGCAGCGTGTGAGGCTATTCAATATTTCAAATTCACGAGATTCTCCCAATATGAGCAGCAAAGTTGTCTATCAATAAACTACATTTGAGGGGACAACCCATACATTTCCCTTGTAAGACCTAGATGGCAGCTGATGGCAAAGTTTCTCTTGGCAATTAACCTCCAACCAAAATTAAGTTGAGCAGAATTCAGTGTTAGGATGGATGCATGTCTCTTTGTGAATGTGAAAGTTACGTGAGATCTTCCTAATCCTGTTTCTATGTTTTGATGACAGGGGTGCAGTGAACGTAAAGGGCGTGCAAGAGGTTTGTTCTGGCTCAAGTTTCGGCGAGGACGAGACGGCGGCGGTAACAGATCCGCACGCGATGTTGCGACATGGGGGGTCACGGAGGTGGCAGCTTGGCTCGAGACCCTCCAGTTGTCGGAGTACGCAGACAGCTTCACTCGTCATGACATTCGTGGTCGCGAACTCCTGACTCTGGGGCGACGTGACCTGAAGGAGCTTGGGGTCACGAAGGTAGGACACGTGAAGAGGATTCTGCAAGCCGTAAGAGACCTCACCATGTGATCTAAAAGCGTGTAAGCGAAGGGCTGTGTTTCACCTCTTCGCTTACAACAACACTGGGGCCAGTATTGTGTGTGATGTGGTATCTGTAAAAACAGACATTCTCGTTTCCGTACCTGGTGGGTCGTGGTAATCAGCATTAATTATATAGCGATTGCTCCCATAATTAATAGACTTACCAACGTGATTAAATTCTTGTTTAAGGTTTACTGTGCATTGAATAATTCATAGCGTCTATTCTCGCAGGCTTACTTGTTGTTTCAAGTTGTGTCCCTAGTTATTTATGACCTAAAATAGGCTCTAAATTGAATGTACAAAGACAACAGATATACAATACTGACAAATTAGCGTATTAACAATAAAACATTGTAATCCACGTCACTTAATACGTTTTTATGGGGACTCAAAACTTTGAAAAATGAAACTGTTATTTATAAAATATAAAATAAGGATTGTGTCTCTCAAGTGTGATTACCTTTATATTTGTTGTTGTCTGTTTTTACAAATGCCATACATTGCTTGTGGCTCCACAGAATTTGCAATACGTTGTGCATTTCAATCATACAGAAAGCAATATCTACAATTTGCGGGTGTCAACTTCTTCCTGTGCCTTTATCTTAATCATAGCCTTGTTTCTCATGCTCGTCCACGATGTCCTCAAACTGGCCTCCATCATCACACTTATCTGAAGCGACGTTCTTTCGTTGACCACACCGCCCGTCGATAAGCTATGAACGACTGAAGGGTAGGAGATAAACCAGCTGAATACTGCTACCAATCATTGAACATAAATACTCGGAATCATCTAATTGTCTTCAACAACAAACCTTGACACATTTTGTCTCATTAATTCGCAGGATTAGCTCATCGTGGACGAGTGCTGTAAGCCAACGAAACCTCTCTCGCTCTTGTTGGTCGCTCTCTCACAATGCAGGGAAGGCACATTTGTACTTATCACTTTTCACGTCTTAGGTTAAGTTTTTTTATCATTATGGGGACCAAATGATTCCAACTTGGAATGCGAGTATTTCTTCCCTGCAGGTTGTGAAGAGATTCTAGTCATTTTCTTTCAAAGTCGCTCTTTTTTATTGAGTGAAAATTTATCTTTCGCACGAAACGTGACACTAAGAGGCCTATACAATTGTTATGTGTTGTTTTTGTTTCCTTCTTCTGAGCTAATATTGTTACTCTTGTATATAAATAGTATATAACGTTTCTATCATGTGGGTGTCTTCAGAGCAATATTCTGTGCGAGGTGTACGAGTGTGGGTCTCACATAATCTAAAAAACACATTTTTGAATCATAAATTAATTTCAGTAAAAAGTTTTCATTTTCCATACCTTCCCAAAATATTTTTATTTCAAAACATGTTTATTTTCTAAATTCTTGCAGATATCAATAACCAATTAGAAGCATTCAGTATGATCTTATGAAAAATTATATTTCCTGCAATAAAGCTGGTGTTCGTAGTTCACAACAATGATAATGAGTGAATAAATAACACCACCATTTTCATGTGATGACGGCCCACACTCAACTCTAGCGCAGTGTGAAAGCAAGAGGGAGGGGAATTGAGAATCCTTTTATACTGTAGTCGTTAGTGACTTGAGTTTGTTTTGTGTGTGACATCTCGATATGTGTATTACATTGTTACAGTATCACTTCCTTGTTAAGTGACAGTTGAGTTGAAGTTTTATAAAATTCCGAGCTCTGGTTTAGTGTAGTCGACATAAAACCTATTTTGTGGCAAATGGTGAGACAGGTGATTTTAACTAATTTTGGAGTCGCTTAACATGAAAACAGGCTGATTCGACCTACAACGACACCTAGCGAACAACCAGCGGACCCGGCAGTGGACCTCATTTGAGGATACAAGCAAGATGCTTGTGAAATGCGTCATGTGTAAGTACATGTAAATTAGTGATGTTGAGTGCTCCATAGCAATCTTTTTTGTAATATGAAAACACTGTCGGGTTTCTACAAATCACATCATGTTTTTACGCAATAGGTACGTCAAAATGAGAGAGATCTATAATAATAAAAGGAAGTGTTTGTCTGTCTGTCCGTGATGTCCAGCAAAATCTACTGAATGCAGAAATCTGAAATTATAGATGGACTAAAGGGTGGGCAAATGCACCTGGAAGCAGAAATTTTTTATTTTCGCTTTCGTTTGCAAGTTATAAGTAATAAAACTGTTAGAAACATACTTTTTTCGCTATCCAAGCATCATTTATCTGTAATTGTCAAATCAGTTCCAGATGACTTTGCCTATTTCTGCCATACCTTGGAAATAAAAGCACCGCGATCGCTTGAATTTTGTAAACCCACGCAGGTCAATTAATGTTTATAATGTCAAGGCACACAAACTTGTGAAATTTTCAACATAGACGGAAGAGGGATAATGAATAGCCTACAGGCCTAAATGTGCAAGCATTGTTCGATTTGGACGAAACTCACTATGCAGGAGTTTTCTGGGCCAGGGAAGTCGAATCTGAGGTTGTTTTTAATTCTGTGCTTTCTAATCAAGGAATTCACTTCAAAGCCGGATTTATAGCTGTTTCATTAATTATTATTAATTGTTTAGTATTTGCAGAGAAAAATAAAATAAAAGTTTTAAACAATCCAATATGCTGGCATGAAACAACACCAGTCTCCTTAATGTGATGATGTTTTCTCTCCCACCTCTTCACTAACGGGAAATGCAGTTTGGTATTCGCTTTGTTTCATGCTGTTCATCCTTTACATTTCCTAAGAATTTCGTTAGAAGCTTTCTGATTTGTGACCGATCAAAATGCCTTGTTTGCATCTGATAAATGTACTTAACAAAGTGCGTCATGATTTCAAGTGACACATAAACACAAAAACTAGATGTGATGCAGTAAAATAAGTATGTCACTCTAGCATGAAAGCTTGCAACTTTATTGAAAAATGCAAAGCAATGATTTATTTAGAACAGCTCGACAACATAACAGCCACTAACATCAGCGCCGTTCGGAGCCGCAAAAGAGAGGAACAATATGAGAAGAGAATTAATATGTCGCGTAATGAAATGCGTGCTATTCACACCTTTGTAACATAATAGTTTGCTGCGGGAACTCCTACAGACACCCGGTGTGTACTACTCGAGTCAGCACATAGTCATGTTTGTATTGTACACTTGATACCTTCTTGTTTCCTCTGCTGATATAAAACTCCAACTCATCGATGTCATGCCTTATTTATTTGCGATGGAAGCCTTACATCAACATGTCAGTAGTGGTGCCTTGTACTTATAACAAAGATAGAATCCCCGACACCATTCAATTTAATAATAATGATGATGTCCCTCTTGTTCAGTATTCCTTGTTATGCCCCTGTAGCATGTATCGGTGTTTAGGATGGTTGAGTAAGTCTTAACAGTAACAAGTGGTATTTATTTAAAGACCACTGGTGTGGTCTTGTGGTTAGCGTCGCTGACTACATATCCGTCAGCCCGGGTTCGATCCCCGGTACCTCCTCGGAGTTTTCTGAGGTAGGGAGGTCTGGTAGGGGTGCACTCAGCCTCGTGATTCAAATTGAGGAGCTACTTGATAGAGAAGTCATGGAAACCACCATTAATAGACGTGGGTGTCGGCATGCTGACCATATGCCCCTGAATCCTGCCGTCTACCTATGGTAGATGACGCAGCGGTCGGGTGGTAGGCCTTGTTCCTCCTGGGATGTTAACGCCACGGAGTTAGTTACTTAGTATTTATTTAAATATCTAATGCGGTGTCTACTTTCCCACTAGTACGAGTCTCTTCAGATGGCATGTGTTTACACTTACCAAAAAAAAATGGTGGCGTCCCCCTTTCCTATGATTCTGGTACATCTCTTGTGTATTCCTTTGTGTGAAGGTTAATTTGTACAGTAATCGCATGTGGAATGTAAGGTTTTCATCGTCTCTCAACTATTTACGCTTATTAATAATATTGTATTAATCAGAACAAAGTGTTTTACAAATTTTTAAATCGGGCTCTTATTGCCCACCAAGTATTGTGAGTGTTGTGTACTCAGACACACAGATGCAACTGTCGTTAATTCTAACAACTACTTTTCCTGTTTATATTATTTTGATAAGGCAAGTATCTCCAAATGAGTTTAGAATGATTATTGCTAATTCTCGTTTGCATCTGTGTGAACTGACCTCCCATAATGAGCCTAAACTGCTGAATTGATGTGACAAAGCAGGGCTCAGATTCTGTTGTATAGTTATTGTGTTTCCACCAAATACAATCACTGTTGAACCGTATACTTCATATCCAATACACAAGCAACGGTAACTCCCAGTAATTCCTTGAGCAACGTACCAACTGAAGTAGCCAGATGGAATATCTCTCCTATCAGAAAGACATTTACATCGTGTACAATTTGGGACCTGACGCTGTGAGTTGAACAGGAGGCCATTGGTAGCAGGTTTGAATCCCAGTTTCAGAGGAATGAGACGTTCAACAGAAACAAACACACACCTAAGTGCAAGTTTTACAGATTCGCTGATTTTATTTTACCAAGTTTAATATTAGATGGAAATCTACAGTGAAGTGTTGATATCTGTAGCAAGATTGAGACTAACTACAGTAAAAGGTATATTTACCCAGGATGATCATTTCAATGGGTCTTCCCACCATCATCAGCTGATTCAGACTGGTCCTCTAGCGGTGGGTGAATGAACTTTTCAATCAAAGTTCCTCAAGTTGTAAAACCAATAGATCTTATAGTTTGGGAAAAAATATTCATTAAAAAGAACTGAAAAAATCTCTTAAACTTTGACACTTCAGTTGGCATACAAGGAACTTCGAGTGACAAGTTCATTCACCCACCGTTAGAGGAACAGTCGGAATCAGCTGATGATGGTGGGAAGACCCATTGCAATGATCATCCTGGATAAATATACCTTTTAGTGAAGTAAGATTTGAGGCTTTCCTGGCGAATCTTATGTAGAAAATCTTCTCGGGTTTGCAGCCAGGTGAGAAGTTTGTTGTGGTCCAACGTTTCCGAGGCTGACGCTGCCTCCATCCTCAGGGAATCTGAAGTGTCGAGTTTTGAAATGTAGGGGATATATATACCAACCTGAGTTGGGCGGAGTCGTGTTGCTCCCTGATTGGTCGACTCCGCCCAACTCAGGTTGGTATATATATCCCCTACATTTCAAAACTCGACACTTCAGATTCCCTGAGGATGGAGGCAGCGTCAGCCTCGGAAACGTTGGACCACAACAAACTTCTCACCTGGCTGCAAACCTGAGAAGATTTTCTACCTTTTAGTGAAGTTAGTCTCAATCTTGCTACAGTTACCAAGTTTGTTTATTTTTGCTTTTACAAACGACTTCCTTCTCAAAAAATCCATCAATAAACTCGTAATCTCTCGTGGGATTACCCTGAGAAAACTACACTTATATGGTTTGAATTTTTCATTGCACAATGCAAACTTTCAATTGTTTATCACTGCTGGCGAGTTAAAAAAAGGAACAAGAAATTCGTATGAACGTCTCTTCCAGTTGGGATGGCAACAAGTTCCATTGCACATGAATTCAGCAGCTGTAATTTATTTTATATATTTGCAATAAATAAATATTGTTAGATACTGAAGTGCAGTCATATGAGAATGTTTTTATTATGGCGTTGGGATCCAAACCTGGGACCTTCAGCTGTCCAAAGTACAGAGAGATATTCCACCTGCTCTGCATTGCCTACACTAACAGTGAAACCTCCGTGTCTGCCAGCAGCGGAGATACGAGGAATACGATAAGTTAATATAATTAAATTTGACAGTCCATTCAACTTATCCATTAATGTTATTTCAGACAAGTATTAAAGAAATCTGAAGTTCTTGAACTACTGCAGAATAAACAAGACTATACAATTTTAAGCATTGCTTTGACTGTTATAGTTTATACTATTCAGAGATGCATTTATAAAAAATACGTATAAACTAGTAATAAAAACTCTCTACATTAAAAATGTGTAACAATGAAGTTCCAGAGGGACGAACAGGTTGGAAGACAAGAATTTGATTAGGGAGTTTAGGTAGCTACTTGTGAAGAAATGGAACTTTTGATCACCTAGTAGGACTCGTAAGACTACTAATCAGAAAACTGATGGTGTGGGAAGCGACCAGAAATATTTGTTGTATGTATAATCAAGCGGTAGTAGTTCACATCATAAAAAAAAAAGTGTGTGGAACGCCACGCGACAGAAGTAAAACTTTATTTATTTTATTATTATTATTATTATTTTTTTTTATTTATTTTTTTTTTAATTTTTGATTATTGGATTTTTTTAATTTTGCATTATTGGACTTTTTAATATTTACTTTTTAATTTTGGATCTTCTAATTTTATATATACATAAGGGGCGCTCGAAAGAGCATTAAAATGATAATTTAATTTTCGCTGTACTCTCTAATTGATCGTGTTCTTTTTTTACAGTTCACTATGTGATACCGTTCGCACTTCTGATCACACAGCGAGCACACGCATTCCTCGTTCGGTTGGTGGAATCTTTTGTTTGTACAGATCTTGTGATGGAAGCCGTGGGTTGCAAGTCTCGTAATGACGTGTCTTTGGTCCTGGCAGGCCTTGGTCCACTCCCGATCCATCATTGCGCTTGTGCCATAGAAGTCTGGGTCAATGTCCTTTCTTTTGTTTATTCTTGACTCAAGATGCGATTGGTAAGGGCCGGTTGACGGCAGCATAAATTGCATTCTCAGTTCCTCCACAAAGAAACTTTCCCTTGTTAGCTCATAAACGATCCTTGAAGGAGCGTATATTCCAACTCCTAAGGCTTTCTTGAGGTATTTTGCCTTCAAACCTTCTAGTCTTGCAAGGTCGCTGCTTGTTAGCTTTTCCCAAATTAGCTCTATCCCATATGATGCTATTGGGGATATGACTGTGCTGAATAAGGTCATTGCTGTATTCAGGGAAAGTTGCCTGATATTCTGAATTCTGTGGATGGCTTTCGTGGCTGCTGATACTCTTTCTTGTACATGTATCCTGTAGGAGGACAGGGTCGTTTGTAGATATATTCCGAGGTATCTGAATCTGTTTACAGTTTCCAGTTTCTCATCTTGTATCAATAGCTTGTCGTCATTTGCGAGTCTCCCCCCATTTCTGAAAACCATGTGCACTGTCTTGCTTTTATTAATCTCGAAGCTGTTTTCACTAGCCCATAGTTCGAGCCTCTGAAGGGCTGTTTGTAGGTCTTCTCTGCAGTGCGATGCTAGCGCCATATCATCTGCGTACATTATTAATTTCACCAAAGGGAGGTCCTTGATAATATCGGTGATGTCTGCTGTTAAGATATTAAATAGCAAGGGACTCAAGGGGTCGCCCTGTGGAACGCCATTTGTCTGCCTGACTTCCTCTGACATCACCACACCGTCGTTTATGACGACGAAGTTGTACGCCAAAATTACCCTTAAAATTCTGGTTAGGGGATGTGTGTGTCCCAACATGCCCGCTAGTTTGTTTACTAAGGTTTCCCTGTTGATTAAGTCGAATGCTTTTCTGTAGTCTATAAAGACCACATGGCATTTCCCTTTTCGGTGCCTTAATGTCTGTTCTGCTGCCTCTTGTAGGACCTTTACTGCTTGTAAGGTGCTTCTTTTTCCTCTGAAGCCGAACTGACAATCCGGAATGAGTTTGTCCACTTCTTTGGTTAGTCTTTTCGTTAGCACTGTAGTGAAAATCTTGTAGATCGTGCTTTCGAGTGCAATACCCCTGTAGGAGTTTGGGTCTTCTGTTTGTCCTTTCCCTTTATACAGGATTCTTAGTTGGGCTGTTCTCCACACGTCAGGTATTGACCCTATTGTCATGCACCGATTAAAGAGATCAGTCCAGATTGGTAGTAATAGTTCCTGAGTTTCCTTTATGTGCTCTATAAATATGTTGTCCGGTCCTGCTGCCTTTCCCTTCTTGGCAGACTTGATAACATCTAGGATTTCTTTTGGGGTGATTTGTGCGAATTCTTCTGCTGTGTCGTCTGTCGTTATGTCTTGGTAAGCTTTTTCTACTCTATTTAAGTTCAGGATCTCTGCAAAGTGTCTCTCCCATGTCTCTATTGGTCTCTATCTTCTAATTTTTAACTTCGGATTTTTTAAATTTTCGATCTTTGAATTGTTTGTTTTTTGATTTTTTAAATTTTTTATTTTATTATTTATTAAATTTTGGATTTTTGGATGTTATAATTTTTAATTTTGTTTTTTAAATTTTGGAAATTTGTATTTTTAATTTTGGATCTTTGAATTTTTGATTCTTTGATTTTTTTTTATTTTTTGGATTTTTTAATTTTGTAATTTTAGTTTTTTTTAAATTTTGGATTTTTTCAATTTTGGTATTTTCGGTTTTTTAAATTTTGGAATCTATTATTTATTAAATTTTGGATGTTTTAAGGTTTAATTTTGTTTTTTTAAATTTTGGAAATTTGTATTTTTTAATTTTGGATTCACACGGTATCCAACCTCCGGGTTCCATAAAATAGATAATATACCTTTAGATTGCTTAGGAATTGTCTATTGCCATTGAGGAAGTAAGGTCTGAAAAATTTCCTTTGATTACTCCTAATCATTGAGTTGAATGTTTTCTGTGCAGTCCGCACCAAAACAAGTAAGTAATTTTGAGTGTGACTGATTTCATGACGGTATTAGTGTGACTGATTTTTCCGATTTACCCTCTACCGCCACTAAAGAAGTTTTACTTCAAAAACCTATTTTGCGTTTTTCTGAGATAATTAGGCTTGTTTCCTCTGCACTTGTCAAGGTTTCACTGTTGTGTTTATTTCTAAGATAAGGTTACCAGACTCATGATTCTCAACAGATTGAGGCTAGGAATGGCGACAATTTTATTCCAATCTTGGTGTCATCTCTCCAAGAAGAATGTCTTGCCATATCAAGCGACTTCTGCACAGAGAGAGAACTTCCAAGCGTATCTTCAAAATTTGTCATATTTGGTCCTTGAATTCCACTGTCTTCATGTATACACTAGTTTAAAATACAATGTATAAAAATTTACTAACAGTGAATAGTTAAAAGAATGCTGCACAACGTTTTGAGCCTTTCCTCGACCCTTCCTCGGGTGCCTCCTAAATCTTCCACACCCCCCGTTGGTTGGTAACTATCGATCATAAACGTCGTATATCGAGCATACTTATCGACCTATTCATTTGGGACTCCAAATTCAACAGTCCTTTCAACCCAAGGAGGTGCTCGATGTACGACGTTTATGATCGATAGTTACCAACCAACGGGGGGGTGTGGAAGATTCCTCGTCTTGTGAGCAGTGTGATTCAGGAGGCACCTGAGGAAGGGTTGAGGGACGACTCGAAACGTTGTGCAGCATTCTTTTAACTATTCACTGTGAGTAAATTAATCTATTGCATTTTAACTTGTATATACTTCCAAGTGTGTCTCCAGTGATCTGGATCAGCTTTTTATGGAATGTTACAGAATAAAAAATCACAAAATGGAGTGACATTTCTCATTCTTCGCTCCGTCTCTGTCTACCAGGAAGCAAAGTTGCAGTGGAACACGAACGTGATGCGGACTGTGTCAGCTGTCCTTAGTAAATACAACTAATTAAAAACAAAGGTAACTTCTGAATTTCATTAATATAATTATTCTCATGTGTTATTACTAAACCTGGGATTTTAGGCTCTAAAAGCTTGGTTTTAGGCACCTAAAATAGGCTTTTAAAACAAGTAAATAGGCTTTTAAACTAGAAAATAGGCACTTAAAATATGCTTCAAAAATGTGTAAATGGGCAGAAAATAGACTTTAAAATACTACAACATGCTCTTAAACTTTAACACAATCTTTTTTTACTGTAGAAAACATGGTATAGGCCTACCTATTCTCAACAGAAATAATTGCTAAATTAAGACAGAATTAAAAATACATTTAACAAAAACAGTTTTGGATTATATGAAAAATTGACACAGTATGTCCCTTCTTACTACCTATATGGGTATATATACCTGCTACTTGTTTTGAGTGAATCCTCCCCCGTCAGTCAGCATTCCTTTGGCAACAATTGTTTGGGAAAATCAACTTTCTGTGAAAACCCCACCCTCTGCTGTTCTGCTCTTCATTCAGGGATGTCCATTAAATGATTGTAAAAGTTACAGAAGTTGGATTTTATTTTAAATGTACAAAATAGGCATTTTAGGCACTAAAATAGTAAAAACAGGCTCCAAAGGTCCAAATAGGCAGTTTAGGGCACTATAAAACTCTATAAATATCAGTGATATATCATGAAATGTCAATACATTTAAAAATTTTCATGTTATTTTATAAGGAACAAAATAGGCATTTGCCTTAAAATCCCAGGTCTAGTTATTACTGAAGTTGAAAGGTAACCTTATTTTAAGAGGATGTAGTCTGGGTGTCACCTTAAAATGTTTCAGAGCCCTCAGGCACTTTTAAGTGTCCCTGATTGTGCGATATTGAAAAGGCTACACTCGAATGTTTAAATCTTAGTCAACATAAATAATTGTTGACAAAATTAAACTGTTTTCAGAAGATTACCCCTATAAAAACAAAAGCATCCGTTGTTTAAAGTCATTTTTCTCATATTCTTATTTTTACTGTATATTGTATTCGTAAAATTGTCTTCAACAGACTGATCTTGGTAGGCTGTATCTTCTGGTAACCTTGGACAGGGCAGCTATAATTATTATTATATTCTCTCCTTCAGAACTAAATGTGTTCTGCAGATTTTAAGCAAGGATTCTGAAATGCTTACCCAGTTCTACAAAGTATGACTAACAAACTAGTGGCTGATTTTTTAAATCGTCTGTCCATTCCGAAGGTACTGCAACTTTAAATTACCTCATTTTTCAACATAGTCCCCTTGCTTCTCAATGCACTTGATCCAGCATTGCCCAAGCTTCTTGATACCCTCAGAAAAAAGTTTTTGGACTGAGTAGCAAGCCATGTATGCACCGCTTTCTTCAATTCTTGGTCTGTGGTGAATTGACTGCCCCTTAAGGCAACATCTCACTATAACGTGCACTGTTTATTGTTGAGCCATTCTCCAATACTGGCAAGTGTATCACTTATTGACTCTTTCATTTCTTTTTTCACTGTATATGCAGGGTTTGCTTTCAGGCTCAAAGTAATGGATCCGCATTTCGTCTCCAGTTAGCATGGCGGTCCATTAAGTGTTGCAGATGGACACACGATTGTGCTTGTGCTGGGACCCGCCTTGCACAGACTTTATGAAAGCCAAGCCTGTTATGAATAATGTCATATGCAGAACCTTGGCTAATTTATAAAACACTGTAGGCTTTCACGGCCGGAGTCAATATTAAGCACTTCTTTCGGGCTTGTAGGCCGTGGTCTATTTGACATTTCTGTGCCAAACGTTTCGTCCGCGACTGCGGCGGACATCCTCAGTGGCGGTGGAGTCTCGGGCGAAGCGTTCTGGTCGGCGGCTGGCTGTTGACAGCCAGCCGCCGACCAGAACGCTTCGCCCGAGACTCCACCGCCACTGAGGATGTCCGCCGCAGTCGCGGACGAAACGTTTGGCACAGAAATGTCAACAGCCAGCCGCCGACCAGAACGCTTCGCCCGAGACTCCACCGCCACTGAGGATGTCCGCCGCAGTCGCGGACGAAACGTTTGGCACAGAAATGTCAAATAGACCACGGCCTACAAGCCCGAAAGAAGTGCTTAATCTTGGCTAATTTGCCTATGGTTTGTCTGAATCATGATACGCACTTGCTCACTAGTGGATGTAGATGGGCGTTCTGTTCTTTCCTCGTCCTTGACACTTGTCAGACCATTTTTGAACTTTTCAATCTATTCACACACGCTTCAGTGGTGTAATGATTCAGGTTCTCACAGTTACAGTTAAAATTACAATGAAAATAAACACGTACCTCATCACAAGAGATGTTGGAAATGTTCTCCTCTTGCATCCACACAATACTGGCACCTTTTTAGGAAATTTTCTTTCACGCGCATAAGTTCAGCTTCCGAGATAGAGTTAATTTCTCTTGTGATATTGTCTTTAAGTTCTTCTATCAGTATGTGACTATTGTTTATGGAGAAATTTGAAAAATAGTCTATAGGCCAATTTTCCATACATTAGAAGAACTTAGACAATATCAAAAGAGAAATTAACTCTATCGCGGAAGCTGAATTTAAGAGCATGAAAGAAATTTCCTGAAGATGCCAGTGTTGTGTGGGTGCAAGAGGAGGACATTTCCAACATATCTTGTGATGAGCTACGTGTTTATTTTTATTGTAATTCCAACTGTAAATGTGAGAACCTGAACCATTACACCGTTCATGGCTTTATTTGCGTAAATATTTCACTCATAAATATGTGTATTTGTGGAAGTTATCAAGGAAATGGCAATTCATTGCCGAAACGTAACTGCCATTTTGTAACGATAATTATCCATTATTAGTTTGATTAATTCTAAGATAGTATTCAATTGTAGAAGTAGTCAGTAAAGAGAATATTGATTGCAAGGTTACAGAACAATTCATCGGTGAGAAAAAAAAAAATAATTCCACCTTTTTCTCACCTGTGAATTTTGCCCAAAGCTTTTTGTCCCCCCTTAAATCCATGTTAAAGCTAGCGTGACTGGTCAATGGCAGGATTTTGTTTATAGACTGCCATAGGGTTGTCACCTTTTGGTAAGGCTAAGGAGGGACACTTATCGAATATATGCAGATCGCCGATCTTCATACCTAAATTTGTACACGGAACAATTTATTAATAAGAGAATGATTGTATATATTCGTTACAAAGCCAAAACTGAAGAGGCTACGTAACACTAACACTAACATTAGAAAAGAAAAGACTAGCAAAATAATTAAAAAATGTATATAATGCGTCCCTCTTAGGCATAATTCGGGACGCTGAAAATGTTCTTAAAATGCGGGATGTCCCGCCAAATTCGGGACAGGTGGCAACGCTAGACTGCCATGATGACTTTAGCATCCCAGATGGATATATATGAATTTAGGAACCACAGATTATTGTCTCTGTTGGACATTACATGAAAATATTACAGAAGAAAAATTCCTCTGAGACTGGAATTTAAACCCAGGACCTTTGACTATCCGTGCCAATGCTCTACCAACTGAACTAAGCCAGAGTTCATTTCACAGATGGAACCTCTCTCCTATGATTGATTGCCCTTAATGGTCTACCTATACTATTTTCACTTTAAGGTCAAAGTAGATGTAAACAAACTCTAAAGTACCACTCCGCCGAGCATGTGACAAACCATGTGGAGTTTTACCCGCCACGGAATGAGGATTTGTGTGTATTCCAGTGTTCTCAATAGTACTTTTAAAATATTTTTTATGACATGCACCATTGTTGAAAAATGTGATATTTATTTTGAAAAGATCGATACATCTGTACAAAATTAGGCTTAATATTAGTATTTAAGAAAGTCATAGACAGTTAACAAGAAGATATTAACGAGTATAAAAAATTACTCTCAGTTTGCAATGTTGGCTGCCCACTTCAGAGGCGTTTCCTTGTTGAATTCATTAATTTCTGTTTGTAACCGCCCCAATCCTATCAGAGCTGTAAGTTACATTTAACTTTTGACGAAATTTCTAGCACACGACTTTGTTGTCCTCACGTACGTGTTGTAAAACCGATATAAATAAATAAATGAACGCATATTCAGCAGGTCTTACCAAGTTATTGGGAAGGGACTGTGGCAAGTTCATTCCAAGATGGCGTACTTGAGCATTCACACAGCTGTCGTAAACGCCTACAATTTACATATGTTGTAACGGTTTAATTAGTTCACTTAGTTATTATGCGTCATGAAAACCTGATCAAATTAATTTTGTTTCATATACAGATCTGCTTCAGAAACGTGTTTTTAAATTTCTCTGCACAAAAATAGCTACAAAAAGGTACGGTTTGAACCGAACTATTTTATTAAGAGCAAGAGTATGCATACAAAGCAGCAAAAGTTACGGTTCGTCCACTAGCCAATGAGGCGCTATCTTGTCACGTGGCTTTGTTTACATCTACTTTGAACTTAAAGTGAAATTAGTATAGCTGACAGACAAGTTATGTCATATGTCATATGAGGCACACCGATTAGTGATTTTTCTGTGAGAGAGGTTTCATCTGGCGCTGTGAAGTGAACTCTGGCTTAGCTCAATTAGTAGAGCATTGGCATGGATAGCCAAAGGTCCTGGGCTGAAATCGTAGTGTCAGAGGAATTTTTCCCTATAATATTATCATTTAGCAGCCTAGATCACTAAAATGCAATTTTTCAGAGTTTTACAAGTCCTTCAAGGAGCTGTTTTAGAGTGTGTGTGTGTTAAAAAGAAAAAAAGAAGACATTTACCATATTATTTATATGCGTAAACTTCTCATCTAGTAGAGTTGAAGTTGCTGGGAATGACAGCGAGCCTCACATTAGCGATTACATTCCAATATGGACCTCCCAATGAGCTGAGCAACATTTACGGTATGTAATTGAAAATGTCCCCATGATCTAATGAGATAATTTTAACAGAAGTCTGAATTTCATTGTTCCCATGCCTTTATCGAGTCATACATAGAAAATAGACAGCGCAGAATAGTTCTTGGGCTAGTCAGATTCACTGATGGATTCTTGATCCAAAGTGCTGTGGCAGCAACAACGTCAAATAAAAGTGCTGCCAACCGACCAGCATGTGGTATCTTCTTTTTATAGTACATTTCTCTACAGTCTTGATGGTTAGGAAAGGATAAAGAGCGAGATAACTCACAGTTTAGGCAACATATAGCTTTATTTGAGCATACCCTACACAACACAAACTTTCTCATATATGCGTGTTATGATAGGCCTGAATCACAGAACCCCAATTTAACTCTATGTAGTGTTACAGCTATCATTACAAAGCATTAGTTAGTGTGAGGGAAGCTTTAATAATTTATTTGTGGTTTACTTAAGATAATATTAAATTGGAGCTCTACTGCGAACATAGAATGGAGATCACCACCTTCCAGATCAATTGTTAAGAGCCAAACAGCGGAGTGATGTATACGTATATATGAGAAAGTACGACTAATTTACTTAAGATTGAATAGACTTTGGAAATCATAATCTCTTGGTTAAGTCTTTATTCTATTTCTGGATATATCAATAAGAGTTGTCGTAATGCTAAGGAACTTGCACTGCTCCTTACGAAATTCATTTAAATTCTAGCAGACGAAACCATATTTTGACAAAATAACAAAATAAAATAAAAGGATAAATAGAAACACTGTTGTACAGGTTGATAGCATTCACTTCCCGAAAATTAAACAAAACGGTAATAAAAAAAAATCACATAGGAAGATGAAAAGAATTTTCATTTCATCATACACAGAGAGATATAACTTCTCGACACTTTACAATACTAGAGTTCGTTAGATTTTGTAACCTGACAAATATTTAAACTAGCACTAGAAGTGCATTGGTATGTAGAGATGCAAACATCTTATCGTAAGAAAGCATTTAGAGAGAAAAAGAAATAATTTCAAAATGAAGAGAAATCTCTCTGAATATGAATCGGTGCAGTGCTCACGAGGCTCATTCCCAAGTATGGCTGCATAATCCCAAGAGAAGCGGTTCTTGCTAAAACGAACTGCCCTCGGGTGGCTGGGAGAGTTTCATATTCTCCTTCAACGTCATAATCCTTCGCAGTTCCTGGAGCACAGTCTTAATTGTGTAATCGCGTTGCCATCTCGCCAGCACTGGAACAGCTCTGTTGTCTACCTGCAAAACCAACGAAAATTACAAAATTAAATATACAAAATTATATCTTGATTAAAAGTGATCAAAGAGAAATACTTTTTCTTTCAGTTTACATATCTCTGCATCTCTAGAGAGGGTCTTTGCAAGTCTTAGCTGATTTGTATTTTGATGAAGTGAAATTGGAATTTCAGAATTTAAGTCATCTGAACTTTTTTCCCCCTCATTTCAGTTGTATGTCACCTAAGAAATGTGTCACGATAACATTATCAAAACGAGGCAGTTTATTGCTTCATTCTAGGGCTAATTTAATTTTTCCTTTATAATGTGGTGGTAAAAAAGACAAAGCAGCTTAAATTTGGGTATATGTGCGTTTTTTGTCTCAATACCGATTAAGTTATTTGCATCTTTACGTGTATATGGTAGTGTTACTCACCATGCCATTGGTAGTGTTGACGCAATTCATATTGATCCTAGAGATGAACTTTGCACTTGGGCTTTCGTCAGGGTATCTCTGCCCACATTCTATCTTAAGACTGTACATTCTGTTTTCATATGGAGTCTGTAATTACAAAAATCACAAATTCATGTTGTAGAAATTATCCACCTATCAGCAAAATTATGGAACTGTTGACAAATGTGGCAACAGGCCTGTACCAAAACAAAGCCAAGCCAATACAGATAAGGTTTCACTCACCCTTGGAGGTCCAATGATCATGCCAGTCCAATGTGTAAGGGTCATGTCATCATCATTTTCAAGACCCCAACTTATGGTTCCATCACCAACTCCTTTTTGTCCCTGTTCCAATTCCTCAAGAAGACGGAAATTACGAGGAACAACTGAAACAACACGGACATACATACATGTTTTTTTCTCTTAGATAATACAAGTACGGTTATAAAGGCATACAGTAAAGAAATAATTTTGTCTCTATGGATGGAATGTTGGATAATCAATAACTAAACTTAGGGTTTGGATGTTTATGACGTGTCATATTTTCTTTGTTTCTTATTTCACAAGAATTGAATGTTCCTGATTACTTTTATGTATATTTTATATACAGGCTATCATACATAGGCCTACTTTCATATTTAGGACAATTTTGCAGTTCTGGTAATGTTTTGCCAATAGGTCATCTTCCAGTTAATTTTGTGGAATATGTTCACAAGAGTTAAATGGTTCACTTATATAGCCTATATTGTTCTATATTCTGAAAATAATTCCTAGAAAGAGTTGCTGATATTTTGGTGTCACTGTCAATGGAATCCGGCCTAGTCTGTGATGATAGGCCTTTTATCTGTCAACAATGTAAGCTACGTTAATTTTGAAAATCTTCATGAAACACGGCGCACCAGATTTCAGATCCATCAACACTGATGGAAAGCTCTTTATCTTCTTGTTATCAAAATGCATTGCAACAAATTAAATTAGTTAAGATTAGGGTGTCCATTGCTTGTAAGAGATTTGCTGCACGCTCTCTGATAACAGGCATGTGTTTGCTTAGGCTTAACATGGTTATATTTAGCTATTTTTTTAGATCATATTGTCTTAGATATTTCTGGCTTTTTAGGTCATGAACATCTGGGTCCTAGGCTAAAAGAATTAGTTCAAGAATGAAAACACTGCTAATAGGCCATCTGGATATTGTGTTTTCTAGGCTGAGGAAAACTCAAGCGATTAGGAAGGAGGAAGCAGGGAAGACATGGAACATTTCTAACCTATATTCAATGACGAAGGTTTCTTATCCATGCTTAAGTTCTGTCACAGGCTCTGGAAGGAAACGTAAAGGATGCAGGTACAATCAAGTCCAAAACTACAAACCTGTTAACAAATTAAAACATGTTAAGCTATGAGAATCTTACATGAACAAAAACTACATAAATTCTAGCTGCGGGAAAAATAGTTTCAGGTCGCGCACTAGCCACCACCCCTCTATTCACTAATGGGACCTGCCTGGGAAGGAAAGTTTTAGAGTGGGACAGAGAGATTTCTAGTGGCCACCGTTTGAAGAACTATTAGCAATGCCATCTAGTACCAAGACGGTGAAATGGGGAAAACATTAATTTATTTCTCCCTTCTCTTTTTTGTCTACCTCTTTCCTCCCTTTCTCTCATTTCTTCATCACCCTACCTACCTATTTGGGCCTTACTGATAAACGCAAATTTTTGCATCAAGTAGAATTTGAACACGATTCACTGGCTTCGTAACCAGTAGCCCTAACCACTATGCCATCGAGTGATTTCGAGCCTGTGAACCGAGGATTCATCTATTTAAGTGTAGAAGTGAGATTCCCAAACCAACCTCTGGCAGGTCCTGAGTAATGCTAAAGAGGTTCTGGTCATTATCACGTCACAGTAGCCTAATCAGGCCTAGCGCATATATGATAAAGTGAGCTGCATTGCCGGCACTTGTCAGCATTGAGCAGCCAGGGTAAAGGCACAAGCGGGCGGAACTCAGGTGTGCAACCCCAAACTATCTTTCACCCAAGTTTCAACTGATAGGCTGATTAATGGCTTAAAAATAACAAAACACACTGCTCGGTTCTTACGTGGCCCACAGACTGTCTCCCAACCCATTGATTGGCTGCCTGTGCTTGCAACAACACACGACGTTTGTGATAGGTTAGGTTAGGATAATGACAGGTTTTGTGATACAATTGCTGCTTCATCGTTTCCTGTTCTGCTTCACATTGCTATTCTGTAGGATATTTTTCTTCTAGTTCAGTTTGTTCTGTACAGTACTAACTTACACTGTAATGTTGGATATACAAATCAGTTTTCATTCAGTAATCCGACACTGCCCTGGCCTCATATATTTCCGATTAGTGCACTTTCACCCTTTGCAAAGACAGGTAGACCCATGAATGAACAACTAGCCATGTTCTCTTAACCTAACAATTTCCTGAACGCTTTCAGATATATATATATTGCATTCATCAGGAATCTACAATGTTTAACATTTTATGCCTCTGAAACCTGCAAGACAAGACCTAATACTTGTACATCACGCTAAATAATGTCACTATGGAAGAAACTATTTCGACCTTTCCAGAAATGGCGGGTGCGGCGGTACACCGGTATGCGACATTTTAACTTGCGAATCGATTACACTCAAATCAGTGTACGGCTTTCTTATAAGCAATTCTGGGCGCTGAATTAAGCAGATAAATAAACAGAACTTTAACAGCACACCTCGTAATGCAGAAGGATTTATTTTCATAGGATACTTACCCACACCGCCTGTGGATGTCGCCATGTCGATCTAACGTTGTCTACAGAAAGCGAGGTTAAATAACTAGCTTCAAATTTACGATATAACAGTAACCTTTCTAATATCAATTCAAATCGCGGCAAATACTAAACCGAGGCATTGACAACAAGTTCTAAACACAATACACCAAGCTTTTTTATGCTTATGTACAAGACCAGCCCTCTCCTTTTTCACAGGGTGTCCAACTCCAACGTCATCGACGAGACACAAAAACGGGTTGATTGTATATCCATGGTCAGACGTCTTTGGCCGGTCTAGAGCAAAGAGCATAAGGAGATGGCGGTGCAAGAATTCTAGGTAGAGGAGCAAAATGAGGTTAGGCGTTACTACAATTTATTCTTTGTTACTTTTTTGAAGAATTCACAAAAATTAATTCAGTAAAATAAAGTGAATCGCAGAGCAGTAACTCTGCACTTGATTATGCAGACAGAACTTCATGCAACTGAAGGTAGCAGTATTGTATACCGGTATCTGATTACCATTAACATAATTATATACCACAGGATACAGGTAAGACACCTTTCCCAGCATGTATCATATCATGCGGATGGCTGGGGTAAAATCCCATAGGTTAGGGTTAGGTTAGGTTCCACTGTCTGAAGGTAGACCACAATAGTCAATGTGTGTAATTATTCACCACCGAACTTGTTTCTGTATTTCAAAGCATGACCCTCAACCCCAAGCATGTGTTTGTGCTATTTTCTTGGGTTTAATTTAGGGCAAAAGATGGATACTTACCCTTGTGGCACCTTCGCTCTTGCTTTTACTTTCTCATTCCACTCTTCATTGTGCATTGCCATAATGATGGCCCACAAGCTTGCAAGCTGCTCAATGTCGGTAATGCAGCTCACTGTTATACAGCACTGTGTGTTATTAATTGTGCCAATATTATAAACAACCATATCAAAATTACATTTGGCATTAGGCCTACTCAGGACCTGCCACATGATACTAGAGGTTGATTTGAGAAGGAGATGGTACATATGTTATGCTACCCACAAGACAACTTAAAGTTAATTAATGCAGCGAAAACGACCCTTGCACCAAAACAGCTCTTTTCAGAGCCAACATAATATTTCACATTAATAAATTTTTTGGGTAAATAAGCTATTTCTCATTTCATTAATTAAAGTTCTCTAAACTTGAAGTCAGTCACTCGTGGCGTAGTGGTTAAGACTGCTGGTTACAATGCCAGTGGTACCGTGTTCGAATACCGGTTGATGCAAAAATTTACTGTTAGGAATAGGTTCATATCAATCAATCAATCAAATTTATTGTCATTAAACAACGTGTACATGTTGTAATAGACATTGTCAACATAATATACAATAATAAGATAATATCTGATATACAATTTATATATGGGTAGAAAGAATATAATGAAAGTGCTAAAATTAAAACCTTAAGTCATTCATATCACATATTTCATATTCGTCTACACTGTAAAAACATTTAGTTATAAACCATTTCTTTAAGACTTCCTTAAAACGTCTAAGTGTAACTGTTCTAGCATTCAAAGGCAGCTTATTAAAAAACTTAGCACCTAGGTAATTAAAACTTTTCTGGGTTTTGCTTAGTCTAGCAAACTTAATATCTATAAGATCCCTAAACCTAGTATCATAATCATGATGGTCTTGGAGTTCCAATTCATTAAAATGTTGTTTCACGTATATAAGACACTCCAATATATACAATGAGGGTAATGTTAAGATACCTAATTCAACAAAATAATTTCTACAAGAAACCCTTTTTCCTATACCTTTGATACACCTTATAGCCTTTTTTTGCCATAGGAAGACATTTTTGGCACCTGGAGAGTTACCCCACAGTAATATACCATATAACAGATGTACATGAAAAAAGGCAAAGTAGGCAGTGACTATCAGAGTAGGTCCAGTACAGAGTTTGAGTTTATTTAATAAATATATTACTCTAGACAAACGTATACAAACGTTTCTAGCATGCGTTTCCCAACTAAGAGTAGAGTCAAAATTAATGCCCAAAAGCTTAACATTTTTGTTTTCTACATTAGGCTTATTTAGGCTGAAAATAATTTCTTCGGTTTTGTTCTCGTTTACAACAAGTGAATTTGCTGCAAACCACAAAAGGGATCTTTCTATCATATAATTTTTTATTGCTACGTTGACCTCTGTATTCTTATTTGAGGTTAATAAGGTGGTATCATCCGCATACAGAATGCATTTATTTGGAACAAAACTAGGAAGGTCATTTACATATATTAAAAACATAAAAGGACCAAGGACAGAGCCTTGTGGCACTCCTGTAACTACTTTTAAAAGGTTAGAGCACTTTCCTCTAATTTTTACATATTGGTATCTATCCACCAGATAAGACTCTAGGAGTTTTATGTCATTACTTTGAGAGCAATAAAATTTTAATTTATCTATTAAAAGTGTATGTGGTACCATATCAAAAGCCTTGCTTAAGTCTAGCATAACGGCAGAGGTTTCCTCTTTAGCTTCAAAACCTTCGATTATATGTGATACTACTTCCACAACAGCGTTTATTGTCGATAAGCCTTTTCTAAAACCAAATTGAAAATCAGTAAGCAAATTATTTGCTAAGAAATAAGTTTCAAGTTGATTTTTAATTATATTTTCAATTATCTTAGAGAATACAGGTACCAACGAGATAGGACGATAATTATTCTTGTCAGCCGGGTTACCTTTCTTATAGATCGGTACCGTTACACTTAACTTAAGACATGCCGGATATATACAGTCTTTAAACATCCAGTTTATTAGATAGGTTAAAGGATAAATAAGTGATGCTTTAATTTTATTGACAACAAAGTTGGAAAGGCCATACGCATCTTCAGCTCTGGAGTTGCTAAGCTTAGCTATGATATTATTAACATCGTCTGTATTTACAGTTCTCCACTTGAGTTCAGGCTTGGTTAACGGTCCTGAGAGCTTAGCCGTGTCTAAGATGTCCATCGGATCAGCAATTATATCATATGCTTGTTTATTTACGGTGCTACCTATATTTACAAAAAAATAGTTAAATTCATTTACAGAAATAGTGTCATTTATTGTGTTTTGATTTTCTTGAGCAGACAAACGCCCAGTTTCCGAATTTATAACATTCCAGGCAGCTTTGCACTTATTTTTTGCCTTTATAATATAATTTTCATTAGCTTGTTTTTTGGCTAACCTGACTTGTACTCTATACCATTTTTTCAAATTATTATAGTGTATTCTAAATCTATCGTCTTTTTTTGATTTTTCAAAACTTACAACCATTAGTGATCTAATATTATTTAAGATTGGGGTGAACCAATTTTTATAATTTCCATTTAATTTGCCCTTCTTGTTACTACTGTTTAATTTCTTTTTTCTTTTTGGACAGGAGACATCAAATTCATATTGTATAGTGTTAATAAATAACAGAAAAGCTTCATCCACTGAATTACAAATTGAAAGTAAATTCATCCACTCAATATTATTTAACCTAATCTTAAAGTTATTTATAGTAGAGTCATTAATTAATCTAAAAGTCATTGTTTCGTTTTCAGGCCTGCATTGCGTGGGCCTACTATGATATTCTTTATTAGGCTTATATGAGATGTTGACCGTTAGACTGAGACCTAAATGATCGGAAAGATGGGGTTGAGTAGTTGAACATCTAACATCTTATTTATTTATTTATTTATTTATTTCTTAAAGGTCCCAAAGAGCGCATGGTAATTTGATATAAAGTTATCAAGACAAGAATCTTTTCTAGTGGGGAGGTTATTGAGACAGTAACAGTCCCAAGATCTTAACATATCTAAAAATAATCTAGTTCTATTGTCATTCCTTCTAGGATCAATATTTAGATCTCCAGAAATCACTAATTTAATATGCTTATACTTATTGATGCTATTCACAAATTTAATACAATCTTCCAAACGTTCAATAAAGAAATCGATATCTGCATCAGGAGTACGGTAGACTGTTATAACCCCAAGTCTTAATTGAGGAAAAACTATGGCAGCGACCTCAAGATGTTTTTCTTTGCAAAGATGTTTCAAGTTAATACAATCATATGAACCATATTTAAGATCATCTCTAACAAAAATAGCTACCCCACCATGTCTATATATGGACCTACTATAACTAGTTGCCAGATTATAATCATTTGGTACATAAAAACTTAGTTCCTCTTCAGAACACCAATGTTCATTTAATAAAACAACATCATATTTATTCTCATTTATAAAAACTTCCAAGGCATTTAATTTATTTTTTATAGATTGGATGTTTAAATGTAAAAAAGTAATAAAAGAATTACCTATCGGCCGATTATTGTCGGCCATCTTTCCATTGAGGTAGTTATTATTATACACTGAACTTTGATCAAGGTTATTTACGGCTAGACTGAAAATATTTTTGTCAATTTTATCCCTACTCAAACTTAATTCCCTGTTAGGTTCATGACATAGATTATTCTGACTTTCATTAATTGAATCATAGGCATCTGTACTATCTATTCTTGTCTGATTTGCTCTAAAAAAGGAACATTAAGTGGAATGGGTTCAGATTGTACTAGATTATTAAAGTGATTTTCAATGGTCTCAATAATTCTTTCGCTTACATATTTTTTACCTAAGGTATTTAGGTGTAGGCCATGAGTTGTATGAAACCTTTTACCTATTTTGCTGATATCAATGAATGGTGGCATGGTGAAGAGGAAGTGAAAGACAGAGGGAAAAGAGGAGAAAAAGCTTCCTTAAAAATAAATATTTAATTTTTTTCTCATTTTACCTTGTGACTACTTGCAAATAGTTCAAATGGCAGCCGCTAGATGTCTCACTGTTTGTAGTTACTCCGCAGTGTGATTACACGGCCACCAACACTCCCATTGGTTGCATCTCATTGGCCCTTCCTGCAGCCAAAGAAACACAACTACAACTACAACTACAGGAAGGGAACCCGAATACAGTTTTCTCCTTATAACTGATCACCCGACACAGCATCACTTTAGGTTATTTTTGTGTTCATTTCTTCGCGATTTTACTTATCGGTATATTTAGAATCTTCATGTGTATAAATCAAATCTGTAGGTTTTAAAGAATAATAAGCCTATAACATCAAATTTGGCTGTTTCCAAAACCAAAATATTACCTAGGCCTAGTATAAGTTAGTCCTATACTCTCTACCTTGTGTTAACGTGTGTTAACTTTTAATGTAAATCAAATTCAAAGATGGGAAAATGGTAGTACACACCACAACCGAGTCCCACTCCAACCTTCCAACGGGACCCGACTGGAAAGTAGGGGTTTTGTGTGGGGAGAAACTTAAAACAGTGTAGACATCTAGCGGTGGTGAAATATTAACTTATATATGGTGCAAGGGTAATTTTTATTGTGAAATATTATGGTTTTTGAAGTGAAACTTCTTTAGCCCCGGTAGGGGTAAATCAAGAGCTTGTGTAACGCCATAAAATCGTCACAAAATTAATGTAACGCTCAAAATCGTCACGAAAATAGTGAGGTGTGATGGAACGGACTGTACAGAAAACAATCAGCTCAATGATTAGGCTTATCCAAAATTTAAAAAATCCAACATTAAAAATTAAAAAAATTGATAATCCAAAATTTATAAAATCCAAAATTAAAAAATTCAAAGATCCAAAACTTAAAAAATCCAAAATTAAAAAATTCAAAAGTCCAAAAATCCAAAATTAAAAATACAAAATTCAAAAATAAAAAATTTAAAAAATAAAAAATCCAAAATTCAATTTAAAAAATCGAAAATTAAATAATTCAAAATTTAAAAAGTCCAAAAACCCAATATTAAAAAGTCCAACAATTATCCAAAATTTTAAAAAATCCAAAATTGAAAAACACAAAAATTAAAAAAAGTTTCACTTCTGTCGCATGGCGTTCCACGCACACTTTTTTTTATGATAGTGAAATATTATGTTGGTGTTCGTGCAGGGGTCATTTTCTTTTAAATCTGAAATATTAAGCTGCATTACCAGTGTTGAGCAGCGGCCGACGGGTGGAGGGGAAGGCATAAGGGGTAGCAACCAGACATGGAAAGCGGCCGTGCCGATGGCAGGGGGAGCAGGTTGTGGCGCGTATTTCCATCTTGCCAAAGATTTTGCTATTTTCTCGCTCCTGGAGCATGCACACTCCTTTTCTCTGTGCTAAGAAAGATGTTATTTTGAACTGGAATCATAGGCGAGGGGTGAATATAGGAGAAAGCCTTGGTCAGCAGCCATTTTAATTTTTATGTAACTTAATCCTTTTATTCCCTTCTTTTGACAAAACATTTCCTCCTTTGTTCTTTTCAGATTAAAATTTAAAATTTGATCTCTAATTATTAATATTGTATGTGTTTCCAATGTTAGAAGAATTCCCAACAATAACTTCTTGAGATGTTGCCTTGTCTATTGATTATTTACTCAAGACTGCGTTGTTCATTTTCAGAGTTCGAGAGATTCCCGTTCCTGAATGATATTAAGGTTCTTGAATGATCTTTGCCTCTTCAAAAGGTAAGCTAGTACTCCGGTCATTAATGCAGAAATATGTAGGGTTAAACTAATGACAACGATCATGATTTAAGTTAAATGTGATCATGTGGTGAAGTAGGCTAGTGTATATTCATATAGCCTACCTAGAGTATTTTAATAGAGATTGATGTTATTGTGGATAGAAGCATACGGAGATAGAAAATCTGGAAATTGTGGTTCATTAGGGGATGTAAAGCTAACCAGTCATAATACAGCTTAGATTAGGTTAGTAGACCTAATCCAACAGTTTCATAGCTAAGCATTGATTTTTGACAATCTTAGGAATGTGGACATTATTCCTGGTAAATTGGATTTGACATGAACTAATAAGAAGTAAATGTAGTTATCATCTTGTACTGAATGAACAGTGATGAATGTGATAACTTTCTTTTGAAAGTGTTGGGTGTGTTACCCAGAGAATGAAAAATAAGAGCATCTGAACTTGTTTGCTGACATATATCACTCGTGAGGCTCCCACGAGAATTTATGATCTAAATTTCTGTTTCTAAAGCTTGGAGATCAGTTATTGTACTTTTAACATTTAATTTAAGATCATTAATCTCATTATTAGAGTTACGGAAAGTTGTGTACTGTGCAATTCAACATAAGGTAAGAAAGGACCAAGGACAGATCCCTGCGGTACCAACACACACTACCTGACAGCGATTGTCCAGATAAGACACCATCAAACTGAGATGCATGGTCAACACAGTCAAAGGCATGTGCAAAGCCTTTGGCTTCAAATATTTTGAGGACCATTTTTATTAAGGAATGTGTAGCATCTGTTGTCGACCTTCCTTTTCTAAACCCAAACTGAGATTCGTTTAAAAAAAAAACCTTATAGTTCAGTGTAATAATGGTTTCAAAGATTTTACCAATATATAAGGATTTATTAAACACAATGTGTACAAAAATGGTACAGAGCTAGTCATTTGCATAATGCGATAGAGGCATTGTTCTTCTCTTACAGTCTATGATATGGTAAGTTCTGCACGGTAGACCGTAGATTTTACCAATACAATATTAGTAGGCCTATGTATAGAAATATCCCCCTATATACCACTAACAGATGAAGCAAAGCAGGAAATACAAGTATAATATTGAATTAAAACACACTTTTTTTTTTAGATGATAGTTTTATTATGTTACCTGTTATATTTTTATGCCCAGGGTAAAGCTATGGTAAAATAACAGTGAGCTCAGCTATTATTTCCTATTAATGAAAATATTCAATAGTTGTATATAGTGTCTTATAGTGTGACAACTTGTAATTTAAAAGTTAAAATTGAATTATATGAATTATAATATGTACACTAGCTTCTATCAGTCTATAAGACTGAAATAAATATGCTGGTCGTTTTGCGTGTTTTGTTTATGCGTATGTTGCATGTTTAAGCACTTAATGCTATCAGTCCATAAAATCAAATAAACTTGCGTGTCATTATTTATTTAAAACTTAAAATTGTAGAATATACCAGTGAAGGTAAGCATTCATAATTAACATAATGAAGTCTTGATTTCAAGATGAGCATTCGGATCTCTATTGATCTCAGAACCAAAAAGCGCTGGGCAAATAAGAAACTGCACCTGTGGTACCAAAGTTAGGCCATCCCAACGATTGCTTGCAGGTGTCATTTAAGGAGATATTCATAATGTGCATAATGTACACTGCTGTTTTAGTGAGGAATTGATTCATTGTTACAGATTGTTGATTGGGAGATGCAGAGGAATGAGCGTGTTCACAATGAAGGTGAATCCTGTAACAGGAAAGACAGAGTGGGAGTTGCAGGATGAAGACTACGATTATCACCAGGAGATTGCACGATCTGCATTCGCTGATATGCTGCATGACACTGACAGGGTAACTGATTTTAGGATGGAAATTTAAGGAAGGGAAAATTCATACTTTTTCACCCTCTCACACTCAAAGCAGCATTCCTTTCTATTCGCATTGTTTTCAAGGTTAAAGAGTGCATCGTTTAGTCTAAAAATATGGTAGTTTATTAATTATGAAAACCCTTATTTATCACTCATACTTCACTTTTAAGTGTTTACTTACACATAACGCGTTTCAAAAGCTACTTTCTTGCATCCTCGGATGAGGTCCACTGCCAGGTCCGTTGTTGTGTTGTCAGATGTCAGGAAGAAAGTATGGAATGGAAATCAACATAGGTAAATCGAAGGTGATGAGGATATCGAAGAGAGAAGAGCCGCTTCAAATTATCATGGGAAATCAAGAATTAGAGAACGTGAACCAGTTCAAATACTTAGGAAGTGTACTGACGAAAGATGCCTATTGCACCAAGGAGATAAGATCAAGAATTGCCATGGCCAAGAAAGCATTTATGAAGAAGAGAACTCTGCTAACTAGTAGTCTGAACCTAGAGCTACGTAAAAACCTGGCGAAGTGTTATATTTGGAGTATTGCTTTGTATGGATCAGAGACATGGACTTTGAGGAAATTAGAGAAGAAATATTTAGAAAGTTTTGAAATGTGGTGCTGGAGACAGATAGAAAATATAAAGTGGATGGACATGGTGACAAACGAAGAGGTTCTGAGTAGAGTGGGTGAGAAGAAGTCAATCGTACACACAATTCGTCAGAGGAAAGCAAACTGGGTTGGGCACATTCTCAGAAGGAACTGCTTATTACATGATGTCGTAGAAGGAAGATTGGAGGGTACAACTAGACTTGGAAGAAGAAGAATTCAGCTGTTGGACGATTTAAGGGAAAAGCGGAAATATTGGATGCTGAAGGAGGAAGCAGAGGATAGACAGTTTTGGAAAACAAAATTCGCGTACCAATTTTGAAAACCTGCCGGAAGGCAGAATACTTACTACTACTACTACTACTACAGATGTCTCTGTAGGATGGATCATTCTGGAGATAAGGCCGCTTTCCTTTGGCATGTCAAAATTTACTAAATTAGTCCTATTCTTATTTCTTTGGATGAAAATTTTTCCCCATATAGTCAGATCAACCGGTTTATGTACAGGTAGGGGAAAAAAAATTGACTACTTGCTAAATTGCCAATATGAGCCACTTCGCATGCCTAGTGGCATTCAAAGGATAGCAGGGAATGTATTGAAATTTGTTCTACTGTCGACTGTTGACTTAGCCCAATTGGAAACCCATTAGAGGTAACGTAAGAGGGTTGCAACATGAGCTATAGCGTCACGATTATCTGTAAATGCCCTCATATTTGGGGAAATCCTTTCCCCATCAGCTACAAGAGTCGGTCCGCTTTTTTTTCCCCCCCTACCTGTACAATTTTTAATAATTTTATGTCATCCTCAAACTCTGGTTTCCATCCAAAGAAATAAGAATAATTTAGTAAATTTTGACATGTCAAAGGAAAGCGGCCTTATCCATCCTACAGAGACATCTATCAGCACAACAACGGACCTGGCAATGGACCTCATCTGAGGATGCAAGCAAGTCGCTTGTGATACGCGTTATGTGTAAAGAAATGGATATTCAAGTTATTGAAAAGACAAATAACGAACTCAAATTCAAACATTGTTCTTCGTGGCAAGGAGTTGAATGCTTTTAATAAATGGAGAAAAAAGCAACTGTTGTGTTGGCTTACGTTTGTGCTTGGTCATAAACCATCTAAATTATGGACCAAATTTTTATTGCTGAAGTAGTTATTTATGTTATTTTGATTAATAGATACACGATAATGCTAGTAGTAGGAATAATAGTATTTGTAGTGGTTAAAATGAAGGAAATGGATAATTACTAATTTGTACGACAGTGACATCTGGTGATATCCTCAATAATGGCTACCACTTTCTGTTTACAGTTCAGCCCATAAACTGAAACTTCACATAGATGGAGAGAGTCATGTTAAACAATGTTTACGATTCAAAATAACACATAAAACGATAACAATAATAATAATAATATGGAAAGATGAAGTCAGACTGAAAAATCAGTGCCAATAGCCAGGATTTGAACCAGGGTCTTGGGCTCTCCGTGTCACTGCCCTGTCCAAATGCCAGTACAGCATTAAATTCTTCACATTGAGTGTGTACTGTGTATAGGATTTAACTCGCTTATCTGCCCTGATAACGTAATTATTAATTATCACTTTGATTGTAGAATGTTAAAGAATTTTAAAATAAGGAAAGCATGTTTGTGAAAATAGTAGTATAACTTCTCTACATATGAACAAAATATAAAACTGATGTGTTCAAATCTGTAGCAAGATTGAGATCGGAAATATACACACAAAACTTCACTAAAAAGGTATATTTACCCAGAATGATCATTTCAACGGGTCTTCCCGCCATCATCAGCTGGCCCTCTGGGCCAGTCGGAATCAGCTGATGATGGCGGGAAGACCCGTTGAAATGATCATTCTGGGTAAATATACCTTTTTAGTGAAGTTTTGTGTGTATATTTCCGATCTCAATCTTGCTACAGATTTGAACACTTCACTGTAAATTTCCATCTAATATTTATATTGATGTGTACATGTTTTGTAGTTTAATTTTCCTACATTTTACATCTTTACTTCCTCTGTTGTTGTGTTCGACCCAAAATTTTTAATACACGTTTTGAGGTTCCCTGAATCCAAAAATACAACTGTCTTTTGTGTCTGTGAACAGCTCAGCCCCAGAACAGAAAACCATTTAAAAACAAAATTTTGTATTTTGGCTAGGTACCTTCTGAGGTTGTGACACAAAGATTGGTGACAACTTTCTCTGACTGTTAATGCAATCTGTACATGGGGAAATTTAGTTTTTTTGTGATTTTCTTGAGGGCAACCATAACAATTGTGTGTTTCAGAATCAGAAGTACTACACGGGAATCAGACTGGCTATACAGAAAAAGCACCGTGAGGGGAAACTCGCCCATGTGTTAGACATCGGCACTGGAACAGGACTGCTATCCATGATGGCGGCCACTAGTGGGGCAGACTCCATCGTAGCATGTGAAGTAAGTAACCAATCACAATCATTCTGATGACAGGTTCTGTGTTTCTGTAATTTTTTACGGAAATGATTGAATTCATGATAGGGAACACCATGATGACAGGGAATGGAGAGGAAGGTATGTAAGTTAATGATTCCACCTAATTAGTCACAGTAAATCTAATTGAAGGTCTGAATTTTCTCAAGATGTATTTAGTCGTTTGTAGCGGGTTATTCCACGCCAAATCATCCAACAGTGGTTGCATGACCATTTTAGAAAAAAAATCATTTTTTGTATATGAGTTCATACATGTTTCAAGATATCAAAACAAGTTTTCAAAAAAATATTGTGTTCTTGGTTTCCCAGGGGTGTCCATTTTTCAATCCTGGTGTAACACATTTTTTGCGAATGTAGCTGATTACAAACATTTTCATAACTCAACAACCATAAGAGTTAGAAATTTGAATTGTTAACCATTTTGTAACTATTGAAGCGTACTTTCAGAAATACTTTATTGTTTTCTTCAACACAAAATTTTTCATTTGAAAATATGAGTTTGAAATTCGGGTAAATTTTTCCCAAAAAATCACTTTTTGGACCAAATTTTATATGAGAAGGAAATGATTGTAAACATTCAAATTTTTTTTATGTTCAAACCTGCATGTGATTTGTCTGTGAGGAAAAAAATCAGGGTCTAAAAATACATCCCTTATTTCTAAACTGGCTTCAAATATTATAGTTTTTCAGATTTCGACTATTTTTGGGCTTAAATATCTCTGATGGGCACCCTTCAAAAAATCTAAAAAATTGTATAAAAGAAGCCTTTCATGTGCCTAACTCACAGTTAAAATTTCTATTTCTACAAACAACTCCTTCTATTAATTTGATAGAACTGAAATATCACACTTTTTAGGGTATTGTATTTGGGAGAAACTACATAAATGTGATAGGACTAGAGAGTGTGGACATTCTGGGCCCCAAATAATCCCCGTGTTTATGTGAGCAGTGGTAACACTGGTACAAGGCTTCTCGGCTAAATGTACTACAAAATAACTTACCGTATTTTTCAAAGTAGCCACCATAATGAGACATGGCCCAACTGCTCTTCCAAATTACTGTTAAATCTTGATTTTATGAACCTTTCAGTGTGAAATACATATTTCAAATCCCCAATGTACAATAGTTCAAACACCAAAAATTAAAAGTAGTTTTACATCTATATTTCTTTCTCAAGTATTTATTAAGTTCATGTTGTTGTTATTATTATTATTATTATTATTACTATTACTATTATATTTTTTCCTACCTAGGTTAGGCAAAAATTATCAATCGTTGAATCTTATCTACTTAAAAAGGTCAACGATCGATAATGTGCCTCCATATCTAATGTAAATATTGAAAACTAGGGACATTACGTTTGTGTTGTGCATGTTACATATTACGTTATTTGTGATAATGGAGAAAATAAAAAGAAAGTAGATTTGCATAGAACAGCATGAGAGATGTACAAAGACACATTGTGTTGTAACTTGTTGTCCATGTTCACAGGCGTTCCAGGCGATGGCAGAGTGTGCTAAGAAAGTTATACAAGAAAATGGATTCAGCGATAGAATCCACATCATTCCTAAACGTTCAACAGACTTGACTGTAGGAGCATCAGGCGATCTCAAGTTTCGAGCGAATATCTTGGTCACGGAAGTGTTTGACACGGAACTCATAGGAGAAGGTGCAATATTGACATTCCAACACGCTCTCGAACATCTTCTGGAGGTAACTAGAATCTCAAGTTAACATAGGCTATACTGCAGTATTGTTAAGAGTAAAGATTAGTTTGCCAGATAGTGGGTGGCTTATTACTAGACCTGGGATTTTAGGCTCTAAAAAAATTAGTTTTAGGCACCTAAAATAGGCTAACAAGTAAACAGGCTTTTAAAAGAGAAAATAGGCTTTAAAAATGTGTAAATAGGTAGAAAATAGACTTTAAAATATTACAATATACACTTAAACTGTAAAAGGGTCTTTTTTTACTGCAAGAAACGTGGTATACCTATTCTTAACAGAATGAACTGCAAAATTAGGCATCACGAACTATATTCACTTAAACAGATGTTCCTTCACTGGTGGCTTGACACAGTAGTCCTTCCCCCTTAATCCTCCCCCGTCAGTCAGCATTCCTTTAGCGACAATTGTTTGGAATAATAAAGTTTCTGTGAGGGATGTCCATTATAAGATTGTAAAAATTACAGAAGTTGAATTTTATTTGAAATGTACAAAATAGGCATTTTAGGCACTAAAACAGTAAAATAGGCTCTGAAGGTCCAAATAGGCATTTTAGTGCACTATAAAACTTTATAAATATAAGTCATATATCATGAAATGTCAACATATTTTAAAATTTTCATGTTATTTCATAAGCAACAAAATAGGCATTTGCCTTAAAATCCCAGGTCTATTTATTACATGTGACCTAATGGTATCATAATGACATTCGATTATTATCGAACACGGAATGATCTTGAGACTTGAGAGTAGCAGCTGAATTTAAAATAAAATCAATTCTCTTCGTGTTAATTTTAATTTCATACTAAACTGAATTCATTTCATGCTGTCAAAATCCGTTGTTTTCATGAAAGTGACAAAAAGGAAGCTCTGATTTGATCCTTGACACGATCTGCCATCTGACTCTCGATTATCCAACCTAACATAATGGACGTCAGTACAGCACCAGTAGAATCAAGATAGACATGAGGGCATGGACAAAATATAACAGATTCTGTAAAGAATAATTACTCTCTTACTTTGTTGACAATATTCTGTCCACTGTGATATGAATGAATTTAATGCATTGCTACCAATAGAATGCATCACAAGAATGACGAAGGCAGTGTTGAGGGTGTCGTGGTAGTTGGTTACATAGAAAATTTATAAAAGCACACAAACTCGCTTGCACGAAATCAAAATTGTGTTTTTAATCACTGGACATTTATATTATTTCAATTCTCAAACAAGCTATGTTGTCTGTAGCAAGATTGAGATCGGAAATATACACACTAAACTTCACTAAAAGGTATATTCATCCAGGATGATAATTTCAACGGGTAAATATACCTTTTAGTGAAGTTTAGTGTGTATATTTCCGATCTCAATCTTGGTACAGATATCAACACTTCACTCTAGATTTCCATCTAATATTAATATTGAAACTATGTTGTATTAAATAATGTGTTTTCATACTGCTCACTGGCAGGAGCTAACGTTTTATCAGATAAAATTGAATCCTTGCGATCTGAGGAAGGATATTATAAGATAAATGATTGTGATTGGTCCATATCCGAGGAATTGCTAAACGTTATTTGTCAATATCAAACACACTGCTTATGAGTGGAATAGTTAGAGTAAAAAAATTAAAATTTGAACTTTATTGAAATTTTGCTGTTGGTTACAAGTTAAAAGCTGTAAGTGTGTCAAATTTCAAGTTTCTAGCTCTTCTGGAAGTGGGCAAACTTGAATGTCAGTTGATTTGGCACCGGAAATGTTGGTTTGCAGGAAGACTGCATTGTAGTGCCCTCGGCAGGCAGAGTGTACGCCCATGTAGTGAGCAGTTCTCTGGCCAGCAAGTGGAACAGATTGCAGCCTCTCGCTGATCTCAACATCCCGGACAAGATTCAGTCCTGTCCTGGTTCAGCAGCGGTCCACGATATTCAGCTTAGCCAGTTTCCCCAGAACCAGTTCCGCACCATCATTCCACCAACAGAAGTCTTGAGGTGTGTGTTTTATACAAATCTAGAGTTTTATTCCTATTTCAAAATTTTGCACACGTCTTAGACTATAGGCCATTCATGAAGCTTTTTCTTCTTCCTGAATTATTGAAATGTTGCAAAAGAAAAGAAAGAGTATTGATCATATAAACCCTGCAGCCAAAAGACGGAAGGCTCTATACTCCCTATGTTTACTTTGAAATACAAGCAAAATACACAACCTGGACGATGCCGGGTCTGCAGTTTCAAAAGATATTCCTGGTGTTGAGAATGTATTACTGTTTCTCAGGTGAGTTGTAGGTTTGATTCCAAGCTTTCGGCAGCTATCTCCATTGCCATCTTCTGGGAGAAGTCATCAGGATTGGGAAAAAACGGTTTCTTATATTGGAAAAGACTGAATATACTAGAACGGGTTGGGGGGCCAAATGGAATCATTAAATGGAGAGTTCTGATTGGTCGGGAAGGAAAAAAAGAGTTTGAAATGTTGTTGAATGTAAAAGCTTGGAACCAAACCTCCAACTCACCTGGTTGGAAGCCCGAGAAAGTATAATACAAAACCTACATCTGTTTGTTGGTCGGGATCAGCATCCTCTCATGGGTAACCAATGAACTCTGTTCATAAAGTGTGGTTAAGTTCTTATGTATGGGCTACTAATTTGCCCGTTCTGTGTTCCTTTGTTCTAATTTCCAGGTTCCTTTTAGTCTTACCTGGTTATTGCATTTGAATTGGTATATTCCAGATTTCAGGATATTTGTTATATCGATGCTAAAGTGATGTGTTGAATGGGATTGATGCTATTAGCTTTAATGTAGCAGTCTGAACTCCAGACACGTTTCATCAACGGTCACTATTCGGCTTAAAAATTCGTTGCCTTCCGTGTTGAAGCGATCCAGTAAACGTTGACAGATGTCCAAATGTTTGATTTGGTTTGCTGTGTTAAGCATTCGTGGTACCCATCACGCATACACTATGGAATTTGAGTTCGTCGTGGATAGTTTGATACGCAGAACTGTGACTGATGTTTAAAGATGATGCGACCTCGTCTATGGTAACTTGCCTATCTACCAGAACCATCTCTCGAGCTTGCTAAATGATGTCCACAGAGGTCGAGGTTGATGGTTGCCCAGCTCCTTTTTGTGTTACGCTCATTTGGCCACTTTTAAACATTTTGATCCACAAGAAAACAGTTTTACGAGATAAAGCACTTTCCTCATATTGTGACAAAAGTATCCGGTGAATTTCGGCACCTTTCACACCCTCTGACCACAAAAATCTGATCACTTCTCGTTGCTCCTCTTTGGTGCAATCTGATAGCAGAGCTGACATGCTTACGCTGTTGTAGCTTCAAGACAACTGACATGATCGTGATTAACTTCCGCACATGTGCACACAGACACGCCAACTCAACTCAACGCATGCGCATGCGGCCGCCACCTATTACTGTTTAATAAAGTTGTAGAATGAAGAGTGTAAGTAATTTTTGACTTACCCTTGTATAAGAAATGAGTCAATTTTGTGACTCTTACTTCACTTAAGTCCTCTTGTTTGGGGACTAGTTTCGGGAAGCTCCTTCCTATATTGATTCCATGGAATCAAGATTCCTGAAACTAGTCCCCAAACAAGAGGACTTAAGTGAAGTAAGAGTCACAAAATTGACTCATTTCTTATATTATTATATTTTTAGAAAACTTCACTGTTACAATTAATATAGGTTCTACAACTTTATCGTCTGGAGTTGGGCCACGAAATGCCCTACTCTTGCTTTTTGTTTCCTCCAGTAATGCACACTTATCACAATGCTTGTGTTGTGTCAGGTTTGATTGGACTGGAAAGATTCCTCTGAAGAAGACAGACAGGTCGTGCAAGGCGAGCGTAGCACACGAGAGCGGTGCAGCTGACGTTGTCTTCATGTGGTGGGATCTCGTCATGGATACGGAGGGGGACGTGATATTGAGCTGTGCCCCAGACTGGACTCAAACCATTTACAACATTCCTTGGAGAGACCACTGGATGCAGGCGGTGTATTACTTACCAGATCAAGTTCCTGTCGAGAAAGGAGACCAGCTCTACCTCTATAGTCACCACGACGAGTTTTCACTGTGGTTCTCTCTCTCGAAAACCACATTAAGGTAATAATCTAGGGCATGCAGAGATCTGATAGACTGAGGGTGTTTGAAGCTGGATTTTTAATTTTCGCTTCTGTTTGCAAGTTGCGAACTATGAACTGTCAGAAAGCGTGATTTTTGCACTAATGAAGCATCATCAGTTTTCCCTTCTACATTTCACTTGTAACATTAATTGCAATTATACTAAGAGAGTACCTTTTATGCAGAGGAAGTCATGTGAATTTCACATCAGATTTGTTTGCAGTCCAGCCCATTTCATTTAATTACCCTTACTATATTAAATTGTTCCTCATAATGGATATTTTCCTAAACCTGCTCTCAGATGATGTCATGTTTTGTTTCAGCGTGCATCATGGCGACGATGAACACAGACCCGTGTGTAAGTGTGGACTACACGTAGCATTCGGCCGCACAAGAATTGGTGCCATGAACGATGCAGATCGTAACAGGAAATATGTAAATGCTCTTAAGGGATTGGTGACGTGTGATACAGTGTGCGTGTGCCTGAGCGACGGATCGCTGCTCGGCCCCCTGGCTGCACAGCTCGGAGCCAAGACTGTGTATTGTCTGGATGGTAACTCGCTGACCTGCGACGTAACACAGAGCATTGCCGAGCATAACAACGTGCAGGACAAAGTGATGGTGTGCAAGTATTCGCAAGATTTCAAGCTATCAGACAAGGTGTGTGTTATAGAAATGCATTTCAATTTGGTCATTTTATGCAATTTTATGTTTTTAGGGTATTTATTTCAATTTTACATAATTATTTTGTCATTTTTGTGTGATTTGCTTCCTTATTTAGTTATTTCCATGCATTTACATTAAGTATATTAACTTTTTTCGTCATCCCCAGCGGTGCTGTCTTTGAAGTGCTGCTTGTTTAATGCAAGAAGGACACACTTGGTGTTAAAGTGTTGCCATGTCTTAATCGGAAATGGAAATCAAAGAAATGCCAAAATGTTGTATTATATTACTATTGTTATTAGATTGACTTGGCCACCTGCTTGGATTTGAGAGTGCAAACTACTGTATACCCCCAGTAAACAATAATATAATCCGGCAGACCGCAAAAGGAAATGCCAAAGTTTGATTCGCCAGTTCCTCAGTGCCAGTATAAATTTCCGTGAGGAAAGAATATTCACAACAGTTACAGTTATAACAGACCGAATTAATTTTTTTACTTTTTACCATATTTCAAGTATGCACCCATTGTTTTGGCGTATGTGGAGAGGAGCTTCTCCATGTATAAATATATCCTTTCAAACAATTGGAGGTCATTTACCTTCGATAATCTGACAGAGATTTACTGCAATCGTGAGTAAGGTAGAGTTTATGTTTTTTCTTTCCCTCCCCCAATAGGGTAATATTTAATTAAAGTAGGCTACATTTAAATAAACATTGCAACATTTTGTAGGATCTACTTTAAAAACAATTTTCTTACTTTTCTTCTCAGATTTTCCTGTCAAGAACAGAGAACAAAGTTTTTTAGACCTACAACATCCTTTCTGCATTTACATTTTTACAATTATATATAAATACCGTATTGGCCCGAAAATAAGACGACCTCGAATATAAGACGACCCTGAATTTTTGAAGGGTAGTTACGAAAAAATAAATAAAATAGCTTATTAGTACATTTTGCTTCACATAAAACAGAAGTTTGAAGTTCATGTCGTAACTTCTTCTCTCGTCCTTATTTACGCATTGAAACAATGAAGATGCTTTCTTTTCCACATGATCTGCCATGATGGTGGTCAAACAAAGCATTATGCGTAGAGAATAGAGATGCCAAGCAGTGCAGTACACGGCAGTACAAGGAGAAGCACGAATTCGGGAACAATAAAGTTCGGTAAAATTCGGTAATTTCCGCGCGACTTTGACCTTGGATCGGACGCACGCCATTTGCGTGGGGATCCCCGGCCGCTACACACGTGCACAGCTGCATTCATGATTGGGGAGTTGTTGAGTCTTAGGGTGCGCGTATAAGACGAGTATAGTTTTTAAAAGCACATTTTCTGGGGAAAAACATCGTCTTATATTCGGGCCAATACGGTAAGTCTATAACTTTTTATAAATAAAATATAAATTTTTAGGTCATTCTTTATAATTATTAAGTCATGTTCTTCAAAATATAGGGCCATTTATAGGTCCATTAATTACAATGGACAATTTTATTCCATTTATAGGTCATTTTTCAAACAATTTTAGGGCCCTGATAATGAGACACATGTGTATGGTTGTACTCCATTTCCCCTTAATGTTAATATTGAATAGGGGTGACCAGACATCTCTGTTCTCTGTCTTACAAAATGTCTTCCTCTTTTTTTTTTCTTCTTTTCTTTCTTTCTTGTAATAGTTGGTGACTTGTCAGTGTAGAGCATTGTGCGTTGTTATTTACATCCTGTAAGTTGTGAATTTTGTCATGTATGAACAAGTATATGAAATTCTTTGCACATTGTCCACGTTGAAGTTGGCAGTTCTTACTAAGTCTAGATTGTTGGGTTCTGTAAGATTCCTAGAGAAATTGTTAAAAATGCTTAATTTCATGTTTATTATTATTATTATTAATATACTCTGATGTTGTATCTACCCCACTGTCTTCTTTCTTCTGTAACAAGATATATTACTGAAACTTGGGAAATCTTAAATACAGTAGATACAGAAATCATTCTTGGGACATTGACCACATAATCTGTAGAGAAACGAAATTGTTGAATTTGGGAGAAGATTTGTACCAGAAGATGAGAACCTGATATAATTATGTGTTTGGCAGATAACGCTGGTGATAGGCGAGCCCCACTTTGTGACGTCGCTGCTGCCATGGCACAACATTTACTTTTGGTACATGAAGAACAAGCTATTCCCTTCGTCGGTGAGGACGATGCCAGTAGGAGCCACGATATGGGGGATGGCCGTGCAGTTTGATCATCTCTGGAAGATAAGAGCCCCACTACACTCTGTGGAAGGTTTCAAAATGACTGACTTCGACAAACTCATTGAGGTAACAAATGTTTATAATTTAAATAAAATCAGGTAAACTGATGTAAAAAAGTGCCAGTATGTTTTTGTTTAATCAGTTATGACTGCAATTATGATATGCAGAATATGTTTTTTTTTTTTTAAATTGATTTCCAAGTTAAGCTCCACATTTATTCATTAAGCAGGGCTTACGGAAGAAGAAAGGTCTACCATCTCGGCCACCTGGGTCATTTTAACGGTCTAGTTGGATAAGGGCATGTAAAAAATTAGTGTTTTTTGTCATAGCTACCTGTATTTTAATTTCCAAGGCCTTATAAGATCACAGTAAAACAATAGGCTATGTTGTCAAGATAACTGATTTTCATTTTTTTTATAAATTCTTTCGAATATGTATATTGCCATAAAATAGGCACTAAATTGAGCATTACTCCGAAACAGATCAACCGATTTGATCCATTATGAATAGACGTCTTCCCATGGACATTGTAAATGTGTATACCAAGTTTCATAAAAATCCGGTAAAGCGTATTTGAGTTACTGCGTCTTTAAAATATACACTAAATTGGGTTTTACTCTGGTACCGGTCAACAGATTAGGTTCAAATTCAATAGGGCACTTCTCATGGATGTCATAAATGGGTATACCAAGTTTCATGAAAATCCGTTACAGCGTATTTGAGTGATGGCGCCTTTCTATGAGAAAGGCGCCATAATCTATTAAAATAGGCACTAAATTGGACATTACTCTGGTACCGGTGAACCGATTTGGTTCAATATCAATAGGGTTCTTCCCATCGACATTATGAATGTTTATACCAAGTTTCATGAAAATTCGAAAAAGCGTACTTGAGTTATGGTGCGTACAGACGGATGGACAGACAGACAGACAGACAGACAGACATTTTTTCGTCCCCCACACAATCTCATAAAGTACCATACTGGCACTTAATAATGTTTGGTATATTTTTTGCCATTTTCATTTAATTTCATCAGCAATGGGTATTTTCGTTGATAATGTAAGGAATTTAATCTTTAGCAGACATTAATTATAATTGCTGCTGCTGTTACCACCTGGTAATTCACATAATACGGTACTTCCAATTATTGATTGATTTTGCTGAAAGTTGAATAGATGTAGTTTCCACATTTTTACTTTCTCATCACCATGATACCTACAGATAAACATATACAGCCTTATGTAAGATTTGAGGCTTTCCTGGCGAATCTTATGTAGAAAATCTTCTCGGGTTTGCAGCCAGGTGAGAAGTTTGTTGTGGTCCAACGTTTCCGAGGCTGACGCTGCCTCCATCCTCAGGGAATCTGAAGTGTCGAGTTTTGAAATGTAGGGGGGGTTGGTATATTTTTATTTATTTATTTATTTTATTTATTAGTTAGTTACGGTACATTACAGTGTTGAATTATGGCAGTGACCGTTGGTCGTTTAGCCATAATTCGAGCAATTACATGGTTACTCAATTACATACAGGATATATACACTTCCTCTTGCTTTTGCAGTTTTAACATTAAAATTTATTTCGCTATTTGTCTATGACGACATTTGTTTTTTGTGTCTTTTTTCTTTAACTTTCCATAAATAAAAACCTAGCTTTCTTAGAGCCTGAACATTTGTAGTTCTTGATAGTTTAGCCAGCACAATTTCATTGCTAAACTGCAACCATTCTGTTTTCATAGAACGCCTATCACTCCAATTCGTCTCTCTGCATGTTAAAAGTATATGCTTAAGATCTTCATTTTCTCCACAAAGCGGGCATTTATCTTTTTCTGCTCTACCTCTTAGTCCCTTGAGTTTCCAAATCCCTAGTTTAAACCATGCTATACCTGCTCTGACTTTTCTGTCATTAATAGATATGTATGATTCCTGACCCCAAACAGTTTTGATCTCCTTGTAATATAGCAGTGAAGATTTCTCGCTCATACAGCTAAACATATATTGTTTTTCTATGTCATTGCATCTTTGCCTTATTATACTTGTTATCCTATTTCCATTTTTTGCATTCACTTCCCACAGATAGCCTAAGCCAATTTTCTCTAGTTCTTGTTTCAGTATAGAAGCCCAATTTACTTTATTCAAATTGGTTTCCATATATCTATAACAGACTTTAAGTATTTCATTCTCCTCCATTTTTAAGATTCTGAGCCAATATTTAACAATCCTTACCATAATTTCTCCTCTACTACTACATTTACCCAGTTCTACCATTGCTACCTTCTTTGGTGTTGAGTTGGGAAGTGCTAAAATTAGTTTGCAATATTTGTCTATTATAGTATCTATTTGCTCCCAACTGTTTTTATAAAGCCCCCAGATCTCAACCCCATAAAATATTCTTGATTCTACCAAGGAGCTGAAAATGGTATTTAGCGTTTTCACTTGCATAGTTGGTGTTTTAGTAAGACACATGTTTATTGCTGACATTGCTTGCTTACCATGCACGATAGCTTTCTGTCCTTGTTTATTCCACTTTCCTCTTGAGTCTAATATTACACCTAAGTAGCTGATTTCATTTACACATTCTAAGGTTACTCCGTTCAACTGCCATTTTTCTTGTTTTTTTAGCCTATTACCATTCTTAAATACCACAATCTTCGTTTTCTTAACGTTCACTCTAAGATGCCATTCATTACAATACTCTTCGATAGCGTTTAATGATTTTTGTAATCCAGTTACTGTAATTGCATTACATATCAAATCATCTGCATAGAGCAAGCCATGTATGTTTACATTGTTTATTACTGGCATATGTGTGTTACCTCTACAAATGTATTTTATTATGTCATCTATAAATAGATTAAATAAGTGACTACTGATGGGACAGCCTTGACGAACTCCCATGTACTGGTTAAAGGCTTTTGTCACTCTGTCTGTATCATACCTTACACAAGCAGTTGTGTTACTGTACACCACACGCAAATTTCTAATCATATTTCTACTCATACCTTTCTCAGCTAATTTATAAAATAATCTCCCTGTTTACTGTGTCAAAGGCTTTTTCCAGGTCTATGAATGCACAGTACAACCTACCTCTTTTGACACTTAGATATTTATTAACTAACGTGGATAGTATATAAATGTTGTCTGTTGTCCTACAGTTTTTCCTGAAGCCTTTTTGAAAGTCTGAAAGTATTTTGTATCTATCTATCCATGTGTTTATACGTTCAGCTATAATGCCAAAATAAATCTTTCCCAGCACTGGAAGTAGTGCAATTCCACGGTAACTATTAACGTCATTAACACTACCTTTGCCTTTAAAAATAGGATGTATAATTGCTGTTTTCCAAGTCTTGGGCACTGTTCCTGTTTTTACAATTTTGTTAAATAACCTTACTAAAATATTCACATTTTTTTCATTCTTACAAAAGACTTTAAAATATTCTCCATTTATCCCATCTATACCTACGGCCTTCCCTGCCTTCACTTTTTTAATTTGTTTTAATACCTCTTCGCGTGTTATTTCTGCGTCTAAAACATCTACATTTTGGATTTTGGGGGAATTTGGTATTTTTCCAGTCCAAATATTTATAATTTCGTTTGACTGAAATAAACGTTTGAAATATGATTCCCACTCTTGTGGGCTGATATTGCCAGATTGCACAGGTTTTTTAACCATATTCTTGATGGCTGCCCATAATTTCCTTGCATCATTTAGTTGTACAAATTTTGCTAATTCTGCCGATTTCCTATCTTGCCATTTCTGTTTAGTTTCGTTTAAAAAATTTAAATAACATTTCTTCCCTTCTAAGTATTTATTTTTATTTGCATCGTTGCTATTTTTTTTGTAATTCTTTAAATATTTAGTTACCAGTTTTTTCATTTGTGCACATTCGTTGTTGTACCAGCCATTATAATTACTTCTGGGTCATTCCATGTCAAGTGAACCAATTTTTTGTCAATTTTGAACATGACCATCTCCGATTTTAGTCATACTTGGTTGTCATGAAGTACCACCTGAGATATGTTAAAGTGCAAAATATCAGATTTTTATGTGTTGTAGTTTTCCAGTTATACCCTTCTGAAATATGGAAAAAAACCAAATTTTCTGCATAAGTGCAATCACAAAATGACGCATAAATCAAGCTGGAATTGACATAGATGAGTGGGAAAAGTACCAAAATGTAGCTTATATTATGAGCTTTAATTTGATATGTCACACGAGTACTTTCGAAAAAAAATATTTTCAAGGTTACCCAAAAAAAATTTGAAAACTGAATTTTTCAAAAACCTATATTTTGAAAATTTTGAAAAAAATCTCACAGAAACATACATATTTCAGCATCATGTCCTACAAGTTTTGTTATGGGATCGAAATGGGATCATATTTTTTTACATTTATAACAAATACTATGCACGCTGGGTAAGAATATATGACACAGGAATATTGCACTTAATTCTAAAATTTCATTACAATCAAAAAGAAAAACTTACAGAAAACATGTTACCTTCCCTTCTTCAATGACAAAAACGTGAATTTATTGTCTACAGTAATTTTCTAGAGCCATGGTTGCCGCATCCATCTCTTCCTTCGAGAGGTAATAACTACGGCCAGTGGGACATGTAGGTTGCACAAGGGTGAGGATCTGAGAGAGAGGCACAGTCAGTTTATTTGGACAGTCACTTTTGAAAGTAAATGATGGAGAAGGACCTGCAGGGTGCAGAAACATCAGTTCCACTATCTGTGCTGTCTCATTTTTGTCCACAACTACACCAAGCCACCAATGATTGTTGTTCTCACATGTAACATATCCTTTTACTTCTGCTAGCTTCAGCCTCTGTTGCACACGTGGTCCTAACACTGAAAAAGTGGATGACTGTTCACTTCTTGAAAATACCTTTGTCAACAACACTTTATCTGACAATGGGATGAAACTGTGGAACTTCTGTGTGCCTGGTATTGCTTTTGTAGACAGAAATCTGTCTGCAAGTATTTTTTCCTCTTTGTTGTATTGTGCTTCATTGAAGAAGAAGAACTGCATGGAGTCGATGTTTTCCTCACTCCATGTAAACAGCTGTGCTGGTGTCATGATTTGATGCTCGTATGGCCGCTGTAGGCTTGCCTTTCCTGCAAGTCTTTTCACAGTACCACCCAGACCGTCACATACTCCTTTCCCATGGGCTGTTGCATAGAAATGCCACTCTGCCTCAATTCCAAAATCATGAACATGGTGGCATAAGTTTGAAAAGTTTTTTCTGTTTTTAAATTGCGCAGCTGCACCATCTGAGAAGTAGTAAATTTTTTTCAAATCTCTAATTACTTCCAACTTCAAATGAGAGATAAGCCTTTTCTGGAATAAATGAACAGCAGTGGTGTCATGCTGTAGACATTCAGAGATACATACAATACTTTTGTAGTGTATATTATGATCATTGTAGTAGACTGCTATAGGAAAAATAGTTGCTTGATCATTGTTCCAATGAAAAGACTGGGCTTCATCCTGTAGTACAAACGAATAATTTTCTGCAAAGTCCATACATACCACAGCTTCATTTACTCCAATATTCTGCTTCAAGTGATTATAATATTCTGCCTGTCTTCTTGCAATAAAAGAATGTCTCTTCAAAATCAACAACTGTTCACACAAAGTTTCTATAAACTCATCTGCAGTTTTGATGAAGGTTACTAAATTACATCTGTCAACAGAAACCCACTGCTTGTATGTAATGTTGTCCACCAGTTCATTATCTAGCAGCAACTGTAACTCATCTTTCAAATTATCTACACCTGGACATGAAGGACATTCATTAAGGTGGCATGCTGTGCCTGGCTCTTCACACATTAACTTCGCTAAACAGGAATTATAATTACTTATATCTGTGCCATCATTCAGTGTAATTTGTTTGGATTTCAACACTTGTAGCATTAATTTAACATTCTGATGCACTGTACAAACGCATACTGTGTGGGTACCACTTCCTCCAGCCAAGACGCAATGTTTAGGTCGTAAATCAGCAAATTTCGAAAATCCAATCTTATCAGTAGGATTTTTGTTTTTGAACAGCTCGTACACTTCCTTCAAGTTGCCCATCACTAGCCTCTTCTGTACATGAATTCTACTACTGTCACCCGTTTTCACAGAAACAAAGTCTTTTTTTCCAGGCATAAGACGGCTGACATCATCACTGTTGTAGAACCCTATTACCTTCTCAATCACAGATTCATTTAAAACCTTTCCTGGTTTAGGATTTGGTGTTGCCAGAATACCCTTCGCTTTCACCAATGCTTTAGCTTTTCTTGCCATTCTGTTGCTAACCTGAAATTCATTTTGTATTTCACTGCATGACCAGCTTTTAGGTAGTACTGTTAAAATTTGCAATTTTTCACTAACACTTATATTTTCTTCTTGAAACTTTTCTTTTAGCTGACAAATGACTTCACATGATTCTGATTTATGGTCAACAGTTTTCTCTGTATTTGTACTTGCTGCTGTTAGTACCTTTTCTGTCAAACATTTTTTTATTTTACTGTATTTTTTATCACAGTATGATTTCATTTGCAACTTCCTCTTAGCAACAGGTGACTCCTCTAGAGAGCTTAGAGACTTATTAAGGTACTCTAAGGTAACATCTAAAGCTACAAATGATTCATCAACATTAGTAGGCCTAGTGGTATTGGCTACTGGTACTAAACAGTCATCTGTTGTATCTGTAACCTGTTTCTGCTTTGATAGTTCTTTCCTACAACTGTCACAAATTTTCATACCTACCACAATGGTGTCAAACATGTCACACATCCAGTCAGTAACAGGCCTCACACTTCTTTTCACACCCTGATGTCTGTCTTTCTTGAAAGGGTTGCAGCAGAAAATCTTTGCTGTTTCACTTACTTTTTCAGCCATACTGGGGAAATACACAATGCCTATTTTAATCACTGAACCCACTACTTTACATGCAGCAATACAGTCTTTGTACAGCCTTTGAAGAAAGGAAGCACACTGCATGAGAGTCAAGGCACAACTGAAGCCAGGTCCAACAGGTTACAACTTGCATTCCCTGGCTGACTCACATGCTTGCAGACTGTGTTTACTCATACCCATTTGACCACTTGCACAAGTTGGTATATGCATGTTGGTAAACAACTCCCTGGACAAAGGAATGGATTTTAGAATTAAGTGCAATATTCCTGTGTCATATATTCTTACCCAGCGTGCATAGTATTTGTTATAAATGTAAAAAAATATGATCCCATTTCGATCCCATAACAAAACTTGTAGGACATGATGCTGAAATATGTATGTTTCTGTGAGATTTTTTTCAAAATTTTCAAAATATAGGTTTTTGAAAAATTCAGTTTTCAAATTTTTTTTGGGTAACCTTGAAAATATTTTTTTTCGAAAGTACTCGTGTGACATATCAAATTAAAGCTCATAATATAAGCTACATTTTGGTACTTTTCCCACTCATCTATGTCAATTCCAGCTTGATTTATGCGTCATTTTGTGATTGCACTTATGCAGAAAATTTGGTTTTTTTCCATATTTCAGAAGGGTATAACTGGAAAACTACAACACATAAAAATCTGATATTTTGTACTTCAACATATCTCAGGTGGTACTTCATGACAACCAAGTATGACTAAAATCGGAGGTGGTCACGTTTTTCCATTGGTTCACTTGACATGGAATGACCCTTCTGTGTTTTCTTGCCGGTATGGGTATTGCATCATAACATACTCTATATGTGAAAAATTGTAACAAATCTAAAATATACTCTACATTGTTGTGATCTAGTGCATTTTCTAACCCAATTAAACAAATTACATTTGAACACTCCTCAAATCTATCTGCTATAACCTTTTCAAAACCATTTCGCCACTTTATGCGTTTGGTTCTGACCAGTGCTTTTTTTCTAACCAAAAAGGTGGCGGTACTCATAGAAATTTTTTAACTGAATCTCACGGGAGCTCCCACATTTCTCCCAGGAGACATTTTTCTGAGTTAATATCCAACAATCGGGCCATCATGGCCAGAAATGTTTCTCCCTTGAATTGCAGTAAAATTACCGGTACTTGCGACGTACTCTTCAGATTTAGTTTATTCACTGTTAGCAGGTTTATGAGATACTTCAAAAACATCGTCATGCTTTCTTTTATTGCACACTGGTACAAAATAATTAATTATTTTACTCATTTAACTTCTCTACTTGTGAACCACGTGCACCCCTTGTTCCTACAACCGTACTAAACAATTATGAATTCACTTGCCTGTGCAACACAAACCAAGGGTTTTCTTTTCAAATTATATGTAAGCAACGAATCCAGTTAAATTTAAACACGCACTAAGCCCTGATTAACTACGGTGGTTAGCTACTTACTACTTGTTTGTTACTACGTTAGCATTAACTGCACTTGGTGCAATTCTTATACCGTTAGAATGGCCTTGACCACAGGAGCAGTTTGCGGAGGCCTGGAAAAACCCACCCCCAACCCTCTTGCAGTCCAGTAGCCACGGCAATTAACAGAAACAATCATATGCTCGTATGTAGGCTATTATGTATGTAGAAATCTAACAAAACCAACAAACAAGCTTGATTTTAAATAAAACATAACTTTATGGGAACTGTGATAGAAATATTCTTAGTAATATCCAAATTTTATTTTTTAAAAAGGTGCCGGTACTGCGTACCGTTGCGTACCGTCACAAAAAAAGCACTGGTTCTGACGCCTTCTTCACTATATAAACCTATATCGGGTGATATTTGATTGGACGTGTGACTGTCCATTATACTCACATGAATTGGTAGATGCGGACTTGTTAGTGTTTCACCGACTTTGAAGTCAGAAATATTTCCTATCAAATCGCTGGAAGCAATACCTAGATCTATAACACTTTGCCCATTTGAACCGATAAATGTAAAGTTACCTTCTTTGTCGCTTTCAAAATATCCATTAAGCACTGTTAAATTGAAACTTTCACAAAATTCTATTAATTTTTTTCCCTCAGTGTTTATAATATTGTCTTTACTGGTTCTCTTGTACTCTTGCCAAACACGGTCTTCACATAAATCCGATATTTCTGGTGTTAGTTGCCCTATACGACTGTTGAAGTCTCCCAAAACCAATTGTTCTGACCCTGGGAATGTTTCTTGCATATATTCTATTTCCTCTGATAATTTTTCGTAAAACCTTTCATTATAATATGGCGATTCTTTGGGGTGATGGTACATTATTCCTAGACACAATATCACATTTGCTTTATTTTTACCATGTATACCTAGCCAAATTATGTCTTTAAATTTTGTTGTGATTTTGAAAACTCTATTTTCAATAGACTTTCTTACATATATAGCTAATCCCCCGGGGTAACGACCTTTATCGGCCCTTCTAAGCTTATCTTGCCTAAAATGTATAAATCCTTGAATGTCGTAATTTTCACTTGGACGCGCCCATGTCTCACCAAGCCCTAATATGTCAATTTGATGTAACAAATCATATAAACTCTTGGGTTGGTATATATATCCCCTACATTTCAAAACTCGACACTTCAGATTCCCTGAGGATGGAGGCAGCGTCAGCCTCGGAAACGTTGGACCACAACAAACTTCTCACCTGGCTGCAAACCCGAGAAGATTTTCTACATATACAGCCTTAGCTGCTTATATCTGCGTTGAACGGTTTTTTGGTTGGTCACCGTGCAAGTTCTACATAAGCCGTATTACCAATAAACGCAGTGTAACTGCCGAGGTTTACACCGGGTTTGTACGTGCACGTCATGAAACACGTCACGCTTTTCATGACGTTACTAGCCTCTGGCTATGAAGGACTGCTGAAAGCCATCTATCGAAGCAGCGGGCAAACAGCGTTGCGTCGTCTGCCTAGTTTCAGTATTTCATTATATTGTTTTCAGAAAGCTGTAATCATGGGTACAAGTATGGAAATATGTCCCACAAACAAGGAACAATGTTTATAATTCCGCAAAAGCAGCTCAGAATATGCATAGCCTCAAAATTCAATCTCAGACATCTACGAAACGACCGGCTGTTTATACAAGGCCATATATGCTGTTTATATGCTGTTTATCGGCCATCTTGATTATTTACGTCAAGTTTATACAAGGGGGCCAGGCTTATGCAATGATTATTAGTACACTTTTTCTCCTCAGCTGTGTATATTCCTGGTATAAATGTTACAACTGGATTATTACTAAGACTGATAGCATCTAGTGATTGAACAGGTTGCCGTGCATTGCCGATGACTTGGAAATGTGTGTTCTATTTCATCCAGCTCCTCAACAAGGTAATGAACAGGGTTACCTACCCTACACTGTAAAAAGAAATAGATTGTGGATACCTTAAAAATGCTTCAGATGAATTTGGAATACTTGGCATTGACCCAGCAAGAAAAAAGGGATATCAAAAAGGAAATTGGATGTTACATTGGCAGCCTGAAACGTGTAGTGGATGTGTGTATGCAAAGATGGGAAGAGAAGAAAGCTTACATGAAATCAGCAGTGATAATGGGTTAAGACCATGGAATCAAGTAGACCATGTCGTGCAAATGGGGATATGGATCGCTATTTAGTCACGATGAAGTATAGACAAGAAGCAAGACATAGCATAACTTTGAGGAATTGTCAACCCAGAGCTTCTTTAAGGATAAAGCCGAGGGACTTACAAGGTCTTCGGTAAGGTACTACCCACACGGAGTTTGCAGAGAGCGACCAATCGGAGCAAACTCCACCAGCTATAAAAAGGAGCCAGACACAGAACTAGCGCACTTCTCTCCCAGAAGATGACTGCAGAGCTGACAGCAGCCGAAAGCTCGGAAATAAACCATACTTTAACCCGGTTGGAAGCCCGAGAGACCATTATATATAACCAACGCCGGGAAAGTCTCAAGTCTTTTATTAATATTATGTTTGTTATAGGAATTCACATTACATTGCAAACATTGCAGGGCTCCAGTAACATCGCTGACAGCGCTGTGGAGCCGCAGCCGCTGTGGGAATATCCATGTGAAGCCCTTACTCAACCGTTCAAAATACTCGAGTTTGACTTCACTACCACCATCCAGCAAACTGTGGAGACTCAAGGACAAGTCGTCTGTGAAGGGTAGGTTACCGTATTTCCACCAGGTTTACATAACAAAAAGAAAAAGATTTTAGCAAAATAAAAGAAACCCACATTAAAAGTTGCACCATCTAACAATCGATAGCTTACGTATTATTAAATTATAATATAGCTTCACTGTGTAAACTTCCATACAATGATTAATTAAGCTTACGTATTGATATAGTGGCCACGACTATTTTATATGTCGATTGTGTCGCACAAATGTTCAATAGTTTGCACATTATATTTCTTGTCCATCGGCTCTGTTACCGTGTTCTTCAGCTAATTTGATAACTTTCACCAAAAACTCACTGTATAATTTGAATATTTCAATTGGTTCTTATTTATTGTCGAAACACATGTTTATCAAAACTACTGCAGATGTTCTAAGAATACGTTGTTAGTAATTGACGATTCTTGAGTATATTTTGTGCGTTAATAACAACCAATCACAAATACTGTTTCTAGGGTTGGAATTATTGATTTGGGTATTTCACCCTCTTGTCAAAAAATTTGCCCGGTTCATCAAATAAAAATTCCTTTTCTACATTTCATAAACTTCAGTTTAAAATTCCAATGCACTTATTTAACACCACACAAAGCATTTGGCAAGCATGGACATGAGGTTTATATCACTGCTTTGTGTTGGTTTCTTTTTGCCGACAATAAAACGGTTAAAGAATGTTTGCTATGTCGACAGGGTTGCCAGATGTGGTTGCTACTTTTTAAAACTGAAATAGCCAGTGTAACTGTTTTGGCAAATGGCGATAAAATTTGGCTTTTAAAAATATAACTGGTGAATAATTGACTACTTTTTATTACGTTTATATTAGGACAAAAACAAAAATTTAAAATTCGTTGGTCCATATTTTCCACTGAAATATTATAAAATTCAATAAAAAACACAATAAAATAATTCGTAGTCAGTGGATAAAACTCAAACTCACATTAACTATCGTGACGTTTCCGCCTGAACCTCCAGGCCTTCCTCAGACGACTGAATGCTAAACAAAAATATACAAATCTGAGCCAGAAATTGGTTCGGAAAGTGTGATTACTGATTCGTAACTGTTTTTAGATTACTTTATATTTTATTTAGTCCATTTGAACCTTAAATATTGGATATCGGATCGTTTATCTTATAAAATGCTTGCTATTAATATGAGGAAGAGATTTTACCTGATAAAATGTCAGCTCATTACTGGACACATAAGCATCAATGTGCCATGTTTAATGCCCTATGTTTCTGCATATCTATGATCAGTTCAAGGGCATACCTGAAGAGAGCTAAATATCACTCTAACTAAAAATCTCCAACCATAATGAATGTATCCATTCTATCTTTTTATAATGTTACAAACAAAATGGTCCCAAGGAGAGGATTATAGGAGCATCCACAGGAGGGATCCAACAATACGCTTGCAATACAATTTACTTTCAAACTTCATTTGTCTGCAACTCCTTATCATAGCGAAAGATTTATTAGTTCGTTGTTTACGTTTCTAAAGCTTCAAGAGATATATAAATTTTCTTATTAATAGATCACAATTTAGTATTTTCAGCAAATATTTCTGCTATGTTCAACTGTTTTCATAAATGATTTGTCTCCAAACAAATTGTTGCCAACGAAAAGAGCCTGAATTTTGCTACATTCAAAATTACCAGAAAGTTTTTGAGTACTCAAACAACCTGGAATTATTTTCCTTTTAAAATTTACCATTCAAAATAACATAAAACATTGTACGATGTTTGACCGCTCATGCTTGCCTGCTCATAGGCGACACTAGATTATTTCCTCTGAGAACAAACCACATGGTTTCCTTGCTGGACAAAATCTTACTTCCAAAGCGATACCAATTGACTCTTGCTTGTGTTTTGCAGGGAGGGAACTTGTCACGCTGTGGTGTTGTGGGTGGACTGGGATTTGGATGGCAGCCCTGACAACGTCATCACAACAGGACCAATAGAAACGCCTCGCATGAACAGCAAGGTTGCCTGGGACATGCATACTCGGCAGGGCGTGTTCTTCCTTCACAGTCACAACACAGTTGGCAGCGCTGATAAACTGTATCACGGAGCGAGCTTCAGACCACACGAAGGTGACATCCAATTCCACTTCGATACTCATCCGCTTAGTGCAATATAATCTTCATCGGTTGATCATTGTTTCATTGTCCCTGAATTCACCTTAATCTCCCTGCATTCACAATTTTACATGTCTTCCTTAACCTTGAAGCTTAAGAAATAATCTTGAAATGTATTTGTCTAGCCCTATAAATATGGATACGCTTCCTCCTGAGGAAGGCCACAGAGTGAAGATGACCGAAAGCTCGGCTGATAACTTGGTTATATTTTTCCCTTTCAAAATGTTTGGTTTACAATCACATTAAATTAAGTTAGAAATTAACACAAGACGCATTGAGACTCTTAAATTTACAGGATAGTTCACTCAATTTCACACTGGAAGAAGAAACAGAAAATTATCTACCATTTCTAGACCTCAAAATAATAAATCAAGGGAGTAAACTGGAATTTGGAATGTACAGGAAGCCTACACACACAGACAGTTACATCAAAGCCAATAGCATAAGTCCAATCATGCACAAACATGCAGTAATAAATTCAATAGCCCACAGGATAATAAACGTCCCACTCAGTAAAATTGAATATGACCTTGAGTATAACACCATCATATCCGTAGCTGAAAACAATGGAAACACAGACAAATCTGCAGTAGCGGTCCACTTTTGGAATGAAGTTCATGACATCAATCGGGACCCAATATTAATTAAATGTGTCGAAGGCTACAAGGAACTTTCGGTTTGGGAGAGGATATTCATCTATAAACATAAATAACATCTCGTGAACTTCGACATCCCAACAGATGAGTGTCTCATTGCCAAATGCAGCAAACTTCCCTGAGAGGGCATCACAAACGTCCAGCCGGCAATTGGTGTTAATCTGATGATTATGAATGACGATGGTCTTCGAAACTAGTTCAGGTATTTATACAAAAAGTATAGTATACGTAGTAGACTCAACTCAATATTATATCCTGTACCCTGTTCTAGTAGTCACCACTTTTTAATTTAAGGCTATAATTTTCCTGGATGTTGTCTAGTCCTGAACCCAGAGATTTTTCGTTACTGAATAACCCACTACCCGGCCGGGAATTGAACCCAGACCACCAGGGTGGTAGGCAAGTATGGTACTTATACACCCATGGCGGTGGACACAGTAGTTAATTATACAATTGGCCTTTTTGTTTTTATGTTTCTGGATCCTTGTGACATATACAATATTTACATCTGACAGACACAAGTTACAACTTGTCTTGGAGTGAATAGGCCTGCTTCCATTCGACAAGCTGAACAAATCGATAACCCAAACCACCTTAGGTCCCAGTTAGTTGGGATAGCTGTCAAAGGCATTTCCTTAGTGTACATGATTAGGCTAGTAATATGTTATATTATTTATTTATAAATCTTACATGTTATATTATTGTTTCTTGGGAGAGTAGGAGGACTGATTCCGAGGTTTCTCAGACGGGTATGCTAGGACGGACAGGGGACAAATTAGAAAATGGGACAGTTAAATGGAGAGCTGTGATTGGCTGGAAAGGAAAATCGAATTTGTGGTTTGAGGTGTGAAATCAGCCCTTCTCAGGACCACTATTTTATTTGGGAGTAATGGCATCCAGGCTTGCTGCTACTAATGGTAACCACTGGGTTAAGCAGTGGTAAGAACTTGGATGGGTGACCGCTGAAGCTAGCAATGAGCTGTCACCACTAAATTCTGGATTTCAATTCCATGAACATACAATAATGAAGTTTGAATTCCTGTTCATTTGCCGCCGTCAGAGGAGCCAACATTAACATTCAAAACAAGCGAAGTCTGATATTACGACCTTACTGATTTTCAGTCTCGAGATAAAAATTTGTATTTGATAACATTCGTATGATCTCGAATACTTTAGACAGTGCCTGCCTGGCCAATTTTAAGCTGCCTTTCGTGTTTTGCTTTGGTCATTTTTATCTCGTTTATTTCATGGGGTTTTAACTTCGTGGTTCTTAATTTCGCGGCATTCCTTTTAAAGTTTGCCGTCTTTTAAGTAAGCAACACTTTTAATAGTTTGAAGTAATAATAAAACGCTTATGTTTATTAGGAAGAAATAAGACGTTCTCCATACGTTCTCAAAAACTTTTTTTTGCGTACCATACGGCATAGACATTCTGGAGCAGAAGATTGTCATACCATAGTTTGGATAACTAGGTAGACATACTTTTATTCAAAGAAGTTCGACAGAAAAAGACTTTGTTACGGTAGCATGCGTGCCTAATGTCGATATATTCGCGAATTTCAAATGTACGAATAAATCACCGTTTTTAGGATAAACAGCCTAAGTTTAGTAAGGTATTAAATTACTTCTTTGCTATGAAATGCTTAAACGGTTGTGTATGATTTTCAACGCGGCATGTGCTTCCAATGCGCACACGCACAGTGTAATAGCTTCATTTTTTCATTTCTTTGATTTTCAGGACCAACCAATCAGTGCGTTGTGTGAGTGGTTTGAGGATGAATCGTGGTACAAGAAGCTCACGCGGAGTCTACAAGTAGTTTTATAATTCTTCTTCACTTTCGACGTTTTGAAAGGCTTGAAATTAATCCACAACTATTTTCTGGTAAGTACTATTTTTGTTTCTAACACGTGTTCGTATTTCATAATTTGTGATTTTTTTATACAGATGTTTAATGGGTTATGATATTCGGTTCCTATGCAGCCTATTTGCATAATTGAAAATGAATATTAATTTATCAAGGTTATTAATATATTAAAGTTAACATAAATGGCCCTTTACATTGCTAATTTCAAAGATGAATTTTAATTTCCTATATATCCAAACTTCTGTCTCGGGAGCACAAAATCTGTGCAATTTTCGTGAGCCATCGGAGGTATTCCACAACGTTCGTCATTAACAGGAGAAAGCTGACAGGGTGTCATCCCTTCGTGGGCGGGACTATTCAGGTCTGGCTTGCAAGCACGTGAAAGTTATTTTTTGCACTCCTTAGCTAGTAAGTGTTTCTTACGACAGTTGTTTACATGGCTCGTAACTTGACATTACCACACGCAATCTTGTTGCTAGGGGCGACGGGCGGAAAGTGAATTGTTGCTAGGGGCGACGGGCGGAAAGTTACTTTACCGCTCGCAAATGCTTATTTGCGAGCAGAAATTACCAAGGCCTCCCCGCTTTATAAATATTCGGTTGCCATAAACAATAACAAATGCGAATCCCTTTCTGAAATAAGCACCATTCTTCAAGTCTGTATTTACATAATATTTTCAGGTAATATCACAATTAATATAATTAAATTGATATAAGTAACCGTCGTGCAAAAAATAGCATGCAACACACAGACCGTAAAGGCATTTACGGGTCTCAAAAACTTAAAAACCCTCGGCTGCGCCTCGGGTTTTCAATCTGTTTCCTCGACCCGTAAACGTGCCTTTCCGCCCTTGTGTCGCAATATACTATTTTGTGTGTATAGGCCTACGTGATTTCAGTCTTACGTATCGTTAAAATTTGTTTAAGTTTTATTACTTATTAGTAGGGTTCGGATGTTTATGACCTAAAAAAGTGGGAAATATGACTGCAAATATGCCCTTAAAAATGACTAAATTTGACCCAAAAATCCTAAATATGACCTAATAAAATAACGTATTTTAAAAAAAGAAATGTTCCAATTTAAAACGTATCACATGAATTCTACCAGATAATCACTTTTTAACAATTTTGGTGATTTACAGTTTTACTTGTAATTAACTTCTATTTTTTAAAGAACTTGTTCCTGCTTGCTCGCTTCATCAGCTCCAAATACTCGTAATATTTTGTAGACCTTGCGTGTCCCTATAAAATATGAACAGTTGCATTACTTTTAAAATTTAAGTTACTATTAACTTGGCATAAACATTAAATTAATTAAATAAACATCAAAATAACTCTACCATGCACTGTATAATTGTGCTCTTTTACCGAATTTATGACTGAAATATGACGTTAAATTACAAATATGGCCAAAATATAACCAAGTCCACAAAAAACCCAAAATATGACTTTATGTGCAAAATAAAAACTGTCCGATTAGGATAACAAAACAATGAATGAATAGGGCTGCAATTTATGTGACAAAACTTTCAAGTTCTATCGAAGTCTCAAACGTCACAAAAGGATAAATCATGATAATTTCAGAGTATCTTGTGACGTGTACGGTACAAGTAAAACCTCCAAGTCTGATCTAATCAAACATATAAATGAATTTACCTCCAAGTCTGATCTAATCAAACATATAAATGAATTTACTGCTTAAATAGAGGCCTGGCGCCAACTTTTGAAGAACATTAGGGGGGCTCAACATAAAATGATTTGATTCATGAAATGAACTTGATAATTCGGATAAATATAGAATTTTGTAAGAAACGATATCTTTGTTTGTAATAATAAATAATAATCAACGTAATTCAACCGCTAGAAAAATAATAATAATTGTGTAGCCTAGTTAACGAAATTCCTTTAAAATTAATAATGTTATATTATAAACTTTTATTTGTTTTAGGTACCTACTAAAATAAAATAAGTACCGGTATGTAGCACGGCGTGTTCCAAAATGTGTTATTCCTGATTAGAGTAAATTATCTTCTTCGTCTTTCCTTAGACTAGGAGCCTATTCTCCTCAACCACACTATCTTTATCGTGGTTTATTGTCCCTTGATGACCTTTATAATAATAATTCTCTCTACATGCTCCATCCACTCTTTCAATGTCCACACTTTTGTATTATATCACAATTTTTTTTCTTGTTCATTAATGGCCTTCCTGTGATTTTCCTCACAAGCATCGTCTAAATTCTAAATCTAGCTGTGCTCTCCTTAAGTATACAGTATTTAGAACAGGGTGCCTGTGGAAACTGCACTGACAGACGTAAAAATGTAATGAATTGTAGAACGAAGATCGTACTATATATGTCCACATTAACCTGGTTTTCTTTTTACAAATTCAACAAATAAGGACAATTTTGAGTAATAGCAATAAATAATTATAATAGTACACTCAGAAGAACATTATCCGTTAATTAAAAACTTGTCAGTAATGAAAGCCACCGCTTACGTTTTATGTCTAAAGGAAAATCGTTTCCTGGTATTTGCGTCTGCAGCTGTGTTTAATAATAATAATAATAATTATAATAATAATAATAATAATAATAATAATAATAATAATTATTATTATTATTATTATTATTATTATTATTATAATGATCATTCTGTTTTGTCTTTCCTAACAGAGAATTTACCTCACAGTAGAGTTATTTAAATTACAGTAATATCACTATTGTTCACAATAGTAAATTAATTATTAATTTTATAGAGTAGGTCTGCTGTATAGAATCGTTGTGTTTGGAATTATTTTGAGTTGGCCCCGGGTCTCTTGCTTGAGTTTCAAGACTTAACTTCATATATTTTTTTTAGATTTAGGCAAACTAAACTGATTATACTGTATATTAAATTTTAATTGGCTATTGCTAAGGGATCTATTAATAATTTAACATACCAGTAAGCCTACAAAATAACTTGATTTTACTGAGAAGTGTGAGTTCCTGATGCGTGAACGAGAGACAGATTTTTCGCGGGCCGCATTTTTGTTTTCTTCTGCTGGTGGCGAACATCGTCGAATATCTCCGACGTCTCACGAAAAATAGCACCGATCTTGTGCTCCCGAGACGGAAGTTATATCCAGTATAATATACCCGGCATGAATTTATTATAGGCCTATTTGATATTTCCGCCATGGTTAAATTGATGCGGACTATTTCTCCAATTTAGCAAAAACTAAATGTTTTATAATTAATAGAGAGAATGTGCCCAATGGGCATTGAAGGATGAAGCTCGGTTATTTCGAACAGAATTTTTCACATAGTTCACAAATACACTCGTCCGTTGCCTCATGAAATGTCTTTAGCCTGTATATTCGATGGTGAAAACCATGCGTTGCGAAGCGTGTCACTATATGCCTTAGTTCATATTCGGCTTGCATCCACTCTTTGGTGGTGGCATAGAAATCTTCCTCGATACTATCCTCTACCATCAATTCAGTGTATACTGCTGTTGAAGGAAGGAGCATCAGCAAAGTCCTCCACTAGGAATGTTTCCCTTGCCAGGACATAGGTGTACCTAGATAGTGTATACTTCGAGAGCCCGAGAACTTTCTTCAGGTATCTCACTTTCAGGCTTTCCAATTCCCTTAGTTGACTTTTTGTCAGATGCTCCCGTACCAGTTCTACCCCATAGGCAAGCACAGGTTGTTTTATAACAACTGAGTTATGTTCCTTGCTAAGGCCATTATCTTAAGATTGCAGATTCACTCGTGTATGGTTAAGGTGGGCATTGCACGAGTATAACAGCATTTCCTCGTGGAATTTGTGTGATGTTTCTCAGAATACGACTTGTGTGGTCAAAAGGATAATCACTTTATATCATAGGCGTAACCAGGCCGACCATATGGGGGGGGGGTTATAACGTCTGGGGGGTATGGAATGTCCGGGGGTCCTCCCACGGAAAATTTTGAAAATTAAGATGCAAAATAACGAGTTTTAAGCTTCCGGGAACCCTCCCCCGGAAAATTTTAAAAATTAAGATCCAAAATAACGAGTTTTAAGCTTCCGGGGATTCCTCCGGAAAATTTTAAAAATTAAGACGCAAAATAACCAGTTTTAAGCTTCCCACGCTTTATACTTGTATTAAGTAATTTATGGGCAGACTTAAAAAATTATACAATTTTCCTTTTTTTAATCAATGGGGGGGGGGGGGGTTCAAACCCCCCCTCGGTACGCCTATGCTTTATATTACAATACTCGCTCTGCCAATAGGCCCGTTATCACCGCCTCCAGTACTTTTACAGTTACTTGACTGACAATATCTCACTATGTGAGGGTTTTTGGGTTAGGGAACTCTAATCTGAGGTTGGTTATTATGCAAGATTTGGGTAAGGTTCATGGCAGCACAAGATTAATTTTGTTCGTTAATTAATTTTTTATTTTTTTTTACACAAATCAATATAACTGAAAATAAAACTATTTATTTGTGGCATTGGTAAAAACTAGGGCCTATGTCATTATTAATAATTATAATGCATCAGCTATTTAGGCCTACTGCTAAATAAATGATTTAAATAAAACATTCAACAGTTGAGAAAATCAACACATAATGAGAGATTTAACGACATAAACAGTTTAATTATGAGCTACAATTCACTTTGTGTTGAATATTATTCACAAGATAAGATAACCCAATGACAAATTCCAGGAAAACGTCTTACAGTTGGGTAAAAATAGAATACTGGAAGTATGTATGTTGAGTACTGTGTAGTTTGTCATGTGATGTAACATGAATGTCACACTGCGGTGAAATAAGTAGCAAATCACACTGGAAACAACGGTGTAACAAAATTAATATTGAAATTTTATGATTGACATTGAAAGATGGGAACTGTGATTCGATGATCAAGGATGAATTGGGATGATAGAACTCAAAGTTGTTTCAGTTGATTTCATGAAATAACGATATATTCAGGCCAAGACTGTAGCAGCTTAGACTCTTATTCGAGAGGTTCTGGGATCAAACCTCTATAGCTCCGATAGCTAAGGTCTTGGAGCCATGGTAAAGGAGGCTACCTTTGGGTATGGGTGTGAAACAGAAAACAGATAAGAAGAAAAATAAGTTTCAGGCTAACCACTTCAAATTAATGTTTGTTAAAGCTTTTATTCTGTACAAAGATAATGAAATTGTACATAAAATTAAATTTAAAAAGGCAAAAACTGTTCACTGAAAAAAGGTGCATTTACCTATCATAAACAACGTTAAGAAAACACCGTGCTTTTGAGTCTCTCATGTGTGGCCAGTGCTTTCAAATGTTTCAATATAAATAAAGTCAACTCTAAATAATAACAATAAAAACATATCACTCATGTCTCTGCAGTCGTTGCCGGGTAGTTTTGAGAAATTCTTCTCTTTATTGCCACTGACAATTCCTGTGTGTGAACAAAAGTTGATTATGTTGATGGTGATGACGACTGTGTAGGTAAGTCGAGCTTCTTGCGCACATACTCTGCAATGTGCAGCACGCCCCACTGTGGACTGGCGACATGCAGGTTTGTCCCGTGCACTTTCTTGTTGATGTGAGGGTGGTGAAGTTCACTGATCTGAAACATTTATATGGAATGATCTGTTTGCTAAAGTCCAAAATTCGGTGAGTCGTAACGAGTGACAAACATGACTCAGCGGATAGTTGAGTAGTCTATGAATTGTAAACAAAACTCCTGTGTTATTTCGTATGAGATAACACGATAGTAAATAAAATCAATGTTAGGAGAGTTACCTTAGGAAATCATTACAAACTAAGCTGTGGCATTACAGGGTGTCCAATGAGGCAAGCCGAAGAAATTCAAACATAATTCAAAGATTTCAAGGCTTGAATTTCCAAAATTTAAAACAATAGCTTTATTTACTAATATTAAAAAAATTTATGAATGTAGGACACAATGAGTGAATATTAATTACTAATATTTATGAAAATGGTAAAATTTTTTTAAAAACTTTCAACTTAAAAAAAAAGTATTCTCTTCTATGTGATTTTTCCCGACGGTTCACAAAATTGAAGCATAATTCAAGGATTTTTCCCCGACGTGGAAAATTCAAGCATAATTCCCGATTTTCCCGATTTTAAAGGCTGCTGGACACCCTGCATTAAGGTGACATGTAGTGCCAGTGTTAGGTTAGGTTAGGAACAGTTATATTATTTTAGCAGGAGCATGTTTCAATACGTGCCACATTGAATCTTTTCATGCAGTGGGAAAATTAATCACTACAACAAATGTTTTCCTTTTCCTGGCTTGGAATGGCAAGGACATCAGTGTAGAGGATACCTGTCACGTTAGACATTTTAATGAACACTTACTGAAATGCATAGCACAGTGTGAGAGAGTGAGACATTTACCTGGGTTGAACACGCTGCAGCAGGGTCGCCTGTGGAAGCGAGCATGCCTATCCAGAACTCGTTGCCAGGAAGTGCGTTGCTGTCCCATGCATAAGACACGACTAGCAGTTTCCCTGAGTCCTCAGGTTCCGACAGTTTGGCATGCGGAGGTCTCTTGGAGAAGATAATGTTGATAGCCGGGCCTGGAAATTCCACACAAACAAGCTGTGCATCACAATACAACCTAACTGTGCCAGATATAAATTGTTTTGCTTGTTTTATGCTTCATCTGTATTAAACTTGGATCTCAGTTGTCAAGTTCATGTAGTAACAGCTTGGTATTAACTTCATGTACTAAAAATAAATAAACCGTATTTCCTTAAAACGGTATGAGAATAAAGCTACGCAGACTATGAAACTAAACACCAAAGTTAGTTTTTGAAGTGAAACTTCTTTAGGCGTGCTAGGAGTAAATCGAGAGCTAACCCAAAGTTGCGTTACGCTCTACCATTACAAACAAAAGTAGTGGAGGTAAGTAGCAAGCATAGAGTTGTTATCGAAAGAGTGGGGCCACGGAAGCATGCGGGGGAAAGATATCAGGCATTGAGTGGGGGGCTCTTACTGCTTTGAGCTAGTGGCTCTACTCGTTGCGTGAGTATCGTTTACACGTCACTAACATTCTCGGAAACTTAACCAAAGAGTCCCGTTCATGTAAACAAACATGATGAGTGACAGTTTGGGCATTAGTTCATCACAACTGTCAACTGTGTTATTGTTTTATATGTATTCGATTTAAAGTTGCAAAAAAGTAAATTTCTTATTTTATTCAGATGATTTCCTTCTTTCGTTCGATATAATTATAGGTATTTCTCTATTTCACTCTCAACGTTGCCAAAAAAGTTTCATTTCTGTCACGTGGTGTTCCATGCACCCGATTTTTTTGGGAGAAATTCAAAGAATTAGAAGGAGCACTAACAGGGGAATTACCACTGCTAACCCCCTCAAATATTTCCATAGCAAAAATAGATAAAAGGTCTGAGTATGAATAACATCCACACACTGGCTTCATGCATATACAGATCCCAAGACTGATCACATGCTTATCAAAGAAGCAATTCAAGCTCCGGCCTAAAATGGGAATGCTAATAACAAGACATGTCTACCTAGGATGAACATCTTTATATCTCCTACATGCATCTTTGCTACAAGAAGAGGAAGAGATATAAATTGATTTTGTCATAAATTCAGTTGAGGTTAAGAAGCAAACACAGCTTGGAGTTTCTGCCATCTATCATAGAAGATGAGAACTAGAAGAAACAACTGAGAAAACTTAAGAACTTAAAAAACAGTGGCGCCAACTTTTGAAAAACATTGGGTGGGCTCAAAGATTTTAAAATTATCATAACTGCTGCTCCTTATTTGGTTCATGAAATGGATTTATATAATATTGATAGATTCTAATGTTTGTAATAAACTAATAACAATCACAACTTGTAAATAACCACCAGGAAGGCATTGTCAATGGAAATTCTTTTAAGTTAATTTAACCTTTTTTTAAATTTTGGGTTTTAGGTAACTACTACTAAAATAAAATAAAAGGAAATAAAATAAAACAAAGTAAAATAAAATAAAATAAAACCACACATGGGCCAGCCATTTTAAAGCAAGGTTTCTTGCAAAACATACCAATAAATTCGTCACCTACCTAATCAGACCATCTTTTTCGAGGATGACACGAGCCCCTTCTTCCCTGTGGTTTACTGTCCCTTATTAATTTAACCAATCTTTCTTAATTAATTCTTTCTACATGTTCATTCCACTCTTTCTTCTTTTAATCAGTCGCCAATGTCTTGTACTCCACACATTTGCCTTATATCACAATTCCTTACTTGTCGGCGTTGGAATGAACTGAGGAACGATTTTAAATGGCCGTGAGGAAATTCAAACAAGAGAATACCTTACAGTTGCCTAATTTAAGCTTTACAGCAATTCAACAATGAAACAAGATTTTTAGCAATAGCAATAAATGGTTATGAAAATAATAAATGGCAAATTATTACGTGGGCTTGAGCCCCAGGGGCCCATATAAGTTGGCGTCACTAAACAAAAACCATGTTCCATAATTTGCCTGAGACCTAGAAGGCGTGTTAATGTCTAGGCATAACAAACCTGTTTCCGTGGCTTCTGTTATTCCTTTCCAGGTTTCAGCTTTCATTTGTTCATGAAACCAAGCGAAGTTAATGTCTGACACGTGTTGTAGAACTGGACGTAACCTGCGAACACAACTAGCGAACGCCTCCAGAAATACTGCCTCTTGATGAGCAGACGCTCTCCACACGCCCAGTCCAATCCCGACCACATGGACGTAAGCCGTTGTGTTCTGTGACACGGCTCTGGATTCTGCCTGCAATAATCAGGTGTGGTCAATATATATTATAAACTTAAACAGACTATTTGAGGGCCAATCAGAACTTGCATTTCACTGACCTCGAGAAGAAGCGTCTCTATGGACACAGTGATACGTTTCTTGTAGGCGATGTTGTCAAACAGCCTATCCTTCTTCAGTTCTACAAACTGCCTCTTACTTTCCTTGTCGCCTGACTTGAGTTTTTTCACTGCATCTTTAAACAGTGGTAGGTGTGGCTTGATTCCATAGAAATCTGCCCACACCTGTCTCAACGACAGCACACACTCTACAACAAGAAAGTCGTGCAATCATCCTAGTGTTAATGGCACCACAGGGTGTCCAGATTCTGGAAAGTCAGGGAAAAATAGAAGAACAAAAGCCCCATCTTATTACTTCCTCTGCCCGTACCATGGGTACTATAGGTAGAGCAAGTATTGTTTTCGACCCCCAAATTCGTCGTTGAGTTTTTGACATAAATACACGTTTCAAGGCACAAATACTATTTTTGGAAACTGTCTCTGTGTGTGTTTGTGTGGATGACCATGAAGAGGCCAGCTCCAAAAGGGAAAATCGTATGAAAACAAAATTTCGTATTCGGGTTAGGTATCTTCTGAGGCTGTGACACGAAGATTGGCGACAACCTTCTCTTACATTTAAGGGGACTTTATACGAAGAATTTTTTTTTTTTTTGCGATTTTCTAAAAAAATGGCTCTAATGATTTCCTTTAATTTTTGTACATAAAGTGCTTGTACCAAGAGCTAAAAATTTTATTTGAAACCTTTTAAAAAAAAATTCTCTGAAGGATGGTTGTAAACTACCCACTGTTTGTAGAAACTGTCTTGCCTGGTGAACAACTCAATACGCTGACATTCACGACCTCTTATTCTATATAAGCACGTGAAGTGAGAAATATGTATTGTTGACCATGCTTACAGTAAAGAAATATCTGAGGAGAATATTCTATAAATTTCGGAAATTATTCTTAACGGTGGGAAGTTCAATAAGTCACTTTTTTTTTTCTTTCTTATTTTTTTTTTGTTTGTCCATAGCCAGCATTTTTAGTCACAACATTCAAAGAAGAGGCTATCAGGTATTTATAGCATAATCGTAAAATTGTGTCTTGCGATTCTGTACAAGGATATGTGAATACTGCTTTTATATGGGCAGAGAAAGTTATGTGACTTTCATATAAGATTTTTTTTAAACATGTGTTGGTCAGCTATGGGGATGTAGGCAGGGTTGTTATGAAAAAAGCTGGCCTGATTTTAACCGGCCGGTTTTAACCGGTTTTATCCACTTGAAAAAAGCCAGGCAATTTTATCCGGATAAAATCAAATTGAATAAAAATAATGGAAGTTTCTTTCATGTTTTTATTTCCAAACATCATAAATTTAAGTTACAAGCTCAGAACCTGTAGTAGGCCTACTTAGGACTACTGAGTGCAAATGCAGAGCTACCAGTTTTATCCACTTGAAAAAAGCCGGGCCGGATAAAATCAAATTGAATAAAAATAATTCAAGTTTCTTTCATGTTTTTATTTCCAAACATCACAAATTTAAAAGTTACAAGCTCAGAACCTGTAGTAGGCCTACTTAGGCCTCCTGAGTGCAAATGAAGAGCTACCAGTTTTATCCACCTGAAAAAAGCCAGGCCGGATAAAATCAAATTGAATAAAAATAATTGAAGTTTCTTACATGCTTTTATTTCCAAACATCACAAATTTAAAAGTTACAAGCTCAGAACCTGTAATACTTACTGAGTGCAAATGCAGAGCTACCAGTTTTATCCACTTGAAAAAAGCCAGGCCGGATAAAATCAAATTGAATAAAAATAATTCAAGTTTCTTTCATGTTTTTATTTCCAAACATCACAAATTTAAAAGTTACAAGCTCAGAACCTGTAGCAGGCCTACTTAGGCCTACTGAGTGCAAATGAAGAGCTACCAGTTTTATCCACTTGAAAAAAGCCAGGCCGGATAAAATCAAATTGAATAAAAATAATTGAAGTTTCTTACATGCTTTTATTTCCAAACATCACAAATTTAAAAGTTACAAGCTCAGAACCTGTAGTAGGCCTACTTAGGCCTACTGAGTGCAAATGCAGAGCTACCAGTCTTATCCACTTGAAAAATGCCAGGCATTTTATCTGGATAAAATCAAATTGAGTAAAAATAATTGAAGTTTCTTTCATGTTCTTATTTCCAAACATCACAAATTTAAAAGATACAAGCTCAGAACCTGTAGTAGGCCTACTGAGTGCAAATGCAGAGCTACCAGTTTTATCCACTTGAAAAAAGCCAGGCCGGATAAAATCAAATTGAATAAAAACAATTGAAGTTCCTTTCATGTTTAAATTTCCAAAGATCACAAATTTAAAAGTTACAAGCTCAGAACCTGTAGTAGGCCTCAGTTTTATCCACTTGAAAAAAGCCAGACATTTTATCCGGCTAAAATCAAATTGAATAAAAATAATTGAAGTTCCTTTCTTGTTTTTATTTCCAAACATCACAAATTTAAAAGTTACAAGCTCAGAACCTGGAGTAGGCCTACTTAGGCCTACTGAGTGCAAATGCAGAGCTACCAGTTTTATCCACTTGAAAAAAGCCAGGCATTTTATCTGGCTAAAATCAAATTAAATAAAAACAATTGAAGTTCCTTTCATGTTTAAATTTCCAAAGATCACAAATTTAAAAGTTACAAGCTCAGAACCTGTAGTAGGCCTCAGTTTTATCCACTTGAAAAAAGCCAGACATTTTATCCGGCTAAAATCAAATTGAATAAAAATAATTGAAGTTCCTTTCTTGTTTTTATTTCCAAACATCACAAATTTAAAAGTTACTAGCTCAGAACCTGTAGTAGGCCTACTTAGACCTACTGAGTGCAAATGCAGAGCTACCAGTCTTATCCACTTGAAAAATGCCAGGCATTTTATCTGGATAAAATCAAATTGAGTAAAAATAATTGAAGTTTCTTTCATGTTCTTGTTTCCAAACATCACAAATTTAAAAGATACAAGCTCAGAAACCTAAAATTGTATTTAGTGTAATTTAATACAGTGAGTCTCATGCAAGAGTTGGCCAATGATATGGGTTTCTGCGTCGCGGCGGGTTACAGCAAATAAAGTTGCGATCGGTGTAATGATTCAGGTTCTCACATTTACAGTTAAAATTACAATGAAAATAACCACGTACCTCATCACAAGAGATGTTAAAAATGTTCTGCTCTTGCATCCACACAATACTGGCACCATTTTAGGAAATTTTCTTTTACGCGCATTAAGTTCAGCTTCCGAAAAAAGAGTTAATTTTTCTTGTTGAAGTTTCCCCATAAAATATAGTCACATGCTGTTAGAAGAACTTAAAAACAATATCACAAGAGAAATTAACTCTGTCTCGGAAGCTGAAATTATGCGTGTGAAAGAAAATTTCCTGAAAAGGTGCCAGTATTGTGTGGATGCAAGAGAAGAACATTTCCAGCAGCTCTTGTGATGAGGTATGTGGTTATTTTCATTGTAATTTTAACTGTAAATATGAGAACCTGAATCATTACACCAATCGCGGCTTTATTTGCGTAGATATTTCACCCGATCGCTCGGGAGTTGGAGCTGTGCCCGCCGCTTCGCAGAATCCCATGTCATTGGCCAACTCTTGCGTGGGACTCACTGTACCAATTCCCAGCAATAGTTAATTACCGTATTTACTCCAATATAATGCACCCTCGAATTTAATGCGCACCCTGATTTTGAAACTTAAAATCATAAAAAAAAGAGTTTGTTAGCGAATGTAATGCGCATCAATAGGATATTTTATTTGGAATTTTGTCTTAGTATTTATAGAATAATGAACCAACACATAAACATTTACAGTTAACTGCCAGTTTTAGGCCTACAAGTAGATCTATAGGCATGGCTCATCAATATTCACTAATGTGTTCATCACTGGAATCCTCGGAGGTGCTTATTTTTATTGTTAAATGGACAAACAAAATGTTAAATGCATGTTTCACAGTAAAAGCTGATACCACTCTTAAATGAGTTTAAAATCGACAATGCACAATATTCCACATTTGTACTATAGAACTGACAAAAACTATTTTTTCATTATGTTTCAGAAATTAAATTTCATATGGTGTAGGGTAACGATAAAATGAACGAAGTCGAGAATTATAGCAGTGCCTTGTTATGTAGATCAATATTACCTCCGAGCTACGAAACGGATTTGTACTAGAATTTAACGCACACCTCAGTATTGAAATCTACAAATGGACAAAAATAGGGCACGTTATATTCAAGTAAATATGGTAAATTCACCATTCATCATAAGACTCTTGCATATTTGCTTTATTCTGCCTGTTGATGTATACAAGCTTCTGGGCTTTTTCATTGCCTTGTCTGTTTCTCAATTTTGTTTGTATTAACCCAAATGAAGAAAATACTCTTTCGATTGATGCAGAACTGGCTGGCATATGATGTAAAGATTCTATGGCTTGACAAAATTCCAGCGATAGGTGATTACGCTTCAGATTTGTGTAATTGATGGAGAAATAAGTATAAAAAATCCCTTTAGGTAGGCCTACAGGGCACAGGCTGAGGTAGATTTCATAGTGCTTTTTATGTATTTATTGGGATAAGTGTAGAATAAAAACTGTAATATTTTTTTTATAAAAAGAGAGTTGTTATTTATGTATTAATTGATATCTTTTATTATTTCATTTTTAATTTGGCCAAGGATTATTGTTCTAAAGATATTTAACTATTATTTTTAATATTTCAAACTTTATTTCATTGGTAATTTTAGCCTCAGTTGGTCCTCATGAATTCATTTCGGCATGCCTATTGGCTGAGGTATATTTTAAAGTGTTTTTGACTTTCAAAAATTCAAATCTCTCCTTATATGAGCGCTATTGAGAAACTAGTTGTTGATTTAGAGATTACTCATCAAGAGCTTTTCAACGATACCCCACAAACATGGTTTTAAAAATTTTCAATTTCCACCCTCACCCCATAACCACTGAATCATTGGTGTCTAATTTATGCATACTAAGTTTCCCTCTAAACCCCATAGGGCCCTAAATATAATTTTTTCAAAATTTCAACCCGCTCCCACCTCCCCCAACCAGGAAAAATTGATTTTAGCCGGCTAAATTTGATTTTAGCCGGCTAAAATCATGATTTTAACCGGCTAAAATTGAAAAAAACCGCTGGTCAGGTCTTTTTCAATTTTAGCCGGCTTTTTTACAACCCTGGATGTAGGTGACTGGGTTTTATTTTGTTTCTGTTTACAAAGAACCTTGAAAACATTAATTCTTGTGGTCATGGAAATTAAGGAAAATTTATTTTGAAATTTCTGTGGACACCCTGTGTAAATTATCTGCTAGAGATACTCGAGTGCAAGTTTATGATGTGTTACATTGGTGTGAAGTTATAGTTGTCACTGTCACTCTGTATATCTGTTATTGCAGACATGGAATGTAATCATCAATCTTATTTCTTAATACTGGCGCCAGGCAGCTTTTGCGTCTGTGAGTGTATGTGCTAAAGCAGTCCACCAGGATTTAAAAATACCACCTGTTTTCAAAGTTGGTGTTCATAACAGCTGTTCTAAGTTATTATTTTCACCCAAGTAACATTTTTTTATCTGCTAAATTCATCATATCGTATTTCATTTGCTCCCAATGCTGAAGCCTAGGACTTTTAAGTGGAAGTTACTGTTACCTATTTAATTTTGTTACGCTTATTTCCTGATAGAGGTCAGAGTGACAGGTGATGAGCCCATTGGCTCACAACCCCTCCCCCCTGGCCCCAAAAGCTAAGGTATTACTTGGACATAAATGGGCCGAGGAATCTGGTAAATTGCTTTCACAGAAAAAATACTATGCTAAAAACATGGAGATGCTCTTACCTTGTTTAATGCTGGGGTCGGCTGGAGGAGGTCCGTACCCGTTGCCCTCTGTGTTCTGGTCCTTGGTGACCAGCACCTCCTGCCACTCCATGAGCCCCACCCGCTTGAGTCTCGCTCCAATAAGCCCGATGATGACACCACGAGGCGTGAAACTCTGCACGTTATCTTGGGGGATGCCCTTGTTATCTCGCTTGCCCTCGTTTATGAAGTAGCTCCAGGACGACACGGACAGGAGTGCAGAGAGTTTCATTTCATCGTAACTCAGACAGGAGTCCAGCTGTAATGGCGGCTTCTCATCTTCCTGAATAAACAAGAATTGAATGTGATGAGTTCCTCAACGTTGATAACTTGTACACACGCCTGTTGCTAAGATTCTTACTGTTCCGACTGCCTCCCACCCGCTGCAGCCTCGCTCTCCGGATACAAGTTTGTATTTATCATTCTTAGCAAAGAAAGTTTCAGCTCTTTTGTCGAGAAGTCTTTGGACAAATTCTACAATTCCCATGTTTGCGTACAGCCGAGCTTCAGGGCCGACGCCGTATTTCTTCTTGTGCTCCAGGAAGTGGATGTAGAGATACACGGCTACCTCGTGCAGCACCGGGTATGCGGAGTTCATGTTCTCCTCCAGCAGTTCCGTTGTTACCGGTACGTGACTCTGAGATTGCAAATTCACACATCGCACTGTTTCTACTGGGAAACTCCTGCAACATAAATACAAGCAAAGTCATTAATGCTCCGGATTTATGTAATTAAAGGTGATTGAAATTTTCTTTTTAGGTAGATTTCGAAGAAAAATCTACCTATTGCAATGGATACGATGTCATGATTTTCGAAAAATTCTTTCATATCTTTACGTTTCATGCTCCCCTGAGTACGAAACCACCGCCTGTTCAAAAAAAAAAAAAAATTGTGATATTTATATATATCATTACACGCTAGCGGCCGTAATTTTGAAGATATTTGAACCAAATTTTAATATGTTATTTCTAGGCCCAATAGTTCGGACAAGTTCGTTAATGAGCAAAATTGGCCCAAGGGGATGGTCGGGGGAGGGGGTTGAAATTTTAAAACATTTTTATCTCGGCCCCTATGAAGTATAGAGGGAAACTTTGTTTGAATAAATTAGAGTACTCCCTATGGAGTTCACAGTGACACCAACGATTCGGGGGTTCTGGTGGGGGTGGGGGATGAAAATTCGAAACTTTTGAAACCACGTCTTGTGGGGTATCGTTGAAAAGCTCTTGATGAGTACTCTACAAATCAATAACTAGTTTCTTGATAGCTCTCATATGACGCGAGATTTTAATGTTTGAAAACAATAACACTTAAAAAAATTATTATAATATCATAATTTTGTCTTGTTTAGCGGCTTTGCTAATTTTATTCAGTGCTAATCTTGCGCACGGCCTCCCAGAATATTATATCCTATTCTTGTTGTCAAAACAAATGATTGTAGGCTCTTCCTCTTTACCGAATTCAGTTCTTATTACTGCAGGTTTGCCATGCCAAGGCTAAAGAAGAAGAGTGCTATGCAGCGACAATTAATTAAACCAAAAGCACTTCGATATCTACCTCCGCCTGTAGGCCTGCCTAAAGGGATTTTTTTTCTTTTGATTCTCTTTGTATACACGCTTATCCTGGAACAATACAATTAACAGACCTTGATTTTTTTGGTGCCCATTTTGAAATAGGCTAAATTAGGCTTCACTCTGAGCTGTCATTATGGCGATAGTTACGTAACACGTTCATTCACGAAAATTGTTAAATTTTGTACAACTTTTTAAGTTTATTTTGCTGAAAAATTATGCACCATAAATATGATCACTATTTTTGAAGTTTCTCTTTTGTGATGTACAAAAATTACCAGAACATACAAGATTATTAAAATCAAGGTTTGCTTAGAAATGTAAGAACAGTTCCCCTGACTCAGGAGAGGGCAAGTCTTATTCGAGGTGACCAGATTACAACACGCACTGAATCAGTGACCGGGGTCTTGTGCATGCGTTCCGTATGTTAGGATTTGTTTTCGTATTTGCAATAAATAGAAAAGGGAGTTTGTATACTCGTATGTTATAGCCTACTCTTTAGTTAATAAGTTAACATTAATATAGCTATAATTTAACATACATTCCCTGTTAAATTTATACATCTGACTGCAATATCAAGAATGCAATAAGCAGGGTGACCAGATGACATTTCCAGAAAAATAGACGATGCTTATAAATAAGCTAACAAATAGAATTATATTGATTGACATAACATCACATGATCAGTACATTAACTGATCTCATTAACTAATTCGTTTTAAACGTACTTTGAAATTCATTAGTCCACTGGATTGAGATTAGCGATATGACCACCTCGAGAAGTTGACACAAGCTGTTTTCCAGAAACCTAACAAATTACTTTATATGTGGGCCATTCCATTTGTGACGGAATTACAAAGTGCATGCCTTTTTTGCCATAGTCCTTACAGATACGTTGAACTGTGTTTATGCGAGAAAGTGATTCTTTGTGTGTTGATAGGTGATGTATGGACGCTTCTAGGAGTATATAAGTTTACTGGATTTAAATAACTTTTAGAAGGGAAAAAATGTTTTTAATTTTTGTGACGGAATTACAAAATGTCAACCACATACAAACCAAAGCGTGAAACCTTCTGAAACTCTGTGAACTCTAAGGGTTGAGGAACTTTATTTACACATCATTCTAAACTAGAAAAGCTTTAGTTTATGTGATTAAATTCTAAACTAGTTACATCTTTTTATTTAGATACCATTAATGAATGAATGAGTGTGACGGAATTACGTGACGGAATTTCAAATTTTCCTTTGAAATTAAAATTTATCTAATTGAACTGTACTCATACCAGTCATCAAGATTGTAGACTGTCTATATCTAATTAACACTTAAATGAGTTTTTAATGTTATTAAACAAAATAAAATAGGAACAGGTTGCGTATATATGTAAAGAATACTTAATCATAAAATTATTTTCAGTATCTGGCTTGTTTAACATTATTCACCCATGGCACTTTGGTGAAAACATGACTACGACACCCTCTTACTTGAAATACTGGTTGTTCAGGTAATTTCTGCAGGTCACTGGCGTATGGCACTATGGCCCTGGGGTCGACTCAGCCTCTAACAGAAATGAGTATCAGGAGCAATCCTAAGGGTAAAGGCGGCCAGCAGTGCATAAGGCTGACAACTTTACCACCTTCATGTGCTGATTATCTAAAAATCTGGAAGCCTCACATCCTGGAACCCTCTGAGCCTTCAATGGCCTTTAATAGGGAACACTTCACTTTTTTTACTGGCGTGTAGCCAACATCTTTTTTCTTTTCCATGAAATACAAAGCTAATTCCTTTTATCATCTTTCTCCCTCAAATTAAGAACTTCAAACATATCATTGTGTGGATCTGTGGAGGTTATTAGAATTACAAAAAACATGTTTGCTTTTTCCCAGCGTAAGTGGCATACGCAAAATCACAATTGTATATACCTGGCCTTCATTGGAATGATCTTCCTGTTTATCAGTTATGCTTATGAAATAATGTATATCTCAATATTCTGAGGATTTGTACAGTTTGGTAGAAATTTTGTACAGATCAATTACTTTAACATGAAGAATGTCTCTGGAATGTGAAACGTCTTTGACATTGTTCCATCTTTCATAACATTTGCAAACTGCAAAATAAAGAAAATCCTCATTTATTTCGGTACGGTATGAGTTTCATACACTAAGGCATTTGCTTCTTTGAGAGTCATCAACATGTACCTTTTTTGGACTTCAGTCTTTCCAGATTCTCTCTTATGTATAGGCCTATATATATATGTGTGTATAAAATCTTTACATCCTGGGCACATCCAACTTATATGATCAAGATTGAAAAAGGCTTGTGCAGTTTGACAACCTGCTGATTGAGGTTTTTAGTTTTGTCTGAAATTGGAGTTAAATCCTTGACCACAGATGAGCGCTTTTGTGGACTTGCGGGGAGAGCATTCAGAACCTTTTTCACAGCTTTTCCAAAGGATTATCCTGATTTGTATGGAGAATGTGTTGAAGCAGAATGGCCACAGTATTTTTCGAATGAGAAGCGTTTTCCTTCACCGCCAATCACGTGTACGAGCTAACGAAGTACGGCTAGCAGGAAGGGTCTTCCTTCCGTCTCGCCGTCTCTGATTGGACCGCGTATCTAAGCAGGAGAAGAACAAACCGCTTATCATCTGCAAAACACTGTAGTTGAGGGAACTTCTACAGTATTTCTACATTCTTCTTTTTTCTTACATCTCAATTTCTGTACTGCTACATAATTAGTCATCTTAGTTTATTGAGTTGAAGGTGGTTCTTAGATGCTTTTTTAATTGCTTTCTGCTCTCTGTCTTTCTTTTTCATTTCTTCATGTAATCCTGCATTCTTTTTTTTTCCGGCACTCACGCTGACATTTTGCTGCTGTTTTACCCATTACGGTCACTGAAGAAATTGATTCTCCAAATAATCCAATAAAATATTACAGATAATTTTCTGTGCCTAATAAAGTTCCAGTATGCTTGTTATTCTTATTTTAGTATTACATACCTTTTTTTAAACTTAAACTACCTAAGTTCATGTTAAGTGCTGTTTATTAGTAAGAGGATCAGTGTGTGAAACAGGTTATGTAATTCCGTCACGACCCTAAATGTTGATTTAAATATAATCCTGTGAAACAAATGATATGGTCTGGTTGTAAAGCAGGCAAAACTAGCTTTGCATACAAATTTTCTCCCACCTACTGCCATTACTTTAATAGTAACAGAGAAAAATGTCCGTTTTTGTGACGGAATTACATGCCTATTGCACAGAAACTTCCAGTATTAATTAAAATATATAAAATATTTTTAAAATACATGTATAAGTGCATTTAAAGAATCTTAATGAATACCAGTTACTAATTCTATGATTAATTGATAAGTTTTTTAGCTTTATTTGAAACAAAATTATCAATAACAATGGTGGAGAAATTCAGTCACGTACTTGGTGTAAAAGAGGTTCTTCTTCTAGGAATCCCTAACTGCACTAAATAAAATATATCTTCAAAAAACAAAATATTCCTGTGAAATATAATCCTTCCCCTATGTAAATATGGTTTTACTTTCTAATTACATTCATTTTTAGAAATCCATGTCCTGGTTGACTTTTTTCTGGAATGGCCCATGTACGATGACTTCCCGCTTTTCCCGGACACAGAGTTGAAATGTCACCCTGGTAATAAATGTGATTAATATTAATAATAATAACAATAATAATAATAATAATAATAATAATAATAATAATAATAATAATAATAATAATAATAATCTGGCACACTGAGCTTGTGTGGCTTATAACTACCCTTCAGAGTACTTATTTGGGAAAATGTTACAAATATAACGTTTAATGATTAGAACTATATCTTATGGAATTCGTTAGAAAATTTAACCTGACATCACTTGCGCTTGTGGTTGTCACGTCATCACTCGCGCGTTAAATTTGATCTAACATGCATTTTTTTTATATTGATAAAATACAACTCAAATGCATGGATTAAACTTATAATAAGTTTCTATCTAACCATTTTAACATTTGTGAAAGCAAATGCTGTTATATTTTCTTTTTCAGAACATAATCTATAATAATAATAATAATAATAATAATAAATGGCCTTTCAAGTATGTGAAATATTGTACATGATTCTGGCGTTGTAAACATTTAATTAAACTTCTTTAGCAGCGGTAGGGGTAAATCGAGAGCTTGTGTCACAATAAAAAATCGTCACAAAATTAGTGAGGTGTGACAGAACAGACTGCATAGAAAACAATCAACTCAATAATTAGGCTTATCCAAAGTTTAAAAAATCCAAAAACTAAAAATTAAAAAATAAAAAATTTAATAAATTCAAAATAAGAAAATAAAAAATTTAAAGATCCAAAATTTAAAAAAATCCAAAATTAAAAGATCCAAAATTCCAAAATTAAGAATACAAAGAACCGAAATTCAAAAGTCGAAAAAAATAAAAAATCCAAAATTAAAAAATCCAATAATCCAAAATTTAAACATAAAAAAATTCAAAAATAAAAAATCCAATCATCCAAAATTTAAAAATAAAAAAATAAAAATAAATAAAAAAATCCTAAATTTAATAATAAAAAATTTAAAATAAAAAAATGCAAGATTAAAAAAGTCCAAAAACACAATATTAAAAAGTTCAACAATACCAAAATTCAGAAAATCCAATAATCCAAAATTGAAAAAAATACAAAAAAAAAAGAAGTTTCACATCTGTCGCGTGGCGTTCCACGCACACTTTTTTAATTACAATTATTATTATTATTATTATTATTATTATTATTATTATTATTATTACTATTATTATAGTGTCATTATAACACTTAAAAGTGAAAAGGAAGCAGAGAATCAAAATAATATTATTCAAGAGCTGTAGCGTCTTATACACAGGATGAATGCGCCGCTTTGTTAATAATACCTTGTGATATGTTGCAGTTGACTTGCGGAAATTATGCCGAGGAAGGCATTGCTAGAAAAACATCTTTCTCTTTCAAGACATAAGCGAGTTATTAAAATATATACACAATTGTTAGTTCCGATCTAATAGCGCGAGCGATCGCGGGTTAGACAAATTCGTTAGGAGCATTTTTAAGGATAATCGCAAAAATTGAATTCTCTTTCTACAAACAGTGGGTGGCTTATAACTACCCCTCACAAATGTTTGGCGTAAGGAGTCGTTAAAAAGGCATACTTCTTTGTTTCCTACCTTCGGAATTCAGAGCTGGAATCCACCAACACGCTGAGGTCTGAGTTGGGTGGCGGAGAAATGTTTTCACACTTTCTTAGGTACTTAATAACTGTTTCAGACAAGTCTGCACTTGGCAGTTCGCTTTCTTTATCCAAGGACTCCATCCTCTCTGCCATGCTGTGGTGCAATCAGGCGAAATTCACTTCCACCTGCGTCCGGCAGCGTTGCCAACCGTTTCATTAGGAAATCCGCTAGACATTTGATAAAACGCGTAGTATTTTTCATGTTTCCAATGGAATGACGTCAGTGATAACTTGTCTGTACAGTCCACACAATATTGTTTATCTGTTTCTTGAAAGAAATTAATACCTACAACACTACCGCGATGATGATGATGATGATGATAATAATAATAATAATAATAATAATAACAACAACAACAACACAGACACACACACACATGCTCACCGTTAATAAATGCTAATATTTTGCAGTAGATGACATGAATTACATAATTTCATTCGTAATTATTTTATTTTATGTAGTAAATATGAATAAATATTAATTATAATTATAATAATTTATAATTCAACTAGCTGACCCATCAATGCTTCGCATTGTTAGATTTATGTATATATAGGTTAAGTGAACACAATTTAAAGTCGATTCGATGTACTTCTATAAATCATCAGCCAACACGGTGGACGTATTTATATTCCACATAACTTACTCCTTCACCCGTAGTTTACTCTGATTATGTCTTAAAAAATTTAATCTTTCTGTTTCAATTTTGGCAAACATACAGTAAATAGTTGGGCGTAGGGGATGCGTTCGCTCGTCTCACGCAGCGGGCTCCGATTCGAATACTGGTCGGGACAAGTTACCTAGGTAGAGCTTTTCCCGGGATTTTTCCTCACCTGTGAGACAAATGTCTGGGAACTTTAGGCCCTAGTGGTCTCCGGATATCATCTGGCAGCCATTATCATCCTCATCACATCCTCGCCTTGTTCAGAGTGAGCGTGTGAATGATGTATCTCGTCCTATATGTTTGTGTTGTCTCAGAGGTGGCCCCGGCATTTGGCTGATCACTCATCCGGGAGGCCCTCCATGTCCTTGTCTGGTCAAGAAAGTATGTATGTGAGCCATAGATAATCCCTCTCCCGACAGGTCGCGGCCCTGTAAGGCCCGGGCAACATGGGTCGCTTAAATGACCCCAAAAGTTTGGGTAAAAACTAAGGTAAAAGATAGATAGATAATATGGTAAATAGAAATTAATCAGGAAATTATATCTATTGATATTGTATAAACTACCTCGGGGTAAAGGTGGCCGGTGCGTACCGCTGACAACCTTACCACCTTCACGTGCCGATTGTCTAAAAATCCGGGAGCCTCAACTTCTTGGAACCCTCTGGGCCCCCATGGCTTGTAATAGGGAACATTTTACTTACTATCTTTTGCATTGCAGTCCTAGGCTAACTATAAGAAAATAGTTGAACTCTTAAGAATAGAACCCAGGACCTTCTAAATTTACTTCACGTCAAAAAAATAGTTGATAATCATTTATAGGAATTCTATTGATAGCCTTTCTCATAATTTTATATCCATTAGGTCTACATGAAATCCCAGTGTCATGCAAAGCCACCTGTGTAGTTTAAAAAAATAATGTTGTCATGGGGATTGTATGCATGCAGTATGAATTCCTTTTGGTGAATTTCATACCTTTACAACCCTATTTTGGCCTTTATAGGCCCTTAGAGGCCAAAGATTTTGAAATCCTTTCTTAGTGCGCATCTAGAGCCTAGTAGCAATATGTGTACCAAGTTTCACGTTCCTAGGCTTTATGGTTTTTGAGAAACTGTGATCAGTCAGTGAGTGAGTGAGTGAGTGGGTTTTGGCTTTTATATATAGAGATGAAGATGAATAAAATTAATCTTGTGCTGTCATATAGGAATACAGATTTGAAATAACCACAGATTCATGAACCTTACGGAAATCATGTATGAACAATTAAAATGATTGATAAATAAAAGCTAAAAACCCGACTTCGAGGCGCAGTTCACGATTGAAGGCCCTATCGCAAAAACCCCGCATAGTGAGTTTCGTCCAAATCATTCAATGTTTTCCTATTTAGGCGTGCATTCATGATCCCCTACTATTCCATCTGTGTAAACAAATCAGATCTACGCGTGTCGTAACGTTATAAACAAATGAATCAAGCAGAGCGGGTTAACAAAATCAAAGCGATCGTCATTATGATCTGTTGTGTTAAGATCTTTCTCCCCGGAAACACCAGTTCAAGTATTACAGAGAGTGACGTCATTAGAAGAAGGCGAGGTGTTGTAATTATCCGGCAGCAGTCGCACTGCTTCTAATTGCCTTCATAACGATATCTCTGTCTACACTAGTGTCCAAAATTAAAGCAACAAACTGATATTTCTCCTTCCTGTGTCTACTTCACAAGATATTCACATAATAAGTTATGTAAAGTTATGTCCGTACAGTCGTGTTCTGAACTGAAGATGGCATTCCTCTCATCTTACAAACATGCAAACAAAAGGGCCGTGCACCTATCAAAAGGGGCACTGCAGGATAGCGTTTGTTGCCTAGTCCAATATCACGTATGGCACAGAGAAGACGCCTAGAAGATTCTCTTCGGTGGAGGGCCATAGGAAGAATGGAAGCAGGACAGATGGTTTAATGGGAATTGTTCTGTTGTTTCTCGGATGTGGCAACAGTTTGTAGAGTCCGAAAATGTATTCCGAAGACGAGGACAACCAAGAGTGACATCAGAAAGAGAGGACCGTTATTTGGCTGTAAGGGCACGACGGTACCGCCGTAGTACCGCACGACAACTGGCATCTGACCTCACAGCATCCACTGGAGTTGTAACGAGGCAAACAGTGTACAGAAGGCTTCGGCAGAGAGGCCTTTATTGTCGGAGACCTGCTGTGACGCGTATTCACAGAAGAGTGCGTCTAGAGTGGAGTCATCAACATGCCAAATGGACGATTGAACAGTGGGCCAATGTTCTCTTTACGGATGAGTCCAGATTTTGTCTTGAAAATGATTCTCGACGGATTAGGTTCTGGAGAGAACCTGGAACACGATTTCAGGGCGCAAACATCGTGGAAAGAGACCGATATGGGGGTGGATCAATAATGGTGTGGGCAGGAATTCTGTTGACTACCCGAACACCTCTTCATGAAGTTGTACGGGTAAATCGGCAGACAAGATCTTGGCACCTCATGTGCGGTTGTTTCGAGATGCTGTGGGCCCAGACTCCGTACTGATGGATGATAATGCTCATCCTCAGATGTTTTCCCGGGAACTGAAGATATTGCATGCACGGATTGGCCTGCTCGCTCTCCCGATTTGAATCCTACAGAGCATATCTGGGATGCTTGCTTCACATGAACATCCACCAACCACTCTCCAGGGCTTGTGAGCTTCTCTGCAGGAAGAATGGGCGTCATTGCCTCAAAATGAGATTGATGACATTATTCACAGCATGCCACGCCGTTTGAGGCCAGAGGTGGTCACACCCTATACTGAGCACATTAACGCGTTTTGTTTTACTGGTAGACACAAATGTTGTATTAGTTTACTTTCTTTATTCCTCATATTGTTTATACGTTACTATTACCTGTTTGTACTTTTTCGTGGCAAAATAAACCACCAAAGATGAAATCTCGGTTTGTTGCTTTAATTTTGGACACTAGTGTATATAAGTGGCTTTGTTCTGACTGACAGAGAATCAACGTAGAGCCTAAACTATAACAGGTAGAGGCTTGGAAATTTGACAGTACCTTCGTTTCATAATGTAGGTGCTTACTGAGAAAGGATTTTCCAAAAATCAAATGTTTTAGAGGAGACATAATACCTTCCAAAAGAAACACGCAAGCAATTCGATTGTAGTGGAAATCATTCCTATTAGCAACTCAGTATTCAATTGTGAAATTAATTCTAGATGGCCTTGCTCGGTTGCTATGTTGATTCATTTGTTTACGATTCGTAGAGATACGATTTTTTAACGTAGGTGGTCAGAAGGGGATCATGTAAGCATGCCTAAATGGGAAACATTGAATGAATTGGACGAAACTCACTTTGCTGGATTTTTTATGCTAGGGAACTCAAATGTGAGTTTTTTGGGGGGGGGGGGGGCGGCGCACTTTGTTCGTGAAATGCACTCCGAAGCGGGGGCTTTAGTTTTTTAACTATCATTGTAATAAAATTGTTTATGCATTATTTTGGTTAGGTTCATGAATCTATGGATCATTTTAATCTCTGTGCCCATATGGCAACATAAAATTAGTTTTGTTCGTTTAATTATTTATATTTTTAATATTAAACAATATAATTAACAATCAAATTGTGAAATCCCTTCAATTCATGTAAAACGATGGTATTGTTATTAAATATAATGTTTTAATTATTTTTCTGTTAAATGAATTATTTAAACAAAACATTTAGAACTTGAGTAAATAATCGTGGGCACCACTAGTCCTGTTATTATGATTATCCCAATACGTTTTTCTCTTATAATAATTACTGTCAGATATGCCATATGGGCATACAAATTCGAGGTCGCCTAGGAAAAGACCTCAGATTCGAATTCCCTGCTCCCCTCCAACCCTCAAAGTGAGTATCGTGAAAATGGTTCAATGTTTTCCCATTTAGGCGTACATTCACGATCCCCTTTTCGTTCACCTATATCAAATATTCAGATATAAGCGTGTACAAATGTTATGAATAGGGTTCGGGTATTTATGACTCAAAAAGTGGAAAATATTACTGAAAATATGCCCTTAAAAATGACTAAATGTGACTAAAAATCCTAGGTATGACCTAATAAAAGAAACGTATTTTCAAAAACTAAATGCTCCAATTTAAAACGTTTAAAGACACTAAATTCTTACATTACATGAATTCAATCAGATAATCACTTCTTAATAATTTTAGTTATTTACAGTTTTAGTTCTAATCAAGTAGTTTTAAAGAATTTTCTCCTGTTTGCTCGCTTCATCAGCTCCAAATGCTCGTAATATTTTGTAGACCTTGCTTGTCCCTATAAAATACGAACAAATGCATTAATTTTAAAATTTAAGATACCTAATAATTTGGCAAAAACGTTAAATTAATGAAATAAATTTCAAATTTAACTCGACCATTTAGTAGGCTACATACACTGTATAATTGTGCTCCTTTACCGAATTTATAACTGAAATATGACGTTAAATTACAAATATGGCTAAAATATGACCAAGACCATGAAAATGACCAAAATATGACTTTCTATGCAAAATAAAAACAAATGTTTTTCTGTACCGGTTGCTATGGTAGAAGAGCAAGGCCATCTGCAATTTATTTTAAAATTTAAATACACAGTATTATCAGTAGGGCGGATTTCTATGACATGTCACATTTTTCCCCTTTGGATTATTTCAGGTTTCAGACTAAATTAAACCTGATTCCAAGCATCCTGGTGAAAATGGAACGGCTTTTATTGTGCATATAACTGCATATTTAGGAAATTTTCAACTATTGTAGCATATTTAGGTCATATTTTCGGCATATTTGTGTGCATATTAAAGAAATTTTGAAGTTTCATATCATATTTTGTAAATTTTGCATTATAATGATACTTTTTGGGAATTTACAGATATTTTAAATAATTAACACTATATTTTAATAAATTATATTGTAATGAAACTTAAAAAATATATACATAATGTGTAAGTAAAGTCATATTTTAATGATTTTTAGGTCATAAGTGCATTCATGTATACTATTTTTTAGGTCATAGAAATCCGCCCCCTAGTTATTAGAAACGGAAAAAAATCACGTTTTCTGTTATTTGTGAAAGTTAAAATTAAAAATCCATCTTATGTCGGCTGGACGTGTCCTGATTGTGTCGTACAGACGACTGAGCTCTGATGCGCCGCCACGCCTGCTGTATAGATTGGCGGAGGGTGGGGAAGCGCAGGCGCAGGCGCGGGCGGGCTGAGCTGCGAGGCACAGGTAGTGTTGTATTGGCATGCGAAGTGGCCGGTGGCTGCAGTGGCCCTCTCTGCTCTCGTCTCGTGTTGTAATTCCTCATCTCAACACAAGGTAAGACATTGCCTTTGACCACAATAAAAATTAGAGAAAATGTGAACTTTTTGCAATTTTATCGTTGGTTTTACGCTAAAAGCTGTAAAATGTCAGCTTTCTACTTAATCTGGAAGTGACTGTCGTAGAATGTAGAATTAGCCTGGACGAAAGGCTATGCAACTCCTACCTCTGCACGCCTTCCCCTCACTCGCATTTCATTTTATGCCATTTTGGTAAACGACTGAAACATATTTTCAAACTTGATATGGTTAATGTTGACCATACATACATCTGACTGCATTGTAGTCAAGGCCTTCTCTATTCAACATCAAGAATGGTGACCCCCATTTCTAACCTAACTAACAGTCTATAATTCAAATAATGTTATCATTGTGGATTGTGTCCTTTACCTCGGTTTTACCTCCCCGGTGATTTAGGTAGCAAGCACAAGACGTTTCACGACTAAAGCGATAGAAACTATCCGATTTTCTTCTCTCTCCATACGTTGATGCCATGTTAATTTAGCTGGAAGGCAACATGAATATAATCGCCATTAGAACTAATGCTGTCAAATCCTTTGTAACAAACTTTGGTTTCAATTACATGGAAAATACACTTTGTGTGTGATTATTAAATAGACTCAGTCTGATAAAAATTGAAAATGTTAAAATTAATTTGCCTTTTTAAATGTTAAATATCTCACGGTGGTCTGAAAAATTCTCAAACTTTGTGGTTGTCGACTCCATTCCTTATGTTGGTAGCCTTGTACATGTTTATACGTGGCAGTAAAGGGCAGGGCAACTTCCACGGTACGTAATTTATTACACAAATATTAACGGTCGCGTGAAAAATAGAAAAATGATTTAATTAGCTTCTATGATTGCTTCATCACCGTTATGGACTCGTTTTGAAAACAAATCTATTAAAAAAATTAATCTGTCTTACCACTTGTATCCATAGGCGTACCGAGGGGGGGGGTTTGGGGGTTTGAACCCCCCCCCCCCCATTGATTAAAAAAAGGAAAATTGTTTAATTTTTTTAAGTCTGTCCATAAATTACTTAATACAAGTATAAAGCGTGGAAAGCTTAAAACTCGTTATTTTGCGTCTTAATTTTTAAAAATTTCCGGGGGAGGGCCCCCGGACCCCCCTCTCCCTGGGGGGTATTCCATACCACCGAGACCCCGCGGATGTTATACCCCCCCCCCCATAAGGTCGGCCTGGTTACGTCTATGCTTGTATCACAAGTGACTATTATAATCAAGTCGTGGTGGCTGTATAATAATAATAATAATCGCTATGATTTTGCATCTTTTTTATACGAAGGCTAGAAGTTAGCTCGAATATATAAAAATGCGTATCATGAAATAATTGATTAAATAAGAGCAATTTGTTTTTGCATTTTTTACTTTATTTTGCCTTTTTTCTTCATTTTTCAACAGATAGATCATTTTAGGCATTTTTAGGTCATGTTTGAGTGGAGGTACAAATCGATACTTTCAGACAACAGACAATCGTTTTTATTTGAGAATCTCCACCAAGTGTTCATAGTTCATTTTAATTCAGGTTTATTGTAAACACCACAGTAGTTCGTCTTGTAGCAATAAAGAATTACTTTTTCTTTCTTTTTAAACGGCACGTATTTGGCAGGGGCAATTTGATGGGCATGCCAGTTCAGAAAGAATTTTTTTTTTCGCTAAGGGTATCCAAGTAGTATAAACTTACTTCTTTAGTAACAAAATAAGTGTGTTTTATATTGTAAATTTATATATCATCACTCATCTGTTAATTTGCTTTTGCAAATTCATTACTTAAAAAACTAGTTATAAGTAATAAAGATACATTTATTGGTCTTTTTTAAATTTTATGTCATTTTCACAATTTTTAGGTCATAAAGGCATTTTTTATTTTTCATTTTTTCACTATTTTATGGTCATTAAATGCCTTGCCCTAGATATTACTTTAGCATTTAATTCAAGTGAGCAAGTATAACTAATTAGGTAGGTTACGTACAACTTATGCATAAAGCAGGAAAGACATTATTACCTTAAATATGACTCTGGAAGAAGGACCACTTTGACACATAAGGTCAACATTATTTGAACATTAAATCACTTGTGGATCCAGTAACAGAATGCCAATAAAACATTCACAACGGATCTTTTACAAGCAATGGGCTAATTTAATTTGTTGCAATGCACTTTAATAACAAGAAGGTAAAGATGTGTCTGGAATCTGTACGTCGCGTTTCATGATAACATCTCAGTCCATTGAGAGTGAGTGACTCTTTCCAGGAATTAGTAATGTACAGAATATAGACGAAAATATCTTCTGATGACATCCACAAAGGTAACCGAATATGACCTTAAATTAACAATATAACCTCACTGCAAAAATGACCTAAATATGGAAATATATTATCTAAAAAAAAAATGAGGGACGCTGAACGCTGCGAGGAAGCGACTCTCGTCGTTGATTGAGTTACTTGCTGAAGGCATCATTAATTGCATTAGAGACACACGCCCGCCTTTCTGTCTTTTAATCACATTTACGACGGATCTCAGACGCTGGCCATGATGTGCAACAGCTTAAGCACATGCTCAAGAATTGAACTTTTTGGAATTTTTCCTTCGATTATACATTAAAAGATATGTCTGTCAAATTGCAACTTACTATTGCCGAATTTCATAAATTCTAGCTGACCTATAAGTCTGTAAAAAATTACATAATGTCAGGAAAATATATATAATAATTTATGTAGAAAATCTTCTCGGGTTTGCAGCCAGGTGAGAAGTTTGTTGTGGTCCAACGTTTCCGAGGCTGACGCTGCCTCCATCCTCAGGGAATCAACTCCGCCCAACACGGGTTGGTATATATATCCCTCACATGTTAAAACTCGACACTTCAGATTCCCTGAGGATGGAGGCAGCGTCAGCCTCGGAAACGTTGGACCACAACAAACTTCTCACCTGGCTGCAAACCCGAGAAGATTTTCTACATAAGATTCGCCAGGAAAGCCTCAAATCTTACATATAATAATTTATTTAAAATTTAAAAATCGAACTATCTAAGGCAGCGGTTCCCAAACTTTTTTGTCCTAGGACCCACCTTCACCTAGAAATTTTTTCCGCGACCCACTACTATATAACGAAAACCAATATAGGCTATATAAAATGCAGCACATGTTTTTCATATGCCTTTCAACAGTTTTTATTGTGTTCAAATGCCTTTTATTCCTTATATTGAAAACAAGTTTAATTTTTCCCGCCCTTTTCGCGACCCATCGAAATTACTCCCGGTGGGTCGCGACCCATAGTTTGGGAACCACTTTTCTAAAGTATAACCGACTAGCTTAAAAGACCCGACTTCGCCCGGGTTTTGTATTTTGTAATTGCAAATTAGCTTATGAAGGATTTTAAATTTTAAATTCTAGGTCCTTATATAGGCATTTATAATTTGAAATAGGAAGAACGACTTATTACACTCAAACTATTCCCTCAGAAAACGCTTGATATAGTTTTTTATGGCTCATAGAGGATCTAGAATTTTGCATCCCATCACTTGTACAGTGCACAGCAAGCCTGGTAGAGGTTTAAATAAGAAGAAACAGAAATTCCTGTAACATAAAATTGTAATATCCAGGCGGGAAATTTCCCACTCTTATGTTACCATAAAGCCTTCATACTTTTCTCTCCATAAACCTGCGATATAATATAATAATATACACATTACCATACCTCGTTTTGTTTTCTCTATGTCCAGGGTAGAGAAAGTTATGTGATTCCATTATTTTAGTGGATTTCACTCTGTAATATTTATTTATAACATGAATTATTTTGATAACTTCTCTTATTTGTCAAAAGTGCATTTCATTTGTTTCTTCCAAGCCCACCTGATACCATTTGGCAACAATATATTCTGTGATTTGGAATTGATAATTCTATGTAAAAAGGGATTAAGTATTTTCAAAATCATTTAATTTTTGGCATTTAGAATCAGAATTTTTCAAAATCCTTTCTTAGTGAGCACCTACATTATAAAACGAAGGTACTGTCAAAATTCCAAGTCTCTACCTGTTATAGTTTAGGCTGTACGTTGATTCCTGTCATTCAGTCAATCAGTCAGTCAGTCAGTCAGTCATTCAGTCAGTCAGGACAAAGCCTTTTATATATATAGAGATGGAGATACGACAAAAACTCATAGGACCAAACTTATAGATCTTTCAAAATCCGTCTACCCACTGTGGGCCTCCGAAGAAGGTCTGCACATACCTTAAAGCTGAGTACGCCGTTTTTAAGGGGATAAAATTTGAACTTTTTGTAATTGTACCATCGTTAGCCACGTGCATGCACTTTGCAGACTGAGTCCAACTGGTCTGCGTTACCCGCTGTCGACTCATCGATTTTCGTGTTGGGATGAAATCGCAAGGGACTCGTCGTGGTCTGCAATCCGGACTTCTTCATTAAAACCCGTGTTCCCCTCGGCCTCTGTATCAAAAACAGATTGCATCAGCTGTGACGGGTTTTCAGAGATCTACAAGTTTGGTCCTATGACTTTTTGTCGTATCTCCAACGGTTACAGCGTAGATCGAGTTAGATTTCTTGTACGTCAGTCACACAATGACTTAAGTGTGGAAGACACTGATACAGAACCTCGCTGTAATACAAACTCTTGTATTTCTCCCCTTTAGACACGATGTGCATTTGTTTTCTATTGTTGATGTGTTTATAGCGTGATTTCAACTCATATCTAGTTTTAATGAATATGAGTCATGGTGTTCTTTGATAACCATTTCTTATAACATTATAACCAGAGCCCGGATTCTACTGACATGTCATCTTTTTATTGATGCTGCATAGACATTGCCAACTTGTAGATAAATCCTAATCATGGCCTCCAGATTATAGAAATGCATTTTATATTTTTTAGGACATTTATTTCAATTTTAGGTCATAATTTTGTCATTTTCGTGTCATTTTCTTCCTTATTTAGTCATTATTAGTAACACTAGATATTATTAAGTAGTTCGAGAGAGTTTAATCTAAAAAATCAAAGGCCATGTTTTAACGACAATTTTGGTAATAACCGCACCATCGTGATGTAGACTACCTGGCTGACAATTATGTGTTTTATTCATATTTATATTTATTTAACATAAAAGTTATTAAAACTGACATCGTTATTACATAAATTGCAGGAATTGCATAATTTTATTCTTTCTATATTGTTTTACGTAATAAATATAAATAATTAGAGAATAAAACGAATCTTGTGCTGCCATCTGGGCATTCAGATTCGAAATGAAGCTATTAAAACGAACCACAGATTCGTGGACTTTACCCAAATCTCTCTCTATATAAAAGGCTTTATCTTCACTGACTGACAGGCATCAACGTAGAGCCTAAACTATAACAGGTAGAGACTTGGAATTTTGACAGTACCTTCGTTTCATAATGTTAGTGCTCACTAAGAGAGGATTTTGTAAAACTTTGATTTTAAATGAAAAAAATTAAATGTTTTTGAGAATACTTAATCCCTTTTTACACAGAATTATCAAATCCAGAAAACAGAATCACAGAAAACTTGACAACAGTATTGTTGCCAGCCTTCACATAAGGCTTTGGAAATAAATGAAACACGAATTTGACAAATTAGAGAAAATATCAATATAATTCATGTTATAAATAAATATTAAAGAATGAAATCCACGAAAATAATGTAGTCACTTAACTTTCTCTACCCTGGACATAGAGAAAACAATACGAGGTATGGTAATACGTGTATTATTATATCGCAGGTTTTTGGAGAGAGAAGTATGAAAGTGATAATGCTTTCTGTTTAATTTCATCTCCAAAACGGTTTTATGGTAACATGAGAGTGAAAAATAAAATATTCCTCAAAGATAATACAATTTTATGTTTCTTCTTATTTGAACCCCTACCAGGCTTGGTGTGTAGAAGCGATGGGATGCAAAATTCTACATCCCTATGAGCCATAAAAAGCTATATCAAGCGTTTTCTGAGGGAATAGTTTGAGTGTGATAAGTCGTTCTTCTTATTTCAAATTATAAATACCTATATAATGACCTATCATTTGAAAACCGAAAGTCCTTCATAAGTTAATTTCCAATTACAAAATAAAAAACCCGGGCGACGCCGGGCCTTTTAAGCTAGTCATGCATAAACAGTTAAAAAGCTAAAACCCGGCTTCGATGTGCCTTTTACGATTAAAGTTAAAGAAAAAGACCCCAGATTAGAATTCTCTAGCCCTCCCCCCAAAAATAACGCATAGTGAGTTTTGTCCAAAATCATACAATGTTTTCCCATTTAGGCGTGCGTTCATGATCCCCCTCTCTCAACCTAAACAAATGAATCACGTAGAGCAGGCCATGACAATTGAATACGGTCTAGCACCGGGTACCTCCCTTGTCTCAATTTGACGAGTAGGAAGCTGTTCGAGTTATTTGCACTGGCTGTATATTCCCATTTCCGCTCTTCACTTGTTGCAATGCCCAATCGATTCCAGCAAACTGTTGCCAGTTGATAAGTTCACACAATGTCTGCATGCACAATAACTGTTATAGACAACTTTAATTAAGTTAACGCAACACACATGAAGTTAAAGATCCACATTATCGCACTAGTTCTAGGCCTATAAAATACATTGTACAATGTAAGATTTGAGGCTTTCCTGGCGAATATTATGTAGAAAATCTTCTCGGGTTTGCAGCCAGGTGAGAAGTTTGTTGTGGTCCAACGTTTCCGAGGCTGACGCTGCCTCCATCCTCAGGAAATCTGAAGTGTCGAGTTTTGACATGTAGGGGAAATATATACCAACCCGAGTTGGGCGGAGTCGACCAGTCGAGCAGCTGCTCCCTGATTGGTCGACTCCGCCCAACTCGGGTTGGTATATATTTCCCCTACATGTCAAAACTCGACACTTCAGATTTCCTGAGGATGGAGGCAGCGTCAGCCTCGGAAACGTTGGACCACAACAAACTTCTCACCTGGCTGCAAACCCGAGAAGATTTTCTACATTGTACAATATTTGTTTATGATTGTTAAATAGACTCAGTTTAGCGAAAAGCGTTGTTGACTCAATTCCTTATGTTGGCACCCGTGTACCAGAAAATCAACAATCTGTCTGCGCACGTGATGGGAGGCATCCCGAGACTCCCAATATCTTATAGCGCTAGTGAGAGCCTACATTCTTATAACGGTCGAACATCATGCGACGTTTTATGTTATTTTGAATAGTAAATTTTAAATTTTCAGTCAGATTTTGCTTAGAGTAGTAATCAAAATACTCTTTTGTAATTTCATATGTAGCGGGATTCAGGCTCTTTTGGTTGGCAACAATTTGTTTGAAACAAATGTCATATGTAGGGGGCGGATTTCTAGGACATGTCATATTTTTCCCCTTTGCATTAATTCAGGTTTCCAACTAATTTAAACCCGATTCCTGGTGAAAAATGGAACGGCTTTTATTGTGTATATAACTGCATATTTAGGAAATTTTCAACTATTGTAGCATATTTTGTATGCACATGCATATTTAGGTCATATTTTCGGCATATTTGTGTGCATATTACAGAAATTCTGAAGTTTCATATCATATTTTGGAAATTTTGATACTTTTTGAGAATTTAAAGATATTTTAAATAATCAACATTATATTTTAATAAAATGAATTGTAATGAAACTTAAAAAAAGTATACACAATGTGTAAGTGGTAGTCACATTTTAAATTTTATTGGTCATATTTTAATGTTTTTAGGTCATAAATGCATGCATATATGCTATTTTTTAGGTCATGGAAATCCTTCCCCTAGTCATATGAAAACAAATGAACAATGCTTCTACATTTGCTGAAAATACTGAATCGTGATATATTCGTACAGAAATTTATTACTATATCTCTCTTGAATAGACAAATAAAGAACTAATCTGGAAAAATCTTTCGTTTTGATACTGAATTGCAGACTTTTAATAAATGAATGAGTAATGTTTATAGCGATACTATTTTCATTATATTGTATTGGATTACAAATGTGTATTGACAAAAACCATCTAGTTTATGGACCGAATTCTCAAAGCTGAAATAGTTATTGATGTTATTTTGAATGATAATAGAAGTAGTAGGAATAATAGTGGTTAAAATGGATAATTATTAATTTGTACGACAGTGACATCTGGTGATATCCTGTATAATCTCTATAACGTGCTAGCACCTTATTTTTTTATCATAAAATAAAACTTCAGAAAGGACAGAGTTCTGTTAACGATTCAAAATAACATAAAATGATTACATTTTGTTCGACCAATGTAATTTTATAAGCAAGGATCAGGTCAACATTGTATGGATTTAATGACAAAACGAACACAGTGTGTGTGTTGCAGTTGATATCGTACTCAAGATCTCACACAAGGCCGGCCTTTGCGTGATCTTCGTTAATCACATGTAAGGCTTGTCTGTTGTCATGGTAACTAGATGCAAATTTATTTTCCGCAACCACGTTCTACAGGGTGTGAACATAATAACGTCCAATGTAAAATGCCAACCAATCACCGGCGCCTATCGCCTATTACCGGCACGTTGCCACGGCAACGATTGCACATTAGCCTACACACGGCCATTCAACTGTTAACTGTTAACTGTTAACTGATAACTGGTTATCTGGTTAACTGGAAGAGAGAGAATGGTTATTTGCTCAGTTAACCAGATAATTCCCACACATCCTGTTTAAAATAACATAGTTGGAGTCATAGCTTTAAGTATGGAACATTTTATTTTCATCTGTGTAATTATTAAGTCATATATATCTAAGAGGCTTTGTCCTGACTGACTGACTGACTTAATGACAGAGAATCAAACTATAATAGGTAGGGACTTGGAATTTTGACAGTACCTTCGTTTCATAATGGAAATGCTCACTAAGAAAGGATTTTGAAAAATTTTGATTTTGAATGCAAAAAATTAAATGTGTTTGAGAATACTTAATCCCTTTTTACACAGAATTATCAAATCCAAATCTCAGTTCACATGACAACATATTGTTGCCAGTGATCTCAGATGGGTTTGGAAATAAATTCTGTTTAATTTCATCCCCAAAACGGTTTTATGGTAACATGAGAGTGAGAAATAAAATATTCCGCAAAGACAATACAATTTTATGTTACCGGAATTTCTGTTTCTTCTTATTTCAACTCCTACCAGGCATGGTGTATAGAAGCGATGGGATGCAAAATTCTACATCCTCTATGAGCCATAAAAAGCTATATCAAGCGTTTACTGAGGGAATAGTTTGAGTGTGATAAGTCATTCTTCCTATTTCAAATTCTAAATACCTAGAATTTAAAAATCGAAAGTCCTTCATAAGATAATTTCCAATTACATAATAAAAAACCCGGGCGACGCCATGCCTTTTAAGCTATTAGTTTATAATCTGTTTGTAAAAGTTTTCTTGAAAATCTTGACTATAAACTTGCAACATCATTTTTTTTTAAACTCTGAAAACACGAAATTTTCACTGTTTTGTAGACAGATCAATTCTCTAGTTTTTCTGGATACATAAGATTTAAATTTGAGATGCTAACGTCTTGGACACGCATTCGGGAGGTCCCAGGTTCAAATCCCAGGTCCGGCCAATCTGACATGGGTTTTCTCACGGTTTCCCCAGTCGTAAAGGCTAATCCCGAATTGGATATTTACATACCATGAATCATTCTGTATCATATCCATTTAAATTAATATCAGTTGAAATTTACTCCATAAAATACACCGACAATAGAAACAATTGACAAGCAATAGTTCCATGGCCTACCCTACTGTAATAGACACACATCCCGAGCTCCTGATATAGCCTCGAAGCTAAAAGAAGAATAAACACAGGTGAAAAAAAAATTTAATTGATACGTAGATTTATGCAAACTGAATAGTGAACATGGGAAGAATAAAAATACTGAAATTTGACAGCAGGGAACTAGCACGACCTGTGACATATTGATGAGTCAATACTTGCAATGATGGTTATTTGTATAGGTTTATGTCATGTCCTTCCATATACACATCAATGTTGTGTTCCCATGGCTACGATGCTCGTGTTTTTATCAATACCGGCAGCCATGTCTGGAACTGAAACATATTGTTATAGAATTGCGTTTCCAATCAAATTAAGGCGAATAGATTTCAATGCTGTGGTCCAATCTCTTGTCTTTTTCATCCTAAGCAATTCAACAGGTGACAGAAGTGCCATGGAATCCATGATAATAACAATAACTAGTAACCTAATGAGAAACTTTTCGAATTTCCACCTTTTTGATAAAAGTAGCAATTTAGCTAAGTAATTAGGTTCATTATTAAATAGTCGTTTCTAATCACGTAGCTTAAAAGGCCCGGCGTCGCCCGGGTTTTTTATTTTGTAATTGGAAATTATCTTATGAAGGACTTTAGATTTTTAAATTATAGGTCACTATATAGGTATTTAGAATTTGAAATAGGTAGGACGACTTATCACACTCAAACTATTCCCTCAAAAAACTCTTGGTATAGCTTTTTATGGCTAATAGAGGATTTAGAATTTTGCATCCCATCGCTTCTACACACCAAGCCTGGTAGGGGTTCAAATAAGAAGAAACAGAAATTCCGGAACATAAAATTGTAAGGTCTTTGCGGGATATTTTATTTCTCACCCTCATGTTACCATACATGGGATGAAATTAAAAATTAATTCAATATCACTTTCATACTTCTCTCTCCAAAAACCTGCGATATAATAATATACATATTACCATACCTCGCATTTCCAGGGTAGAGAAAGTTGTGTGACTGCATTATTTTCCATGTATTTCATTCTTTAATATTTATTTATAACATGAATTATATTGGTAGCTTCTCTTCATTTATTTCCAAACCCATCCTAGACCACTGGCAACAATATGTTGTCATGTGAACTGTGATTTGGATTTGACAATTCTGTGTAAAAAAGAATTAAGTATTCTCAATAAGATTTAATTTTTGGCATTTAAAATCAAAATTTTTCAAAATCCTTTCTTAGTGAGCATTTACATTATGAAACGAAGGTACTGTCAAAATTCTAAGTCCGTACCAATTATAGTTTAGATTCTGCGTTGATTCTCTGTCATTAAGTCAGTCAGTCAGTCAGTCAGTCAGTCAGTCAGTCAGTCAGTCAGTCAGTCAGTCATTCATTCATTCATTCATTCATTCATTCATTCATTCATTCATTCATTCAGTAGGTCAGGATAAGCCTCTTATATATATATATATATATATAAGAGAGAGAGAGAGAGAGAGAGAGAGAGAGAGAGAGAGAGAGAGAGAGAGAGATAACAAATACTGCGGTACAGGTTATAATATTACATTAATACTGGCACATATAATAAATAATTAAATACAGGATACTCACATTAAAGTTTAGTGTAGATTTAACATTTACCTTCAACGTTGCCCATAATCGCTAGCAGTTATTTTTTCCCATTGTTATGCGTCTATGGGTCTTTGGATCGTAACCTTAAAATGTTAAAGTTAAATTAAATATGTTGGCCGGAATTCTTATTGAAACCCTAGAGTATGCAAATAATTCAAATAAATCTACAAAGCGGCCCATTCTTGCTGGAGTTCAGTACTTATACTGCTGATATCCCAGATTTGCCTTCTATTTGCAGATGACACAGTCATATATACTTCTCATCGTAATATATTTACAGCTGCTATACAATTGCAGTCTTCATTAGATCTATTCTTACACTGGTTATCAAAATGAGGCATTCAGTTAAACCCCCAGAAAAGTCAACTGAAAATATTGACACTGAGAAGGCCCGATGTCTGGGACTACAAACACAAAACTAAATGAAGTTATACAAAAGCATATAGTGCATCAACTTATAAGAATATCCTTGGTTGTATTTCTAACCTAACAATAAAATTTCTTCATATTGTAGAACATGTATCAGGGGCACAGTATTAAGTCCCATGATGCAGTGCGGCTTAGACCTCGATTGCCACTTGTTTAAGTATGTTTGTGACCATATGTTAAGGAACCACTTCATTTGTTATAGCACAGGATTTCCCGTTTTCCTATTTTATTTTTATTTTTTCTGTAGGTTTTGAATTCAAATTAATTATATTTTCTTTTATTTATTTATTTGTATTTAATTGTGTACCAGGTATTGTAAAGAACTGAACTCTGCCCGAGCAGAATAAAAAAATAATTAAATATGTCAGATAAGTTGAGTGAGAATTCTAACACAGCAATGTAATACTCAACGATTGAAAATAAATAAGAAATAAGTTAGAATTAAGTATGTGTGTAATTGATTATTGTGTAGGGTCGTGTAGCTCACACACGCACTCTCTTACGCACGATCGATACGCTGCGTTGCATGCGTGAAGTGTAGAACCCTGAGGCAGGCAAAAGTCAAAACAGAGAAAGGAAAACATGTGTACCTCTATTCAGCTCTTGAGAAGGAAATTTCGTAAAAAACGAAATATCATTTCTTATGGCGCTGTGAAGAAGATTGCATTTCTAAAACACTCTATCGTTTATGTTTGACTTTATTATTATTATTATTATTATTATTATTATTATTATTATTATTATTATTATTATTAGTGTTATTATTATTATAATCATCATCATCATCATCATTGCAAAACGCCAAATCTTCGTGTGAAGTGGCATTAAAGTAAAAGAAAGTGTTGTCATATCTAGTCCAAATATAAAATTGTTATTTATCGTTCAGGGACACAAACAGACATGCTTTTGACAATTTAATTTTTGGATTCAGGGGTCCTAAAAACTGCGTGTAAATGATTTATCACTAATGGTTGCCTTAAGGATGCCAAAACAAATAAAGACATTGTAGTGTGAGGCACAAGGATCTCCTGTTTCTTCTAGCCACAATATTGAACTATATAACTCAGCATTGGCATTTGCAGATGACACAGTTCTAGGCCATGTAAAATTACTCAAGATTCAACTTAAATCGGAATTGTTTAAAAAGTGACGAGTCACATTTCGTGATGAATACATTTCTACGTTCTCTTGGTATCTGTAATGTTGTTAGAATATGTAATAGATTGATTTATATCCAACTAAGGGCCTGTATTACCACCTGCCGACAATTCCTCCCGATACGTGACATCCAGATAGCTTAATTGGAAGATGCCGTGTAATACCACCGATGAACTGCTACCGGGAAGAACGCAGTAAAAATATGTAAAATGGTCCTTACCTCGTTGAGCAGAGAGGTGTGTTTGTTGTAGTTCGGTAGTTCTCCGCTAGGTGCGGCAGCTCGGATTTGTATTTGTACAATTAAATTACATAATAACACATCGTTTTAAGAGCATTAATCGATTTGTGCAATTCTATTTCATTCATATGTGAGCCTAAAATGACATTTTTGTGTAAATTAAATCTTCCAGCATCAATTCTGACAATCAGGTGGCCAGAAAGGTTCCGGTCCTGCCATCTTGTTTCAACCAAGATCCCTAACTAGCAGTTGGCACTTTGTCAGCCACTTCATCCTCCTGCTAGCTTATCTGGAAGTTGTCTTGCCAGACAGATTTTGTCAGGAGACCATAATACGCAATTCTTGGCCAACTTCCAGATAGGTTCTCTATCTGGTAGATAAATACGATAGCATGAGGTCGTCATACAGGCCCTAGAGTCCTTTGTTCGGTTTTAATGTGTTTTTCTTTGTTCTGGATCTGCACACATAAACGACAAACTTATGTAAGAACACCTTTGGTTAATACAGTAGAGTCCCGCTATTCCGAACTAATTGGGACCGGGAATTCGGAATAGTCGGATTTCATGAATAATATCAACGTATTGACAAGTTAAGGCGTAAGTTAAGTGTGCGGAATTTTATAAATGGAGCTGACATGTGCTGTAAGTAACCAGCTTTCATTCCAATTTGGTTTCAGGCGTTTTCATCAAGCTTGGGCTCTGTGTATATCTCTATTTAGGCCTAACTCCTTTGTATAACAACAAATGTACGTTTTTTTCACAACGTATTTTTAATTTCTCCTGTTTTTAAGTTAAAAAAAGGTATATTTCTGAACTCTGTTCGGAATAGGCGGATTTTCGGAATAGCGGGGTTCGGAATAGAGGGACTCTACTGTAGTAAAAAAATGTATTGTAGATAATTTGGTATTGTTTTAAGTAAATTAAAGAGCAAAGTAAATGACATTTTGTTGCACGTGATATCTGTCGTATTTAGGAATGTCTTTTTTCTGTCAAGCTGCCCTTAGCTATATTTAGCTTTATAGATACTTGCAAATTATATCCAGGAAATATATCGAGAAATGCGTACACGGATTTACACTAATAGCATACTGTCTTATGATTGCACGTGGGATTTTAGGCTATAACAAAAATTAGTTTCAGGCACCTACAATAGGCTTTTAAAACAAGTAAATAGGTTTTTAGAAGAGAAAATAGGCACTTAAAATATGCTTTAAAAATTTGTAAATAGAAAGAAAATAAACTTTGAAATTTTACAATATACACTTAACTGTAACATGATCTTTTTTTATTTTTATTTTTTTAATTTTTTACTGCAAGAAACGTGATAGGCCTATACCTGTTCTTAACAGAATTAACTGCAAAATTAGGCATCGCGAACTATATTCACTTAAACAGATGTTCTTTCACTGGTGACTTGATAGAGTAGTCCTTCCCCCTTAATCCTCCTCAGTCAGCATTCCTTTGGCGACAATTGTTTGGGAAAATCAAATTTCTGTGAAAACCCCACATCTGCTGTTCTGCTTTTCATTGAGGGATGTCCATTATAAGATTGTAAAAATTACAGAAATGTACAAAATAGGCATTTTAGGCAGTAAAACATAGTATAGGCTCTAAAGGTCCAAACAGTCATTTTAGAGCACTATAAAACTCTACAAATAAATGTAAGTGATTTATCATGAAACATCGACATATTTTAAAAATTTGAAGTTATTTCATAAGGAAGAAAATAGGCATTTGCCTTAAAATCCCTGTTTGCAAATGGCTGACAATACAACTTAACATTGCCAACAGTTGTGTTTGTGTTTCAGGAGCAACAAGTCCGTGTAACAGGTGTTTGTTGGAAGTCGTCCAACTCAACTGTTGACTGCCTGCTTTATGAGGTCAGTACTAGACCTAAGCCATTCAAAGCATTTATTATTTGTTCCGTTATGAACGGGGCTCTGAATTAGTTTTAGCTTATGCAGATGACGTTTGCTTATTGGGCGATGACATAAACACAATCGAGAGAAATGCAGAAAGTCTTTTCGATGCCTGCAGGAATCTTGGATTGGATATTAATACAGAAAAACTAAGCATATGATCATGGAACGTCAAAATAAAAATATTAGAATAGCCGGTAAATCGTTCGAACAAATATTTGGGAGCAACAATTACAGACACAAATAATACTGAGGCAGAAGTTAAGTGTAGACTCAAATCAGGAAATTCTTGTTTTTATGCAGTTCAGAAAATCTTATCTTCTCGTCTTCTGTCCAGAAATCTAAAAATAAATATTTATAAGACAATTATCCTGCCAGTTGTATTATATGGATGTGAGACATGGCCCCTTACATAATTTGAGTGTGTTTGAAAACAGGGGGCTTAGGAAAATATTCAGATCTAAGAGAAGACGAAAACTGCATAACGACGAGCTTCATAACCTGTACTCTTCACCTGATATAGTAAGGGTAATTAAATCACGGAGGATGAAAAGAGGAGGAAAGACATATCTCAAAAGTATTGACGGGGAGACCCGAAGGGAAAAGACCACTTGGAAGCCGCAGAAGTAGGTGGGAGGACAATTATATTAGGATGGATTTAAGGGAAGTAGGATTTGCAAGGGATGATTGGATAGACTTAGAACAGAATAGGGTTGAATGGCGGGCTCAGGTAAGCTCGGCAATGAACCATAAAATAGATAATATTCCTTTAGCTTGCTGAGGAATTGTCTATTGCCATTGAGTAAGTAACTAAGTAAGTAGATGGCACATTGAGGAGGAATGCATAAACAACCATAAACAGTCATATTTCTGTGCCTTACCTTGTGATTTGAAGATTTATAAGATACGTCAGGAAAGTTCAGGAATCAAAGCCACCCTCTGATTTGAGACACTAAAAATAATTATTGATTATACAAGTTGGGCCAAAAGTCGCTTCCCATGAACTCTTCTAATTTTCCAAATGGACATCGGGTGTTTGATCGAATACCAACGCACTCTGCTGTTTACATAAGGAACTTTGGACCAAATCGGTTAACCGGTACGGGAGTAAAGCCCAATTAGGAGCCTAATTTATGAAAAAATTACACTGAATTCATCAAATGCAATTCAGTTCTCATGACAACAATATTGTTTGCAGTGTTCACACAGGGCTTTGAGACGTTGATAGGAATTATCCCACTTATTCCTTCACGTATAAAACAGTGTTCTAAGACTAATTATTAAACTCCAACTTACAAATTACTCATACGTAATATTTAGAACATAAGCCCTCAATATATCAAAGTTATCGATAACAGCTCCTAGTGTTGGCTGTAATGTCAGTTTTTATGAAAGGTGGCTGACTTATAAGCAAACATGTTTTGAATAAACTTTTAACTCTTGGTATAAAAACACTTTGTGTATAAAAATCTGAACAAATTTTTCAGAGCCGTTTTCGAAAAAATGGAGAAAAATGTAAATTTCTTCATACCAAATGGCGTTAAAAGTCGCCGATAATCCTTTTATAAGATGTTTTGTTCTCAAACTTTGCTGGTGGTAGACACACACACAGACATGTTTCTGAAAATATAGTTTTTAGGTAGATTTCGAAAAAATCTACCTATTGAAATGGATACCATGTCATGATTTTCGAAAAATTCTTTCATATCTTTACGTTTCATGCCTCCCTAAGTACGAAACCACCGCCCGTATATTTTTACACGCTAGCGGCCGTAATTTTGAAGATATTTGAACCAAATTTTATTCTGTTATTTCTAGGCCCTATAGTTCGGACAAGTTCGTTAATGAGGAAAATTGGCCCAAGGGGGTGGTCGGGGGAAGAGGTTGAAATTTTAAAACATTTATATCTCGGCCCCTATGAAGTATAGAGGGAAACTTTGTTTGAATAAATTAGAGTACTCCCTATAGAGTTCACAGTGACACCAACGATTCGGGGGTTTGGGGGGTACGAGTGGGGGATGGAAATTCAAAATTTTTGAAACTACGTCTTATGGGGTAAAAGCTCTTGATGAGTACTCTACAAATCAATAACTAGTTTCTCGATAGCTCCCATATAATGCGAGATTTAAATGTTTGAAAATGTTCTCTTTCCTCTTTTTGCAGTTATTATTGCGGGTTTGTCATGCCAAGGCTAATGAAGAAGAAATAAATTAAACCAAAAGCACTTCGAAATCTACCTCAGCCTGTAGGCCTGCCTAAAGGGATTTTTTGTATTCAGGGATCCTGAAAACAGAGGAAGTAAATATTTAAATACAAGAGTCCTGTCATATAATCCTTTTACCGATCGCCACCCAGATTAAAACATTATGTTCCTTGGCTTATCGGGTGTTACTTATTCCAGTTTTATTTCAGGAGTGCAGATTCTGTGTCTATCCCAGGCAACTTTTTTCTTTTGTTAATGTCTTCCCTTTTAGGCGACTGAACAGAATTGAATCACGTGATTGAAACAGGAGACAGTCTAGGACGCAGGTGTTTCGATTTTCCTGCAAACTGAGTTACATCTGAGTGGATCACATGTAGAACAAGACCCGCATTGCAGAACATGTTTATTCAGTTATCTCAGAGTCAAAGAAAGACATAATCGCACCCTTCATGCAGAAATAAAAGTATAAATGCAGAGGCCAGGAAGAACTCCTCTGACGTCACTCCACCCGGCATTCGCGGAGGGGGGGGGGGGGAGGAGGGCTCACGTACAATTTCATGTAGTAGAACTCTCCTCTTCTGTGTGAAGTTTATTTTGCGGGCTCAGCCCTTTATGGTAAAAAAAATCCCTTTAGGCAAGCCTACAGGCTGAGGTAGATTTCGAAGTGCTTTTGGTTTAATTTACTGTCGCTGCGTAGCACTCTTCTTCTTTAGCCTTGGCGTTACAAACCTGCAATAATAACTGCAAAAAAAGGAAAGAGCACTTTTTCATACATTCAAATCTCGCCTTATATGAGAGCTATCGAGAAACTAGTTATTGATTTGTAGAGTACTCATCAAGAGCTTTTCAGCGATATCCCACAAGACGTGGTTTCAAAAATGTCGAATTTCCATCCGACCCACCCCCACTCGTACCCCTAAAAAACCCCGGAATCGTTGGTGTCACTGAACTCCATAGGGAGTACTCTAATTTATTCAAACAAAGTTTCCGTCTATACATCATAGGGGCCGAGATATAAATGTTTTAAAATTTCAACCCCCTCTCCCGACCACTCCCTTCGGCCAATTTTGCTCATTAACGAACTAGTCCGAACTATTTGGCCTAGAAATAACATAATAAAATTGGTTCAAATATCTTCAAAATTACGGGCGGTGGTTTCGTACTTAGAGAGTCATGAAACTTAAAGATATGAAATCATTTTTCGAAAATCATGACATGGTATCGATTGGAATAGGTAGATTTCGAAGAAAAATCTACCTAAAAAGGGCTATCACGTTATACGAGAGATTACATAGGACATCACTGTCGTTCCCTTCCCTTTCGTAGAAATTAATAATTATCCATTTCCTTCATTTTAACCAAACAAATACTATTATTCCTACTACTACTACTACTATTATCGTGTATCTACCTATATTAATCAAAATAACATAAACAACTATTTCACTAATAAAAAGTTGGTTCATGAACTAAATGGCCTTTCACCAAACACAAACGTAAGCCAACATAATATTTAGTTTCGAACTTATTTTCTCCCCATTCATTCAAAATCTGCAACTCCTTATCATAGCGAAGGATTTTTAAATAACTTATTATTGATTCGTCTTTTCAAAGAAATTGTTGCCAACCAAAAGTCTGAATTCCGCTACAATACGAAAAGACGAGAAAGCTTTGGCATATAATATAACTATCACCTATGAAACTGAACTTGTTCATTCCCACGTTATGAATTAATAATGACGGCCATGTTGGCGTGACGCATGCGATTCATGGGGAAATCACATTAGTGATACGACTCAAGTGTTAATATGGCGTTTTATTCATGTAAAGAGGCATTAAAAGTGAGATGAAGTCGTCGCCAGTGTGCAAACATTTTCAATACGCTTTTCATTATGGAGCTAGGCTGTTCACACACACAGACACGGTTTTGAAAATAGTGTATATATATATAATACTATACTGTATATGTACCCACGGTACATTCAGAGGAAGTAACAACTCATTTGAAGAGGTTAGGTTGCTAATGTTGCCAGTTTTTTTGAAGTGAAACTTCTTTAGCCGCGGTAGGGGTTACTTCGAGAGCTTGCATCACACTCAAAATCGTCACGAAATTCCGGGGTGCGCGGGCAAAGAGGGTTAAGTCCACTTTCTTGTTACTGAGAATTCGAGTGACTTAACACACTATACCAGCCCAACATAGCTTTAGAGGTGGATAAACCCATGAGGCACACATCCATAACTACCGTACAATTTTGAATATGACTTACTGGACTTAATACAAATGTAGAGAACATTTTTATCTATAACTCTATGGACATATCTCAATTTTTTAGGATGATGGACTTAACTCTCTTTGCCCGCGCACCCCGGAATTAGTGAGGTGTGACGGAACGGACTGCACAGAAAACAATCAACTCAATGATTAGGCTTATCCAAAATATAAAAAAATATAAAAATTCAAATTAAAAAAATCGAAAATCCATAATTAAAAAATCCAAAAAATAAAAAAATTCAAAGATCCAAAATTTAAAAAATAAAAATCCAAATATCCAAAATTAAAAAAATATTAAAATTAGAAAATTTAAAATTTAAAAAATAGAATATCCAAAATTAAAAATTCCAAAATTTTAAAATCCGAAATTTAAAAATCGAAAATTAAAATACAAAAAAAAAATAATTCAAACATCTAAATTTAAAAAAAAAATCAAAATTAAACAATCCAAATTTCCACAATTAAAAAATTAAAAGATAAAAAATTTAAAAATTCAAAATTTAAAAAATCCAAAAACCCAATACTAAGAAGTCCAACAATCCAAAATTGAAAAAATCCAAAAATTAAAACAAGTTTCGCTTCTGACGTAAACTAAGCATTCTGATATAGGCATAGAATAAGAGGCCATATTGCAAAGAGTGTGTATTCAGTTGTTTCAACCTGATGCAAAGCTTTATTGTTCACCAGGCAAGACTGAGTTTCTATAAACAGAATTTTTCCAAAAAAATTTCAAATAAAAGTTTTGGCTCCTAATTTAAGTACCCCGTGTACAGGTAGGGGGGGGGGGAAAGCGGACCGGCTCTTGTAGCTGATTTCAGAGCCTTGTGATACGTAAATAAATGTAAGAGATGTAACGGAAACGTTTGTTTTCACAGGCATGGGCAGTGGCTCATATCGGCAACTTAGATATTTTAGTCGGTCCGCTTTTTTTCCCCTACCTGTACATGTTCGTGTCCTTTAGGCTGCTCGTAGAAACTCACACAAACATGTAGGCTACGTAGTATAGAGAAAGTGTTGTATCGTGACAAAAATATCATGCCTAGAAACCGAAATGCCGTCTGTCTGTAGACAACCAAACGGTTGTATTTACTTTTTATCCGCTCAGAATTAGGTTTTATAACAGAGATAATAAACTTTTCAAATATTTTGATTTTTGAAAAAAAAAAATGGCTCTAATGATTTTAATAAAAATGTAAAATTCAAAATTTTTATCCACATATAATAAAATGGCTACATCTTGGTAGGCGATACATAAAAACTTACTACAGTGAAGTTCTAGAAAAAAAATTTGTTATAAATATTTCTTTATAAGATTAATAGTTATCAAGATAACACGAAATAAGTCAGAACATACATTAATAAGAATTTGAATGATCTTGTTCCAAGAAAGCTGTAATAATCTTATTATGGTTAAATGAAATATACCTCATTCATAATCAATACGCAAAAACCAAACAGAGCGAGGTGGCCTTTGTAAGAAGTCCTGGGTTCGAGTGGCACCGAATTGGCTGTTTCTTCCAACCTAAAACCTCAGTACCTAATGTGAGAAAGTTTGTTGGACATATTTTGCACCATTTATTTCATTCGGCCTGTACGAACTGACCTGAGATAACTTTGAAACGACATTACAACTTCCCTGAACACAGTTTAGACTGCAGAACTGAGTCATTAGCAAACGTGACCACATCCAATCCAACACAACGCTGTCTTCTTATTTAATGTAATGGCCTCGGCAGGGATAACACCATGTAGCCAGTGAGATAACGTTTTATTTTCATTACACGATAAAGTTTGTTACATATATTCATCAGACATTAAAAAAAAAAATATTTAAATGTATTAAATTACACTGCAAACAAACAACATACAATTAATATTACAATATAAACTCTTATTCTCAAACATACCTTACGCTTTATTAAGTGCCAGTATGAGATTGTGTAGGGGACGGGAAAATGTCTGTCCGTCCGTTCGTGTGTCTGTACGCGCAATAACTCAAATACGCTTTATCGGATTTTTATGAAACTTAGTATACGCATTTATAACGATCATGAGAAGAAGCCTATTGATTTTGGACCAAATCGGTTGACCGGTACCGGAGTAATACCCAATTTAGTGCCTATTTTATGGTGATGTATTAGAAAGAATTTATGAAATGCAAATCAGTTATCATGACAACATATTGTTTTAGAATCTCTATATACGGCTTTGGAAGTTGCAATACAGTTAGCAATGACAAATAACACTATTCCTTTACATACGCTTATCAAACTAGACCTTTAAACTGAGCGAGGTGCCCGAGATGGTAACGTCTTGAACTCGCATTCTGGAGGTCCTTGGTTCAAATCCCGAAGCCGACCAATTTGACATTTTTTTAAATTTTTATGTGAGTGTGCGTTTGTCATTATATCACAAATCTGTAGACTATAGTTCTGCTAATGCTGGACTATTTTGATATGATTTTTTAAAAACTAGACCTTTGTTCTTCCGCAAGCCCTGCTTAATTAATTAATCTGGAGCTTAACTTGGAAATCAATTTTTTTAAACTTTTTTTCTGCATATCATAATTGCAATTATAACTGATTAAACAAAAGCATTCTGGACTCTGTTATATCAGTTTACCTGATTTTATTGACACTAATAATTTACATAAGAGTTTTGTTTTAGGCAGGTGTTGTCCACTCTTAAGTAGACAGGCATAGCTTATTTACTTTAGCCATTTCACTGCCGACTAGCCTATATAAATTATTTTTGTTACTGTAAAATGCAATGGAAATGATACATTTAATAACAATAGTATACAAATCCAATAAAAAGAAGTGTTTAAAAATATATTTCAAGTCAGTGGATAAAAGTTAAAATCACTACACAACGTTTCAACTCTCCCCTGGAGTCTTCCTCAGGTGACTTGAAGATTGAGTTTCGTCATGGTAACCATCTTCAAGTCACCTGAGGAAGACTCAGGGGAGAGTTGAAACGTTGTGTAGTGATTTTAACTTTTATCCACTGACTTGAAATATATTTTTAAACACTTCTTTTTATTGGATTTGTATTGGATAGTGGAAATTTGGGACCGATATGGATCTTTCAATAGTATACAAATTACAAATAATAATAAAAGAATTCTATCAGCTTTCTAAAGGGAATTTCTGTGAGTGAATTAAATTCATGTTCAAAGTTCACGATATTTCTGCTATGGTCATGAACAAACGAACAAAGAAGCAATTATCCCGATGACGAAAGACCATGACGTCAGAAGGACTCATTGACTTATTATGGAATGCGTCAAAATTAATAAATTCCAATCAGAGCGGGTAAATGTGAAGCGAGAAAATAGCATAGTTTATGCTCAGTGTACTCCACGCGTCTTGTTGAGTTGCTTTCACCTAAGCTGTGAATGAGCCTCGAGCTCCACGTGCGCAGACGGGGGTGCACGGCTGTCAACATAAGGAATGGAGTCAACCACCAAAAATAATTTTTGCGAATACTTGGAGAAGTTGAACAAAAAGTGTGATGAGAATAAACATTTTGAATTTTTATCGAACTGAGTCTATTTAATAATCATAAAGAAGAGCATTTTCCTTGGATTACTTAATAGTAGTGAGATTTCAATTTAGTAATGCATAGCGATATTCCTTAATATGAAAATGTAATGAAGTGTTTATTTAGCCTTTTGGATGTCAGTAAAGCAGGGGTGCCCACCCCCCAAACTTCATTGCTCACCCCCAACCTAATTGGCTGTCGACAAGGGCGCCTATATGATATTTTTAAGGGGGGGCAATTTTTTAAATTAATTATTATTTTTTTTCGCTTTAACTACTTGGGTCACTTTGTAACATTATATTAATAATATAATAAGTGCAACAATGACGTAGCCAGAAAATAATTGCGGGGAGGGTCGAAAGTGCCGGGGGGTCGGGGGTGCATCCCCAGAAAATTGTTAAATATGGAACAAACGAAAATCACATTTTACGGTATTTTAGCACACAATACTAGTTAGGAAATTTGTTTACCATTTACAATGTAAACAAGAAAATGTTACTTTAGTCGGGTGTCCACCCCCGGGAAATTTTTAAATGTTGAACTAATGAACATCACATTTTACGCTATTTTAGCACTAAAAAACTAGTTAGGAAATTTGTTTACCATACTCTAAGACATGCCAATGTAAACAAGAAAATGTTACCTAAGTCGGGTGTCCACCCCCGGGAAATTTTTAAATGTTGAACTAATGAAAATCACATTTTACGCTATTTTAGCACTGAAAAACTAGTTAGCAAATTTGTTTACTATACTCTAAGACATGGCAACTTAAACAAGAAATTGTTACCTAAGTTATAATACTTATTACTATTTATAAGAAAAGTTGAATAACACATGGAACAGTGGACATAATAGGCCTACTCATTATGTTATGAAAAGAAAATAACTGCTATATCATATTTAACACACCAACAAATCTCGTTTAATTAAATAAATATTTTATTTTTTAAATACAAATATAGAATTTTAGGTTTTGACTTTTGGGAGTCCAACCCCCTGGACCCCCTTTCCTAATCCACTGTGGCCATGTTGTCGATTTTGTAAAACTTCTGCAAACTTTTTATGTCTTAACTGACTTTCAAATAATTGTCTTAAAAGAAAAACACCTGACTATAATAATTGTTAATATAATTTGTTTTCCTTGCGCCCCCCCCCGCCCACGGCTGTCAAAATTCTTCATCTTTATCTTTATAAAAAATTAGAAGAGACCTTTTGAAGTTATAGAACTTGGCCATTTTTATTTTTAACATATAAAACGCTAATTTTGCAACAATTTTCAACCCCCCCCCCTCAGAAATTTCAATGACGCAGTCTGCGTCTTAACCCCCCCCCCCTGTGGGCACCCCTGAGTAAAGTAAGACTTTTCAATGACATTTGGATTTATGGAACACCATTTTTAAACCTCCTTAAAACTGCCAGTGCTTGCAAACTTTAATCTCAGTTTCAGTTTCCATTCAAAATCTTTTTTTCTCCCACAGAAATAGAGACACAAAGCTATTCATAATGTGTGCAATAACATTTCTACCAAATTTGGTTTATAGGCCTAATTATTTAGTGTAATGAAGATCTTTTTTGTACTTTTCATTTATGGCTAAAACATTTTTAAAACAAAACTTGTAAACTTGTGAGGTACCTAAGCAAGGACGACGTCTGGAATTAGAGGGAAATTGATTTTGCACCCGTGTTAATTTGAAGCCAGAGGCAACTCAACTTCCACAAAGGGGAGGGGGAGAAGGTACCTTGAACTAATTGTTCGTTTTGTTGTTTGAAGTCTGCTTTAAGGAAATATAATTTTTTTTTTTCTGAATCGCAAGCCTATTAGTAGTTCTAAATGACAACTTATATAACGGACTAACCTACTTACGTTATTTTTAATTCTTTTTTAATATAATATATATGCACAACTCCATAAGAGTAACTTTTATACTCCAGAATTTTTCCCATGCTGCTGTGCTATCATGAGGAGAACCTCTTTTCTAGTGCTGCTGTTGTTGAATGAAATAATCTGTCCTTGATATTCCTGAATGTTTTCTAGGATCTCATTATTAACCATTACTTCTTCCTGGTAGCATTTGTCATGAGTTTTGGTCATCTTTGTGTTTAGCGTGAGATCAACTTCGATACTGTATTTGTGCATTTCCAATTCTTTGGCTAACAAGACAAGATCACCTGCAAGCCGGACATTGGACAGCTTTCTTCCATCTGTATTGGTGCCATGTTCCTCTACTTCTCTGTATCTACAGCTACTGATGCGTACGCTTTATTTGTATTATTATTGTCATTTCTAATTTGTTTATACAATAGTTTGTACCTTATTCGATTTCTAAAATAGCATATATCAAGCATCTTCTTGATGCTCACGGGATATTAATTCTGAACTATTGATTTATTCAATTATATGTACTATAAATAAAAAAGGAGAGTAAATATGGTGTACAACATGTATAGAAATATCCACAATGATGAAAGAAATATTTGTCCGTTGTGATTTATTTCAATTTTAACTAATAAAACAACATGTAGGCCTATTGCATTAAGCAGCATAGTTGAAAGTAGGCTTCTTAATTCTTACAAGAACTCGTGGTGGAATGAAATACTCATGGACCCACATAATTGCCAAGGTTCTACTTACCCAGCCGTCATTGAGACGGGCCCAACACAGTCCCTTGTGGTAATAAAGCGATGCCTGTTTTGTGTGTTGACAGCAAAGCCATCTGTGACGTGCGAGCTGGGTGCAGTGACGGTGGAGGATGGAAGAAGACGGGCGGTCCCGGGGGCCGTTGCGGGGTCTGGGCCGGCCGGACTCCACCTGGCGTTGAACGGAGCCACTTCCTGCTTCAGAGACGCCGTGTCGCGACTTTGCGGGTCGAGTCGTGCCTCGCCGGGCGACCCGGGCCATCCCATGGGTGGCGAAGCGCCTTCCAGGAGAACCGCCGTGTCTGAGGGCGACTCAGACACTTTGATGCAAACCGGCCCCGGTCCGAGCCCGGGCAGTTCCTCGTCTTGCGAAGACAGTTGCAAACCTCCCCCCAAGAACTGCTACCGACTCGTCTTGCTGGGCTCCTCCAGAGTGGGCAAGACCTCCATTGTTGCCAGGTAAGAAACAAGATGCTGAAAACGTCGCTTTAATTAGTTTTGAAAACTTGAATTGTAGGTGTAATGTAATTAGTAGGGCAAGGCATTTAATGACCATAAAATAGTAAAAAAATGCAAAATAAAAATGCATTTATGACCTAAAAATAGTGAAAAAATGACCCAAAATTTAGAAAAAAAAGCCCAGTAAATTTACCATTATTACTTATAATTTGTTTCTTTAAGTAATGAATTTGCAAAAGCAAATTGATGGATGAGAGATGATATATAAATTTACAATATAAAACACACTTATTTTGTTACTAAAGAATAAAGTAGATTTATGCTACTTGGACACCCTTAGCGAAAAAAAATTCTTTGTAAACTGGCACGTCCCTAGCAAATATGTGCCATTTAAAAAGAAAGAACAAATCTTTATCACTACAAGACAAACTACTATGGTGTTCACAATAAACCTGAATTAAAATTAACTAAGAACACTTTATTCTCAAATAAAAACAATTGACCGTTGTCTGAAAATAACGATTTGTAAATGGAAAAATCTCCTCTCTACCTCCACTGAAACATGATCTAAAAATGCCGAAAATAACCTATAAATTGCCAAAAAATGACCTATCTCTAGATAATGACGAAAAAATGCAAAATAAAGCAAAAAAAAAAATGCAAAACAAATTGACCTTATTTAATCAATTATTTCATGATACACATTTGTATATATTCAAGTTATCTTTTAACCTTCATATAAAAAAGATGCAAAAACATCAAATGCCTTGCCCTAGTAATTAGTTTACTTATTCCAGTTTTTCGCTCATCAACAGTAGCAAACAAATGCATAACAATAGTCAATAGTTAACCCGGGTACTCTGGTATACCTGCTACGAGTGGCAAACATAACCAGAGCTGCGGAGAGACTAATTGATGCCACTGTAGCTTCAATAAGTTTGAAATTGAAGATAAGGATATATTGCCCAATGATATTAAAACTTTAGGAGCTGACAATTTAAAGCATTAGCAAAATGTGTATTAAATAATCTGACTCCCTCTCCACTCGTATCACATTACAAGAAGAGACATTGCAAACTTCATTACGTGATGACAAAGACAATAGCGTGGTAAATATGACTTATTATAGATATTTAAGCATTCATGAACCACAGATTATTGTCTCTGTTGGACATTACATGAGAATATTATAGGAGAAAAATTCCTCCGAAACTAGGACTTGAACCCAGGACTTTTGGCTATTCGCGCCAATGCTCTACCAACTGAGCTAAGCCGGGCAACCAGTCATAGGAGAGAAGTTCCATCTGGCGCTGTGAATTGAACTCCGCAGTTGGTAGAGCATTGGCGCGAATAGCCAAAGGTCCTGGGTTCAAGTCCCAGTGTCGGAGGAATTTTTCTCCTATAATATTCTCATGACTTATTATTATTATTATGGTATGTCTTTGGATGTGTTTGCAGATTTCTCAACAACAAGTTCGAGGATTCTTACACTCCTACCATTGAAGATTTCCACCGGAAGTTGTACCGGATTCGCAACGAGGTCCACCAACTAGATATCCTGGACACTTCCGGAAATCATCCCTTCCCTGCCATGAGACGACTTTCCTTCCTCACCGGTGAGTCTTTCTGCATACCAGGCAGCACATGTACGAGGGTGTATCAATAAATAACCGGACTAATTTTGTAATTTACACATAATGGCTTTATTTCATTCAAATTTACTTGCAAACTTTCGGAGTATTATCCGTCTGTTGAAATACAACTATTCCAACGATTTACCCATTCTTCGAAACACTCACTGAACCCCTTTTTTGACAATTTTATAGAAAATTACTAACAGATTTGTTTAGATTTTGTATGTGAGGTACTTATACTAAGATATAAAACTTTTATTATTATTATTATTATTATTATTATTATTTTTTGCAAACTTTCTCTGAAGGGTAGTTATAAGCCACCCACTGTTTGTGGAAACTCAGTCTTGCGTAGTGAACAATAAAGTTTTGCATCATGTTGAAACAACTGAATACGCGCTCTTTGCAATACGGCCTCTCATTCTATATCAGAATGTGAAGTGAGAAAGACTTATTTCCCATGCTGAGAATAAAGAAAGTTATGTGAGTGCATCTATAAGATTATATTTGGGTTGTGTATCCTTCAGGGATGTGATGTGATGTGGTAACAACAACCAAAATGTTATGCGGTACATAATAATTGTACTTAAACCTTTAATTTGCCCATGATTTTGAGGTATCTCACATTTCCCATTCATTTCGTAAAGACACCTTTTTTTGTTTCCTATTTTGTAGGATAATACATTATGAACTAGTGATGTTATGTAGAAGTTTTCTAAGTTTAGAATTCACCCCTGCACTTGTTAACAATGCAGTCATTTTTCCGCTCACAGGAGTAGAAGTGGCTTTAAAGAGCATTGGACCTCACAGTACCACCAGGGGTGTCCAAAGCATAATGAATAATCATCTTCAAGGCATCCTGCTATGCAGCGGTATTAATAAATCAAAATTAAAATACAGATTGTTTGAGGCTGTATTCAAGTGGTTTTTGATAAACTTCATTCTGAAGCTGGATATAAATCAGCTAGTACAGTTATCTCTATATATATAAAAGGCTTTGTCCTGACTGACTGAATGAATGACTGACTGACTGATTGACTGAATGACAGGAATCAACGTACAGCCTAAACTATAACAGGTAGAGACTTGGAATTTTGACAGTACCTTCGTTTCATAATGTAGCTGCTCACTAAGAAAGGATTTTGAAAAATTCTGATTCTAAATGCCAAAAATAAAATGTTTTTGAAAATACTTAATCCCTTTTTACATAGAATTATCAATTCCAAATCACAGAATATATTGTTGCCAAATGGTATCAGGTGGGCTTGGAAAAAACAATTGAAATGCACTTTTGACAAATAAGAGAAGTTATCAAAATAATTCATGTTATAAATAAATATTACAGAATGAAATCCACTAAAATAATGGAATCACATAACTTTCTCTACCCTGGACATAGAGAAAACAAAACGAGGTATGGTAATGTGTATATTATTATATTATATCGCAGGTTTTTGGAGAGAAAAGTATGAAAGTGATAATGCTTTATGGTAACATAAGAGTGGGAAATTTCCCGCCTCGATATTACAATTTTATGTTACAGGAATTTCTGTTTCTTCTTATTTAAACCTCTACCAGGCTTGCTGTGCACTGTACAAGCGATGGGATGCAAAATTCTAGATCCTCTATGAGCCATAAAAAACTATATCAAGCGTTTTCTGAGGGAATAGTTTGAGTGTAATAAATCGTTCTTCCTATTTCAAATTATAAATGCCTATATAAGGACCTAGAATTTAAAATTGAAAATCCTTCATAAGCTAATTTCCAATTACAAAATACAAAACCCGGGCGACGCCGGGTCTTTTAAGCTAGTTGTTATATATAAAAGTAATTACATTCAAGATATTTGGCATGGGAAGTATCACACCATTATTCAAATAAATTGAAATATAAGTTACATGAACTATTATTAATACAATAAAAACTTATTTATAACTAAAATTATCACATAACTTATGCCAAATATCTTGAATGCAATTACTTTTATATATAACAATATGATAATGAACGTGCTCATCTAATTGACACTTTACAAAAGGTGTAAAATTATTATATAAATATTGGCTTATACAAAATTCTAAATAAAATTTGAATGGTTTATATCCCAAGTCTTTCATATTCGGACATAATACGTCACATGTGGTAATGAAATTTTACTAGTACAAAGGCTGAAAATCTTATTAAGTTATATTACAAGTGGATTTTGCATCAGCGAGCATTGGAAAACCCTCTCTCAGGGCCAATTATTTGCAAAAAAGCAACACCCAACAAAATCGACATTTTATCGACTGACTCTGATCAGAGTGTTTAAGATGGACACTTATATGGAAATACAGTACTGTACAATTTACTTTTTTGAAAGAAACAACCTTTTTTTAATGATTTTTCCAATTATCGTATGTTTGATTATCCAGATCGAGTCCAGTCCAAATTAATCCAGATTTAATAAAGTAATTATAATTTTCCCACTTTATACCCTCATTTAAAATAATAATGCTTGGATGGTTTGCCTTTAATTCCTTAAGTATTTATCAAGAAAACAACAATATAGGCTACAGCAGAAGAGGACAGCAAGAACAACATCAAGTGAAGTGATTAATAGACATTGTGGCAATGAAATGCTTACACAGTTAACAACTTTGACTGGTAATACATACATCAAGGACGACACATTTTTAACTTTACTGTCTCTTCTTATACATGTTACATTCTTTTTAATCGTAAGATTAATTTTAACAGGGTCATTTTATTGTAATTTTATTCAGCTTGAAAAATTTTATGTCATAACCGGGATTTGAACACGGATCTTCGGCTTAACGCGCCGATGCTCTACCATTGAGCTACCATGACAACATGCCAGTACAACATCAAATTCCTCAACTGATTCAGAAGACAAGGCCTTCGTCGCAAAAGAGAAATAGACCTAAATAATCTTAATTCGGGGTATTTATATCTCTATATATATGTAAGAAGCTTTGTCCTGACTGACTGACTGAATGAATGATTGACTGACTGACCGACTTAATGACAGAGAATTAACGCAGAGCCTAAACTATAATAGGTAGGGACTTGGAATATTGACAGTACCTTCGTTTCATAATGTAAGTGTTCACTAAGAAAGGATTTAGCAAAATCTTGATTTTAAATGCCAAAAATCAAATATAAATTGATTAAAAATTGTTATTAAAACTTTAGTACAATGGATAAAATTTTAATAACACTTTTTAATCAATTTATATTCATAACCGGTGGAAAGAGTTGGATCTGGGTTGTGAATTACCTGGTATGTTGAAAAATCAAATGTTTTTGAGAATACTTAATCCCTTTTTACACAGAATTATCAAATCCAAATCACAGTTCGCATGACAACATATTGTTGCCAGTGGTCTCAGATGGGTTTGGAAATAAACAAAATGGTACTTTAACAAATTAGATAAGCTCTCAATATAATTCATTTTATAAATAAATATTAAAGAATGTAATCCAGGAAAATAATGCAGTCACATAACTTTCTCTACCCTGGACATAGAGAAAACAATACGAGGTATGGTAATATGTTTTGGGGAGAGAAATGTGAAAGTGATATTGCATTTCAGTTTAATTTCATCCCCAAAATGGTTTTATGGTAACATGAGAGTGAGAAATAAATAACAGGACCTCAAAGGACTCATGTCAATTTTCTTATCCTTATTTTCTGAGACAGGCAGGTCTCACAAACCCCCTCCAGAAACAGACGGGAAATTTTGTCCAGAAGCTCTAATTTAGGCTTGGAGTTATTTTACATGCCATAAATGAGACAATCAGCTTAAAATCCTTCCCAGAAGACTCCATGTCCAGGATTTTTACGTCCTGAAAAATCCATCGTCCACGGCCAGGTTTGATCTTGTGACCATCGGATCTAGAGGCCAACAGTTGGAGTTGTACTGTATCATTGTCATTGTGTCAGCTTGTACTGATTCTCCTCTCGGCTACAGAGCTGATGACATCAGTAATCTAGAATTTAATATTAACCTCATTGTACAAAAATTCTTCTAGTTTGTAAAAGAGGTAAATATATTTTTTGCACTCCTTAGCTAGTAAGTGTTTCTTACGACAGTTGTTTACATGGCTCGTAACTTGACATTACCACACGCAATCTTGTTGCTAGGGGCGACGGGCAGAAAGTGAATTGTTGCTAGGGGCGACGGGCGGAAAGTTAGTTTACCGCCCGCAAATGCTTATTTGCGAGCAGAAATGACCAAGGCCTCCCCGCTTTATAAATATTCGGTTGCCATAAACAATAACAAATGCGAATCCCTTTCTGAAATAAGCACCATTCTTCAAGTCTGTATTTACATAATATTTTCAGGTAATATCACAATTAATATAATTAAATTGATATAAGTAACCGTCGTGCAAAAAATAGCATGCAACACACGGACCGTAAAGGCATTTACGGGTCTCGAAAACTTAAAAACCCTCGGCTGCGCCTCGGGTTTTCAATCTGTTTCCTCGACCCGTAAACATGCCTTTCCGCCCTTGTGTCGCAATATACTATTCCTTTTAAAACTATTATAACTAATATCTCTAGCAATATCGGGTAATTTATTAATTAGGTCCTAGCCCTAGTGATGTGTTGTTGGCTTCCACAGGTGACTTGTTTGTGCTCGTATTCAGCATGGACAGCAGAGAATCGTTTGAAGAGGTCGTTCGCTTGCGTGAGCAGATTCTGGAAACCAAGCTCAGTGCAGCCAATAGTTCAGGAGGTGGCCGCAAGAAAGCACCGCTACCCAGAGTCCCCATGGTCATTGTTGGAAACAAATGCGATAAGGATATGAGGTAAGACACGGGAGTCTAGAGACTCAGAAGGTAAGCTGAAATAAAGACAGGAACATGATTTATACTATTCGAATATGCAGAAGGATGATGTGATAATGCGACATTGTCGCAAGCATTTCATTCATTCATTGTACTTCTGCCTTGTGGCAGGGCTACACGCCCATGTAAAATTCCATTTTCCAGCTCTTTCTATTTTCTGCTGCATCTTTTAACTCTCCATAAATTCTTTTGTTCTTGATATCATCCAATATCTCAATTCTTATTCTTCCCATCTTCTCTTTCCTTCTATTATTCCATCTATGCTTCTTCTCATAATGTGTCCCATCCAATTGACTTTCTCACTCTTACATCTTGCAAGATGTGTCTCTTTTTCTTCCACTCTTCTTAAAACTTCTTCATTTGTGATTCTATCCATCCATCAAATCCTCTCCATCTCCAACATTTCCAGACATTTCTGTTCCCTTTTCCTGAGTGTCCACATTTTGGCTCCATACAAAGCTACACTCCAAACATAGCATCTCATCAGTTTTTTTTTCTTCTTAGCTGCAAATTTAGTTTTCCTATGAGTATATTTCTATTTCTGTTGAAGGCTATTTTAGCCGAAGCAATCCTTTCTGTGATTTCTTTGGTGCATTGGGCATCTCTGGTGATCATGCTTCCTAAACAACGGAATTGAGACACATTATCTAGCACTCTGTTCTCTGTCAAACACCTAAGTGGTTCTTCTGTCATTGAAATCATCATGACTTTTGATTTGTCTGCATTTATTTTCTTCCCGTATGTTTTTTCAATCTCCACCTACTGATCCAAGATTCTTTGTAATTCTTTCTCCGTTTTTGCCATAAGTACTAGATCATCTGCATATTTTATGTTATTTATGATGCGTCCTCCCACTTTAAAATCTCCCATTCCTTCCATTCTCCATATACATTGAACAAGCAGCATCCTTGTCTTACTCTTCTTCCTACGATTGTGCTTTTTGTTTCTGCTGTTTCGCAAGCATATTATAAGATAAATTGCATGAATGGTAGATATCCAAGGCATTGCATCGTATGGATGGAATTGTGCTGTCGTGCCTGATTTATGGATAACACTGGATAGCAGGTCAAACAGTTAAGCAGACGAATGTTTAACACAATAGTGCTAAGGTTTTATTACAAAAAGGTAACACACAAAAATAGGAACTGAGTGCTTGGACGTAAAGTAATATATTAGTGGAATTTAAGGTTTAAGTATGAGTAGAGCTGAAGCCAAATAATTCTGCCGCGATATGCGCGGGACGACTAGGAGGCGGAGCTATCCAGCGAAATGTTACGGAGTTTGTCGATGATTTCAGTGTACTAGAGACATCCTACGGGCGGAGTTTCTTGCTAGCTGACAACAACAATTTTATTATGCTTTAAAGAAACTTTCATTACGTGCATTGATACATACATACGTAGAAACATTTTCTATCACAGCACAAACACTCATTCACCAATACCAACAAAAGAAACACCTACACTCAATAAGGCTGCTTCGAGTGAGATATCCCTAGACTGTGATTTCCCGTTGGAACACGTGGTAATAATCAATAAAAAGCCAGGAGGGCAGAGAGAAGAATGATGACGTGTTGGGAAGTAGGCGTGACTTCACGGTTTTCACGTAAATTGGTTTGTGCACCGTGGCAGAATTATGTGGCTACAGCTCTACTTATGATTTGATCTCTTTGGCAATGCAATCAGACAAAGTAACCCATCATGACTAGTGTTGATGTAATTCAGAGCCAATTGAGATTAACCAGACCACCGAAGTTAAGACGTCAATCCTTCCTGTGACTAGGCGGTTCTAACTTCTTTGCCATCTGGCTTAGATTATATAGAATATTTTATCCATAAGTGGGGGCTAAGTCATAACTACTGAGTTTAATCATCATCATCATCATCCTTTCAAGTATGAGGCCTAATGGCCTGTTACGGTCTCCTTCCATCACCGGAATGGTCTGCCCATAGATCGTTTCCCACATGGAATATGTTGAAGCATTTTTTTGGGTATTCTGGAACGGTTCATGCGGTGAATATGGTGTAGCCAAAACTCAATATTAGAACAAGTCAATTCATTTAATTATTTAGGGTATCATTTAAGCTATAATGAAGACTTGTGATATATCTTTTAAAATTCATAAATATAGGCCTAATCAAGCTTTAAGAATTATCAACCAAGTTTTCAAACCATCCAAGGTACAGAGACACACAAGAACAAAAGTATATACAATTCTCGCTAGACCCACTCTCTGTTATGGCAGTGAAGCATGGACCATTCGAACTCAGGATGAACGTCGCATCATGCCTGCTGAGATGAAATTTTTACGTAGAACGGCTGAGTTTAATATTGTTTCTAATAATTATGTACTCATACTTGTATCAGGTTCTTTTGCTTATAAAATTCCATAGTTTTCACCTTTGCTTCTATTGAATAAGCAAAACAAACAACTTGCATGTTTGTTTGTAAATGGTATGCAATAGCGTTAAGTAATTATGTTTCTTTGCGGTCCTGGGTTGATTGCCAGGGCACCACAGTGCAGTGTTCTTATGCTTGAAGTTAGAACTGACCCGCTGTGAAAGTTAGCAATATCTCCTAAGCATAGAGTGGACTTTATCCCACATACGTAATAAACATGTTTCGAGAGTGTTTTCTGTCAGTGTTTATCCAAAACTAGCCGGTTACCCCTTCTTTGTGCGCATGAAAAATATTTTGTAGGGTTTCACATGAGATTTGAGAATGATACCTGTTTGCGTCTTATTTAAATATTTTAATACGTAAAATATTTGTGTATGTGTATAGAGGGTGTTCATAAATAAGACCGAAATATTTCACCTGCATATAGAGGGGACCTAGACCAGCAACTTTTATTAGGAGATTCTTGCTCTATGACTTAAAAAGTGTGTATGCTACAGGGCATTAAAGTCATTATAATTTGGTGCTCATAATTCAATAATTACGCGAAAAAGGGTTAAAATGTTCATTAAATTAACTTCATGCCTTCCTAGTGATCGATAAAAACCTGACTTTTAATCAGTCATCAACAGCTATATCATAATTTAGAGTTTCCATAACCTGCAAAAATTACAGACTAATCACATGATTGGCCACCCCTGCATTAGTTTTTTTATTCATAACATCTGACTACAGCGTTAACAACGAAGTTCCTTTGTTTTGCATTTTTTTCTAATGTTAGAAGTCAGTGACTGCCATGCCCTGGGAGATTTTATGCTGTAACAGGAAAAATTGAATCCATAGAGCAAAAATGTCCTAGTAAAAGTTGCTTGTCTATGTCCCCTGTATACACACGTAAAATATTTCGGTGTTATTCACTAACACTCTGTATGTGAAATATTTCATCAAAAGCCAGAGCAATGTTGTCTGTGTCTATACAAGAATATTAATATTATAAGTGTTAATGTTAGTTTACAAGAAAACTTTTTTTGAAAAATTTGATTTAATTATTTAAATTTTACGGGAAGGTAACTTATGAGGTAGGAGAAAGATGAACCAAAAGTGGAATTTTCGTTTGTGGTAATCTAAAGTCAATATTAATTGAAGTATTTAGTTTTATAAGGGTCTAAGTGCCAAAATCATGATTGTGTAGAAAACAAAGACAGACCCACAGGAACTCTTGCCGGAGATAGAACCAGATAGAACCATCTTGGAATTTATTGCTATTAACGTGGCTTTCCCTGGACCTTGGAAAATGCATTGAAATGCATTGGTCTGGGTACATAGAACAATTTAAAATTATGAGCTGAAAAATCACGATTTTGGCTCTTAGACCCTTATAAAAATAAACTCTTCAATTATAAACGAGAATAAGATAGGAACCATGCATTTTACATTGATGTCTGTCAGTTTTAATTTTCATAAACCTAATATTATTATGCTCCGGTCATGGAAACCACCATTAACGGCCGTGGGTGTCGGCATGCTGACCACATGCCCTCCAATCCTGCCGTCTGCCTATGGTAGATGACGCAGCGGTCGGGTGGTAGGCCTTGTCCCTTCAGGAATGTAGCGCAACGGAGAGAAAGAGAATATTAATAGGTTTGTTCGCAAAGCAAATCCGTGACTGCTTGAGAATTGGTTGTACTGCGCATGTCCAGTCTGTTACTTACCCGTGATTTGCACTTTGCGAACGGTTAGAAGAATTTGGAATCGATAGTTTCTGCGTTTAATCGATATGATATGCAAATAAAATATATATTTCCCTTTGACATGTTATAAATGCAATATACATCGACAATATATTCTATATTTTGGGAAACTTTTAATTATCTTCCATTATACATACATATAAGTAGCCTATGCTTATAAATCTGGTGCAAGGTTATTGGAGGGAGGAGTCAGGCACATGAAAATGGGTTACTGCGCATGTCTCTGATAACAATTCATGCTAGAGCCTGCAAACTTTTCTTATAGTACAGAAACTGTCCGTGAGAGCTTTGCGAACAGAAGATTGAAATCAGAATCACGGATTTTCGCTTTGCGAACGCGTGTGGAGAAAGAGCGCATGCGCGAACGATAAGTTCCTGGTTTCTGACTGCTTTGCGAACAAACCTATTATGACGAGAATCAGTGGAGGGGATGCGCGGAGTGATACTGCGGCCATGGAAAATAGTACCATCAAACAAAAGTGAAATTCAAAGAAATTAGGCAGATTACGTGACGAAAAGCAGTAAATAACATTATATTTAACTATATAGCAATAAAACTTTGTAACATTACATGTATAATTACTTTATTGATAAATTTAATACATACGCAGGCCTACTTTCGTAAAAGTTGGTCACGTGACGGCGAAGTTTATTTCCATAACAACGTCGCGTTGTGTCGTATAACTTGTTTCAGTGTTTTGTGTGGATGAAATGAAATGTTTTGTGGTGTATTTGTGAATGGTTTTGACTGCGATGTGCCTGGTCTATATCGGATATCCTGCTGAAACTTAAGGTAAGACAATGACTCATCTCTACATAGCCAAACACATTGTAGGTTACATTAATGTGCGTCTTCGTAATTTTTCTTCGATTTCGCATATTTTAAGAACAACATACACCTTGCCTATGTATCATGATTTTCATACAACATTAAAGTACGGGTTTTCGGTATCCCATCCCCTCATTAGCGACATACCGACAGTGCCTCTCACAATGCGATCTGCAATCCGTGGTCCTCGGGCCGAATGCGACCCGCCAAGAGGTTTACGTTAAAGTAGATTATATTGCGTACTAGTCCGTCGTAACATTTTCACGTTATGGGACACGTCAAGACAATTTCAACGGGAATACATTAGTTGTAACCTATTACTGAAGGTGCTGAGTTATTTTGTTTTTCAATGATGATGATGATGAAGATGAAGTGGCCGGTCCTGCCCTGAGACGGAAGGCCCACGGCCCGACCAAGGGACACTAGGCCGGATGAAACCGCGTAGTTCCTTTTGCGGGAATTAGGCTACGATATTAATATTAAAATAATGAGTGTTTTGAAACAATACCTGCCCTGACTTGTACGAAGTTATATTGGTCAACACTACAATTTCACTTTATTTTTGATACTATACAAGCAGACATCTCTCTACTAAAGTAATACGGCAGGGGACTTCTCTGTGACCCAAGTTTGATGGATGTTGATTTACATTTAAAATATACATTACAAACGAGCAACATAATCATTTCAGGTCTGGGTTTGACACCAGCTGAGGTGGTTTTATGTGGTTTCGCCAAATACCAGTGAATGGTTTCAATTGTGTTTTACGAAACAAAGGCTTTGCCCTTTCTAACACAAAAGGACTGTTCCCTTATCTCTATAAGTATTTTCACGTAACAATAGCGAGTTTCATTAGCTTAATGACCATTAGGCTATACGACTGTTTTTATTCGACCATGATTAGTCCGAATGTTTCAGTTTTGGGATTTTAGAATCACTCAAACAAACGCGCCATGACTTGCCTATACTTCTACCTTAATGAATGCCATTATAGGCTCCTTGCGTAATGTCCTTTTGCTCGTTACAGGTTATACCGGGTGTTCGGAAATTTATATTACAAACTTCTAGGGCTAGTAGAGAGGACTTAGTAGACAGTGTTTCGAATAGGAACCCATGTCCGTACAGCCATTACAATGTGTCGGATTTGCCGGTGTTGTTTTGCAACCGGATAGGCACTACATGATGTCAGAAGAGCACCATGTGAAATGAGGTACAACAAAAAAAAAACTTTCATTGTTCATAATAACACTTGTGTCAACAGTGGAAAAAAACAAATTTGTTTCTGTATTCTGCACTGGATGTGTCCCATACAGAGGCTCGGTGTGACGACCACCAACGTCGTTGCACACATTGTACCGACGAATCATGTTCCGGTACACTCGTTCCATCACACCTGGTGTCCGTTAATCTCTTGTGCAGCGAACATCAATCTGACGTCATGTTCTGCCTCTCCGGTTGCAGAACAACACCGGCAAATCCGACACATTGAAATGATAATAGCACGAAAACGGTACGTTTCCAGACATCGGTTCCTATTCGAAATATTGTCTACTAAGTCCCCTCTACTAGCCCTAGAAGTTTGTAATATGAATTTCCGAACACCCGGTATATACCCAACCACTGTGTTCAAAGAAGCTACAGCTATGAAGATGTTTCAGTTTCAGTCCTTGTGAATTTACATAAAAACAAGTGGTAAAAACAAAAGGATTGTGTTTTGTTCTCCCCTGCTCGTCGCGTTCTCCCAGTTGAGTTGTCAGAATATGTGGAACTGGAAACATCAGATTTGCTTTTGTCACCGCCTTCTCTATCGGAATTACTGACCGGCATAATCGACTATCGACCGGCCGCCTCTCAACACGGAATGTAATGAAATTAAGGAAAACTGCCGTCACATCAGTGCATGCTTTGCTTCTTCATTAGATATTGCTAATCACCATTATTATTATTATAGGAGAGAAATATGGATGTCTGCCGGATTTTTAATTTTCGTTTTCGTTCGCGAGACCGCCGGCGTGCTCGTATGTTTAGCGTATCTGACTACAGATCCGTCGGCCCGGGTTCGATCCCCGGTACCTCATCGGATTTTTATGATGTAGGGAAGTCTGGAACGGGGTGCACTCAGCCTCGTGATTCAAATCGAGGAGCTACTTGATAGAGGAAACCACCATTAACGGCCATGGGTGTCGGCGACCATATGCCCCCAATCCTGCCATCTGCCTATGGTAGATTACTTTGCGGTCGGGTGGTAGGCCTTGTCCCTTCAGGGATGAAGCGCCACGGAGCTTAGTTTAGTTTCGTCCGCCAATTATGAGTAGAGAAATGGCAGAAAAATTATGCTAACGAAGAACCAGTTGTGGTAATAAATTTTAATCGTAAAATAAATTGCCGCTGCCATAGCAACCGCGATAAAAGAGCATCGCTCAAAGTGAAATATATATTTTTTTTCAACACGTGAATTTGTCGATCGCTCGCTCTGCTTGGTTCATTTGTAAGGGAGTTGTGAATGCGGGTTGTTTTTAGTTTCCTGGGGGCGACTGTCGTGTTTTAATTAGTTAATTAAGAGACGCTAAATAGTTCGCACTGCCCGTTAATAATTTCAGTTGGCTTGTGCTTAAAATAGTAATGTCGTATGTAGCGGACTTCATGATCTTTCGTTTCCCAACAATTTGTTTAAAACAAATGACAAACATCGCAGAACAATTGCGTGAAAGAAATGTACATCTCTCTTGAAGTTATTGAAGAGGCCAACAAGGAATTAATATTGAAAAATCCTTCGCCATGATAAGGAGTTGCGGTAGTTTAATGAATGGAAAGAAATAAAGTTCGTAAGTAATGTTTTGAGCGATACTAAATATTGTGTTGGTTTACATTTGTGTTTTGTCAGAAACCATCTAGTTTATGGACCAAATTCTCAAAGCTGAAATAGTTATTTATGTTATTTTGAATGATAATAGAAGTAGTAGGAATAATAGAATTTCTAGTGGTTAAAATGAAGGAAATGGATAATTATTAGTTTGTACGAAAGGAAAGAGAGCGACAGTGACATCTGATGAAATCCTCAATAATCTTTATAACGTGCTATCATCCTTTTCTTTACCATAACGGGCTCAGCCCCTAAGATGGAACTTTTAGTAGACGGACAGAGTTCTGTTAAACAATGATTAGGCCTACAATCCAAAGTAACATAAACATTAAAAGTAAATAAAATAATAGAATCTTTCTCGCTAGTCTGAGTTTAACAAAATGGATGCAATAAAACTTAATACTACCGCAATCATAAAAGACAACACACATCAGCACATTGGGTTTATGGGTTTATTTGGTGGTTGAGATATTTTAACATTAATTTTAGCTTCAAAGTTGACCATTTATAATTTGTTCATTGTTAAGAATCGACTTGGGAATATCAGATTTAGTTATTAAAACTCAACTAGCTTCGAAATGCCAACAGAAATAATGCGAGAGCGCAGAAAGCGGAAGTAAAGGTCCATAATTCACTCGCGCTCCACTTCCTGTGTGTCGTCATCTCTGGGAGTGGACAGAACGAGAACAGTAGAAAAACAAATTTGATATTTGGGTCAGGTATCTCTGGAGATGTGACACGAAGATTGACGACGACTTTTAATGCCACTTTACAGGAAGAATATTTCTTTTGTCGATGTTCTCGATAACTGCGCTACTGATTTTGTTTAAATTTCCTACACTAATTGAAGGGGTCAGAGGAAGATAGCGCTAACCCTCTCTTTGTAAAAGTTGAGATTGTTGCACTATTCAAATTTTTTCTTAGTCACTATTTATTCCAATGTTTATGTAAGGGGCCATGTCTCACATCCATATAATACAACCGGCAGGATAACTGTCTTAGATTTTTATTTTTAGATTTCTGAACTTTATAAAAACAAGCATTTTCTGCTTGTAGTCTATACTTAAACTTCTGCCTTAATATTATTTGTGTCTGTATAGTGCATCTCCTTGCTTCAAGCCTCTTCTAATGGCAAACCTATCTGATGTAAGTTTCCCTACCCTGCCTCTGCTATAGGTTCATTTAGACACATTTTGATCAGCCTAACTAACTTCTGTGGTATCCCAAATTCAAGGAGGATATTGTACGATTTGTCTAGCCTAACTGAATCGTATGTGGGGTTTTTTTATTTTATTTTATTTTATTTTTTAAATCTATGTATAGCTGGTGAACAGACTTATTATATTCCCGTAAAATATTTCATCAGTGGTTGATCTATTTTGCCTAAATCCACATTGGTCATCTCCAATGATTTCTTCCGCATATGCGGTTATTCTTGACAGCCGTATATTAGATAGAATTTTGTATGATGTCGATAAGATAGGAATTCCTCGGTAGGTATTACATTCGGCCAGTGGCGCCAACTTTTGAAAAACATTAGGTAGGCTCTAAGATTTTTACATTTTCACACTCTGACCCTTATTTGATTCATGAAATTGACTTATATGATAATTCGGATAAATATAGAATTGGGTAAGAAACGATACCTTTGTTTAAATAACAGTGAATAACAATCAACGCAATTCAACCGCCGGAAAAGGAAATCGTTTACAATTAATAACGTTATATTATTAACTTTGTTTTAGGTACTTAAATAAAATAAAACAATGATATAGCACGGCGTGTTCCAAAATTTGTTTCGCCTGACTGCGTAAATTATCATCTGTCTATCCTTAGACCAGGAGCCTATTCTCCCCAATAACACTATCTTTTTCGTGGTTGATTGTCCCTTGGTGACCTTTTTAATTCATTCTTTCTACATGTTCCATCCACTCTTTCTTTTTAACCAGTCAACAATGTCCACACTTTTGTCTTATATCACAATTTGTTGCCTTGTCCATTAATGATCTTGCTGTGATTTTTGAAATGAAACCTCTTTAGACGCACTAGGAGTAAATCGAGAGCTAACCCAAACTTGCGTTACGATCAAAACGTCACGAAATTAGTGGGACTGTGACGGAACGGACTGCACAGAAAACAATCAACTCAATGATTAGGCTTATCCAAAATTTAAAAAAAATAAAAAATCCAAAATTAAAATAAAAACAAAAAAATTACGGGAGCCGCGGGGGAAAGTTATCAAGCATTGAATGGGGGGCTATTACTGCTTCGAGCTAGTGGCGTGGTGAGCCCTTCACCATTATAAAAAATCCGAAATTTAAAAAATAAAAAAAATCGGAATTAAAAAAGCTATAATCCAAAATTTAAAAAATCAAAAGTTTAAAAATCGGAAATCCAAAATTTAAAAAATCTAAAAATCCAAATTAAAAATGGAGAATAAAAAAATCCAAAAAATAAAAAAATTCAAAGATCCAAAAATTAAAAAAATCCAAAAGTAAAAAATAAAGAGATCATAATTGAAAAAATCAAAAAATTAAAACACGTTTCACTTCTGTCGCACACTTTTTTTCTCAGAAGCATCCTTTAAATTCTAAATCTAGCTTTTCTGTACTCTCCTTCAATATTTAGAACAGCGGTGGCTGTAGGAACTGCACTGACAGACGTAAAAATGTAATGAATTATGGAACGATTTCAAATTATCGTGAGGGAATTGGAAGAAGAGAAGATCGTACTATATATGTTTACAATAGCCTGATTTTCGCTCTACAGCGATTCAATAAGTAAACACAATTTTGAGTACTAGCAATAAATGGTTGTGACAATAACACATGGCAAATCATTGGGTGGACTTGAGCCCACATAAGTAGGCGCCACTAATTATTGTGATCAGAGAATGTTGTACAAGAAGGGAAGCAATAGATGGGGTCGACATCTAAACATCCACATTTCACAGTCACAAGGCCTATAATTGACTTGCATAATCACTGATTCTTCCTTAACATTAGAAATGTGTGTACTTATTTATGTTAGTGCTTATTATGTTACGTCATTAATCATCCAACTCTAGTATTTGTTAGGACTATTTCGTGATTAATGTTTAAGTGTCAGGAATTACTGTTATTCAAACCAGCTTCATGCGTAATGTTACTGCGGTGGGGAATTTTAAGTTGAACTGCTCGTGTGCCACTGAGTCTGCACAGAGTGGAGGGCGTCGTTCGCGAGTTGTGAGCAAAAACTGGCAGAAAACGTGATTTTTGGGCTATCGAAGCATCAGTTTTGGCAATTGTGAAATTAATTGCAGGGTCCTGTTAGCTAATAGTATTATAACTCATAATATTCTATGAAGCACGCCTCTGCTGCCATAGCATCACTCAACATAAAGCACGGAATTGTTGATAGCTTCCGCTTTGCTTGATTCATTTGTTTATAACGTTACCGCACGTAGAGGTGGAAGGAAGGGGATCATGAATGCACGCCAAAATGGGGAAGATTGAATGATTTGCACGAAACTCACTATGCAGGTTTTTTGGGCTAGGGAACTGGAATCTGAGTTCTTTTTTCCGGGCGGCTCACTCTAATCGCAAAATGCACCTCGAAGCCGGATTTTAAAACCTTTAAATTATCATTGGTTTTGTTTATGAATGCTGTACGTGTAAATTTAACTGCTGTTCACTGTTAAAATTACAGATTTTGTTACATTAGCTCTCCTAATAACTGTATACAAGAAAATGTCTATTTTTGAATTGCCATACTTGGGGATAACACAAAATACTCTAGACCTGTGACGCAAATGTAGGGTAACTTTAGGATCTTGTTGTCCCCTGTTATCATCTTCATCCCATGAGTGTGTCTCGAGGTGGCCTCGGCATTGGGCTGATCACTCATCCAGGGAGGCCCTCATGTCCTCGAATGGGCAAAAACGTACGTATGTGATCCGTAAAACTCCCCCTCCCAACGGATCGCAGTCCTCTAAGGCTCGAGTGGCGAGGCCCACGTAGATGTACTTACAAGGGTGAGGTAAAACTCAGGGAAACAAGAAGACGATAAAATAAGTGGTTGCTTAAACGTCTTTATAATGGGTCTTATGGGGGGGGGGGTAATTCTAAAACCGACTGCAATGGAAATCCGTCAGGTTTGGACATATCAATGTAGAAACCACGGCCTCAGTAGATTTATTCCATTCTTGATATTGAATAGAGATGTTTGTAAATTTATTACTTCACGCCTACTTTAAATCTATAAATTTAACGGGAAATGTATGATAATTTAAAGCCATATTAATGTTAAAGTATTAACTAAACAGTAGGCTTTAACATCCTATACAAACTGCCTTTTTTATTTATTGCAAATATGAAAACAAATCCTAACATACGGAGCGCTAGATTTAGGCAGTACGCACAAGATGTTTCACGTACCTGCGGCTTCGTCCCCGATACAGGATACCCGAGTGTTTCTCTACAAAGACATTTTCTTGTAAAATAATTAGGGGAATTAATATAACAGAATATAAATTTTAACGTTTCAAATTTCCACTCATTGCTTACAACAGGGGATACGCAAGTAACCTTTCCATGGAAGGAATCAAGATAGAACTGCTCGTCATCTTCATGGTGGTGACAGAAATGACTTTTTCGCGTTCATTGCATGACATCCAAAGCCAGATGGTGAACTGCATTACAGACGTAAGCTACAGATATTTCAGGGAACAAACAGTTGTTGTTTCATGGAATGGTCCCTTGGGATCTGAAGATTTCAGTAATTTTACCGGAAGAAGTTTCCAAGATTTGTTGCTACAAAATCTTTCTAAGTTTTCTTCAGTTGTTGCTCTGCAGAAAAACTCTGAAAGCTCCAATGAGTTTGATGTTAAAGACATGAAGAATATTATTATTATTATAAAGGAAGTTGGTAGTAACAATGCAATAAGAGAGGCATTAGAGGACCTGACATTTCATTCACGTGGCACTTTTGTAATTGCGCTTCTGTCTTGCAACTGCACAATGCGTGGCATATTCAGCGAATTGTGGGCCATTAAAATATCCAATGCCATCATCATACAACATGTAGAATCAGAATGGAATATTAATGTATACGCTTGGTTTCCATACGCAATTGAAAATAAATGTGGAAATGTAAACAGCATTGAAATAATGGATGTTTGGATTATGCAGGGCGGTGGTTATTTCCTGAGGAAAAGCGAATTATTTCCTGATAAATTCAGGAGTATGAATAACTGTCCTATTTACGTGTGCTCCAAGTCAGTAAGTGCATATCAGGTCAAAACCCTGCATACAAATGTCAGCTTCACACCTGACTCCGAGGTTAGGTTGGTGAGAGTTTTGGCAGAGGCTTTGAACGCCACGCTGGATGCATCTTACAATCCACCTGATGATACTGATGACTCTTCCATATCATCGGTTTACATCCACTGCATAACGAGTGTGATGAGTGGTGATGAGGCCAACATGACCTACATGATGCATCCAATGCTCGAGCAGGCTGCCACCTACGTGGACTTTTCACGAAGCTACTACACCAATGACGTCGTGTACGTTGTGCCATGCGCACAACAACTTCCCATGTGGCAGAGCGTCACCAGAGTCTTCTCCCCAGCGCTGTGGCTTTCTCTCTTGTTGGTGATCGTCTTATCTTCGGTGGTCATGCACTGTATATCCAGATTCGAGTCCAAGCTGAGATACCAAAGGGCAATGAACTTTCTGTTGGCTGCTTGGTCGCTGACTCTTGGCATGTCTCCCTCGGGAGCACCGACGATGCCGGTGCTTCGCCTGTATTTCCTGGCATTCTTTGTGTACTCCATGGCTGTGAACACGGTGTTCCAAGCGTTCCTGACTTCGTATCTCACTGAACCCCAGTACGAGAGACAAATATCAGATCTTCACGAGATGCTCACTTCGGGACTAAAGTACGGAATAGACAATGACCATGGCGACCTCATTTCAGGATCAGAAAATCCTGACACTGCTACGTTTTACCGAAACCGAATAGAATGCAATGCCTATAGCACCTGCCTCACTTGGGTGGCTTATGGAAGAAACTTCTCCACTTTCACGAGCAAGCACGCTCTTGATATTTCATCTGTGATCAAGTTTCATGACAAACAGGGGAGACCTCTGATATGTCCTCTGAAAGACAGCGTGGACAAGTTCAACACTGTCATCTACATGACGAAAGGAAGTCCACTTCTGGGTAGATCCAACACAATTATTGGCAGATTGATCGAAGGTGGTTTCTATGCATATTTCACCACTTATTTGAAAAGTAACTTGGAAATGAAAATGAAGCTGAAGGGTGGGAACTTGTTGCTTGATGAATATCGTCATCTTGGACTGAAACATCTGCAGTCCGCTTACGTCACCCTCCTCATTGGACTGACTCTCAGTCTGGTGATATTTATATCTGAACTATTACTGTATGGCATCTTGAATTCTCAGTGCAAGGTAAGTTAATGAGTTACGTGCCGCGGCCGACAGAGTGAGCTAGCAGCGACGTGACGGGAATCTGTGAACGTTTAGCTATTTTATGGTTTAGTAGCAAATGACTGTTACGCTGAATGGAGAATATTCCAACTTGTACGTAGGCCTAATAAGAGCAAATGTCTGTCCAGGGCACGCAGAGATGTGAAATTTCTAACAATGCACCTCGAAGCCGGATTTTCAAAATAATTCACTCGCGCTCCACTTCCTGTGTGTCCTCATCTCTGTGAGTGGACAGTAGAAAAACAAATTTGATATTTGGGTCAGGTATCTCTGGAGATGTGACACGAAGATTGACGACGACTTTTAATGCCACTTTACAAGAAGAACATTTCTTTTGTCGATTTTCTCGATAACTGCTCTATTGATTTTGTTTAAATTTCCTACACTCTCTTTGTAAAAGTTGAGATTGTTGCACTATTCAAATTTTTCTTAGTCACTATTTATTCCAGTGTTTTTGACATAGACTAATTCTGTCAATAAGTCTTGTTAATAAATAATAATATAATAATGTATTACCAAAAGAAAGATAAATGTAAGATTTGCAGATTTGAGCTAACCTTAAAATGTATCTAAAAAAAAGGTTATGTGGGTTAGGGTTATCTTTCCCCGATCCCTTTCACTTCATAATAAGCTTATATTAAATTATATATTATAATTATTATGTATTGTAATATAACCTGTTACACTCGGAGCTCAGTTTTTAATTTGGATAGACGAAGTTGAGATGCGTATGAGGCTTACATTTAATTATTTTGTCATTCTGAATCGAACTATAGTTGTACAGGATATCACCAGATCTCCTCCATTTCCTTCATTTCAACCAATACAAATAATACGTTTCTGAAAATAGCATTTTTGAAGTGAAACTTCTTTATCCGCGGTAGGGGTAAATCGAGAGCTAACCCAAGCTTGCGTTACGGACAAAATCGTCACGAAATTAGTGGGGCTGTGACGGAACGGACTGCACAGAATACAATCAACTCAATGATTAGGCTTATCCAAAATTTAAAAAATCCAAAATTAAATAATAAAAAATTAAAAAAAATGCGGGAGAACGCGGGGAAAGGTATCAGGCATTGAGTGGGGGCTATTACTGCTCGAGCTAGTGGCGTGGTGAGCCCTTCACCATTATAAAAAATTCAAAATTTAAAAAATAAAAAATCCAGAATAAAAAAAAAATAAAAAATTTAAAAATAAATTATAAAGTCAAAAATCCAAAATTTTAAAAATCTATAAATCCAAAATTAAAATATCCAAAAAATAAAAAATTCAAAGATCCAAAAAAATAAAGAAATCAAAGATCCAAAATTTAAAAAATCCAAATATTATAAATAAAAAAATCAAATAAATTAAAACACGTTTCACTTCTGTCGCGTGGCGTTCCACGCAGATTTTTTTTCTCACAAGCTTCGTTTAAATTCTAAATCTAGCTTTTCTGTACTCTCCTTGAGTATACAATATTTAGAACAGCGGTGGCTGTGGAAACTGCACTGACAGACGTAAAAATGTAAAGGACTAGGAGGTGCCCGTGGCTTCGCCACGATAATTCTTTTAAAAATTAAAAATTAAGAATATAATAATTATTAAAGCATTATATTTATTAACACTTGCACGCGAATCATTCATAAACTAAGCCATTAATAATTAATGAAACAGCTAAAATTCCTGCTTTAGAGTACATTCCACGACATGAAAGCGCCCCCTGGGAAAACTATATCAGAATCGATTATGCAGTTCCAAAGAACCTGTGAACACATAATACGTATTGGTTCTCAGCTGTTTATTGACATGAATATGATGTGAATTTTATTTGATCAATTCAGTGTAATTTTCAGAAATTATATAATGTTTCAAGGGAAGGAATGGTTTGTTTGGATTATTATTATCAGCGATATTTCAAGAGATAAAACCGTCACTATTTTACAGCTGTTGCCCCCGGCTTCGCCCGCCATTATTCATTGACTCCAGGATTTTTAAGAAAATTACACTGGTAGATTATTAAAAATGTTTGTGGTTTAGAGCTATGAAAATTGTAAGTAAAAATAAAATTAGAATATTAGTTCATTGTGTTCATTTCACTTAGGCCTTAGAAACGGTTTTCCTTCCTAATTTTGTAGTCGTCATGAGACGAACATCGCCGAGTATACCCGATGTCTCACGAAGCGGGCGAGCAAGCACGCTATTTAGGGCCGTTGAATTGTATAAGAGTAGATTGTAGAACGATTTCAAATTATCGTGAGGGAATTGGAAGAAGAGAAGATCGTACTATATATGTCTACAATTGCCTGATTTTCGCTCTACAGCGATTCAACAAATAAACACAATTTTGAGTAATAGCAATAAATAATTGTGATAATAACACATGGCAAATCATTGGGTGGACTTGAGCCCATATAAGTTGGCGCCACAAATTGTTGTGTTCAGAGAATGTAGTACAAGAAGGATGGGGTCGACATCTAAACATGCACATTTTACAGTCACAAGGCCTATGATTGACTTGCATAATAATCACTGACTCTTCCTTAACATCAGAAATGTGTCTACTTATTTATGTTCGTGCTTATTATGTGTAACTACTGTTACGTCATTAATCATCCCCGACGCCGCCAACTCTACTATTTCGTGATTAATGTTTGTTTAAGTGTCGGGAATTACTGTTCTTGCATCCAGCTTCATGCGTAATGTTGCTGTGGTGGGGAATTTAAGTTTAACTGCTCGTGTGCCTCTGAGTCTGTGGAGGGTGTCCGGATGCACTTCCAAGCTTTCGTTCAAGAGTTGTGAGCAAAAACTGGCAGAAAACGTGATTTTTGGGTTATCGAAGCATCAGTTTTGGCAATTGTGAAATTGTTTGCATAATATCATAATATCATAATATTCTATGCTGCCACTCAAATAGTTGTATTTTCAACATAACGTACGGAATTGTCAATAGCTTCCGCTTTGCTTGATTCATTTGTTTATAACGTTACCGCACGCAGAGGTAGGTGGAAGGGGATCACGAATGCATGCCTAAACGGGGAAAGATTGAATGATTTTCACGAAACTCACTATGCGTTTTTTGGACTAGAGAACTGGAATCTGAGTTCTTTTTCCTGGCTGGCTCACTCTAATCACAAAATGCACCTCGAAGCCGGATTTTAAAACATTTAAATTATCAATCTTTTAAAATTATTATTTATGAATGCTGCATATAGGCCTACAGGGTTACATTAGCTCTCCTAATAACTGTAAGGTAAGTTAATGAGTTACGTGCCGCGGCCGACAGAGTGAGCTAGCAGCGACGTGACGGGAATCTGTGGACGTTTAGCTATTTTATGGTTTAGTAGCACATGACAGTTACGCTGAATAGAGAATATTCCAACTTGTACGTAGGCCTAATAAGAGCAAATGTCTGTCCAGGGCACGCAGAGATGTGACATTTCTGACATGGCGAAGGGTGTTCAAATGCACCTCGAAGCCGGATTTTCAATTTTCGCTTTCGTTCGCGAGTTATGACCAAAAAACTGGAAGAAAACATTTCAATTGCGAAATTAATTGCAGTTTGCCTTTCTCTGTTGCCATAGCAACCAGGACATAAATATTTTTTTCAACATAACGCATGGAATTGTCGATTGCTTTGATTTTATTAGCCTGCTCTGCTTGATTTCTTTGTTTATACCATTACGGTACGGAGAGATCTGATTTTTTTTTACGTAGGTCAGCGGAAGGGGATCAAGAAAATAGGGCTAAATTGATCGATTTGAACGAAACTCAGTAAGTGTGAGTATTTTGGGCCGAGGAACTGAAATATGAGTTAGTGTTTTTTTTTCCTGGGTGGCTCACTTGAACTGAACCTGGAAGCCGGATTCTTAGCTTTTTCATTATGTACCGATAAATATGTTTAAGTTACTCCTCAATACAGGAAAATACAAACATTTAATGATTATTTGCACCCATGCATTCACACAATCAATTAATTCTGTCAACGTGAAGGGATTGGCTCTTACAAAAAGATTAAGATTAAGCGGTACGATGTTCTGTTTAGCTCGACTGTCCATTTCGTTTGTTTGTTCATTTGTTTGGGCAGCGAAACATGTCCATTGTTGTTTTGATTGTTGCAGAACCGTATCGGCGGAAGAAGCGTCGTCGTACGCGGAGACGCAGGACGACTGCTGCATATTCATGGAAGCCTCGGCGAAGAGAAACATTCGCGTGGACGATCTGTTCTACGAGTTGTTTGTGGTGGCAGGCCTGCCCCTGGAGATGGCGCCAAACCACCACAAGCGTCTGCACCCGAACTTCGGGAGCCCCTACACCCTGCCCCCTCCAACCCCGAGTCACCGCTCAAAGAAGTGTAGCTTGTCCATCAAGAGACGCTTGAGCGACGCGTGTGGCGTCGTGGCGCCCAACGTCAGGCGTCCCAGCATCAGAACTGACCTCATGATAATGCGAACAAAGACCTCTTTAGGGAGCGGGGCTGTGGGGGACGGCGGGGGGTCTGGGGGCTTAGGCAGTGGTCGTGTGTTGGGAAGTCTCCGAGGTTTGGTCCGAGGCAAGAAGAGGGCGACTCACACTGTGATCAGTGGCGCTGCGGACGATGAGCGAAACTGCGCTATTCAATAACCACATCTAACCTTCCCTCTTGTTTCCTCAAGTCCACCGTCTATCATAACATAAGCACGATGTGTTCAAAACTCAAACAAATCTCCAGAAAATCGCGACAGACGAAATTTTCTTAATGTAAAGTGGTAGTACAGGGTGACGACATTCTGGGAAATTGAAATCGGTCAGGGAAATTTATTAAAAAAAAAAATGGAATATTGGGGGAAATAACTAGCTCCAGTGAAGGAAATGTGTTTTGCTGTACCCAGACTGTGTGAACAATCTTTTTCAGTACTTTCAATACCTAGTTGTACCATGGGCCCTGCTTGTGTTTATTTATTTCTGACTCCAGGAAAGTCTTGACTCGTTTGTTTCCTCTCAAAGCAACACGTGACGAACCCGCTAAACTAATTAATTGATTTACAAATCAAAGCCCCCTTCTTCACTCCACTAATTGATTTTGCTGACGTCATTCAGAAGCTGCTCGTAGCGTGCGGGCACACGTCACACTAAGTGTGTACTTTTAACATTCCAAACAATTCAATTCAATTTGAACTTATATGAAATCCGATCAGATGGAAAGCGTTAGTTATTTCATGCGATTGTTTCCCTGCATAAATAGACGGAAAAAGTATTTGACTTGAATTTCGACATTAGGCCTAATGCAAGTTTTGAGGCTGTTTGAAGCAGCAGCATCAAGGTTCGTGAAACGTCTTGTGCGTGTTGCCTAAATCTAGCGCTCCGTATGTTACGATTTGTTTCCGTATCTATAATAATAAAAGGAAGTGTTTGTCTGTCTGTCTGAAATTTTAAACGAAGGGTGGCGAATGTACCTCGAAGCCGGAATTTTTATTTTCGCTTCCGTTCGCGAGTTTTAAGTAAAAAACTGTCAGAAAACGTGTTTTTTCGCTATCCAAGCATCAGTTTTGAGTAATACGTTTCATTTTTCAAATCATTTGCAGGTGGCTTGGCTGTTTTTTTGTCATCATTTGGAAATTATAGAATCGCTTCATTTTGTAAGCCCACCCTGGTCGATTCATTTGTTTATAATGCCAAGGCCCGCAGACATTTGAAATCTTCAACGTAGTCTGAAGAGGGATAATGAATGTAGGCCAAAATGGGAAAACATTGATCGGTTTTGACGGAACTCACTATGTAGGGGTTTTCTGGGCCAGGGAACTGGAATCTGAGGTAGTTTTTCCGATGCTGCGTTTTCTAATCGTAGCATGCACTCCAAAGTCGGAATTTTATATGTTTAATTAATTATTAATCGTTTAGTTTACGCCTATGAATGTTGCGAGTGCAAGTGTTAATAAATATGTTTTAATTATTTTGCTCTTAATTTTTAATCTTCCAATTAATTATCGTGGGCGAAGACGCAGGCACCCGAACAGCAAAACAAAAACATAAAACACGATGAAATTCTTTGCCGTTTCATTAATTAATTATTAATCGTTTAGGCCTATGAATGTTTCGCGTGCAAGTGTTAATACAATGTTTTAATGATTTATGTATAGCGTAGAGCTTTATCACTTTATCAATGTTTTAACTATTTGCTTTTCATTTTTAATCTATGTTAAAGCCTACTCTTTAGTTAATATTTTAACATTAATATAGCTATAATTTAATATACATTCCTGTTAAATCTTACCTATAAAGCAAGGTGTGATATAATATATTAACAAACATTCTAGTCAGTGACCTCTCTATTCAGTATCAAGAATGGAATGAGCCTACTGAGGCCGAGGTTTCTACTTTCATTTGTTCAGTGGCCGAATTTAAAGACAGAAACTTGTCTGTGTGCGTGTACTACCACTTTATGTTGATATCGCATTTACAAGGACGTGAATCGCCTGTTTGGAAGAGTGAGACATCTGAATGTGCATATCCTGCAATGCAGGCACTTACACTTTTGTCTATGCTTAGGGTAAAGATGTGAACGCCCGGTTTCATCGACAACATTACGAGGAGTTTGAAGTAAAATTTCAGAATAGCTGCTTTTGAGTATTTTTCTTCGACCATACTGTAGGCCTAATACGATTGTAACATACCTATGTACACATCATTGAGCTCTATTACATACTGGAGGTAGCACTGCATGATGAAAAATCGTGACGGCAGGGTTCGCGGTCCGCCATGAAAGTGAACGTATACTTTAGCTCCTATCCCGTATCTCCTTCTAACAAACTCGTGTGTATTAATGGAATTATGAAGATGTATTGGCGTTTTTAAAACACTTTTATGAATGAAACGTTTCAATATAAACTACTTGATGCTTTTTAAGTACATAACAAAACTAATTTCATATCGTAATGGTTTGGTAAAAATATTTCTTTAATCTCAATCAGGCGTGAATGTGCATTGGTAAACAGTTGTGAACACTCGCATTTAAAAAAATTAAAATAACTTCACATTAGGCCTACATATTGCGATATTATGCTTGATTTCGATATGTATAAAGAGAATAGACAAAATCTGTTCTAAGTGCTTTGGAAATGTATAAACCGTGACCTTCAACTGCACCGTTACTGTACTGGATACAAATCACATATTTTTTTTTTTTTAATAATTCCTGTAGACTAGCGCAAAGGGAAGCCACTGAAATAAAATTTCAAAATACTTTAAGTCAGTAGGCCTACTTAGAAGTTCCTTTTCTTCAACTCTGAAATTTAATTAGCCATGCTATTTATCTTCTTGTTCTTGCGACAGACAATCGTCTGTAGCCTTTTGTTCTTTCTCAATTCTGTTTGATAGGAGATGGTGGGATATCATCTGTTCGTCTGTTTATCCATTTTCGTATAATTTTCAGCGAGGTCTTATACAAAAACGTCTGCTTCCTCTTATTTCTGCAATTAAAAACTAGCATGAAAAATTTAGGCCTACATTCATAAGAATACTATGTTTACATGACTGACATATTGCATAATTTATATTCCTACATGGTACCTAAAGTAGGCCTACTACTAACCACATTACGAACCAGAGGCGTAACGATTTTTTAAGTCTGGTTATAAATTGCTTAATACGAGTATAAAGCGTGGGAAGCTTAAAACTCGTTATTGTGCATCTTAATTTTTAAAATTTTCCGGGGGAGGACCCCCGAACCCCCCTTTCCCTGGGGGGTATGACTACCCCCCAGATGTTGTAGCCCCCCCATATGGTCGGCCTGGTTACGCCTATGTTACGAACCAGTTGTCTTTTTGGAACAATAATTTTTTTGAAGGTGTCCTGGAAAATTGAAGACTGATGGTACATCATCTTTTAGTAATTTTACAAGTGCACCAGACCTTGACTGATAGCAATCAGGTGTAAAGTGTTTGCTGCTTAATGCACTGTACGCTGTGGGTGACCAATATTATCTGCGCATTGTTTGAACCCACTTCTTCGGAATATTAGGCCAAGAAAATGGAAACCTGTATAAACAGGCAAGAAAAAGACAAGCGTTCGTGGGTATGCTACGCCTGAGGCAAAGTCAGATTTGGGCAGTATCTTCAAATGTTCCAAACAAAAATAACCTACTTGTGAAACTTAAGTCCACTTCCATTTCTCTGGAGCTCTGTGCATCTATATACCACGCAAATATTTGACCATTTTGTCATGAAAAATAATAAAAACACATTCATAAATATATGTTTAACATAGGAAGCACACTTCACCAATACGTACGGTGTAGCCAACTTAACAACAAGTGAACGTCACGATTTATGCAATTCCAAAGCACAGCTGTTGTGTATCCTGTTTATATATTGAGATCACTGGTAATACAACTGTTGCCGAACTATCGATATTAATCGATTAATCGATATACGGGAAAATCTTAAAGCCTTAACTGCACAATAAACCGCCTGTAATTAAAATAAAATAAATTTTGTTCATGTTAATTTTAACATTATATTAAATAGATTTCATTTCGTGTGTTTTGATGTGCGTTGCTTTGAGAAGCTGATCGCCGAAACCGAGAGCGTGTTGGTTCTTTTAAAACTCAAAACTTGGATATTTAATTATGGTCGAAGAAAATCGGTAGTACAAAACTTCCCTATATGTTGGTAATTAAGACAGTCGTTTGTTTCGCTCGTGTCTTATTAAAAGTCATTATAGACTCGTTGTATAATGTGGCCTACGTCATTTAATGTAGCAATTACATCAAAGGGTTCATTTACATAAGCCATTTTGAATTTAGCCAAGGGGAGGTGGGTATTAACTTAATCTCAAGTTTAACCCGGGTTTAAAACTTCTCGTCAAACAGAGAGCTTAAAAAGAGTAACTCCATTTTAACTCTTTGTCTATGAAACCGGGCATAAAACTGGTGCAGATGTAAATAGGCTGTTATTCTACATTGTGTCTACATACTCTATAACCAGTGTTACGTGGGTAACCTCCAGCAATTCCACTTTTCAGAGCTAATTGTTTTGTTTATAAAGATTCTCTAATACTTATTTCGAGCCGCCGCTGGATGCGTTTTCGCGTAGTTGGGCCTTGGATTTCAAGAAATTGTTTCGAGGTTGTCATGACAACCAAACCCTCAGTGTTCTCAACATAAAGCTGAGGTGATAGCGTAGTCATGTGACTTGTGTTTATTTGAAGACGTGGAGCGTCAACTGTTCAATTAGGCTATATGAGCCATTGTTGGCAACAATAATTAATCATTGAATTTCCCATTGTTAGGCAGTCTATTCATTACTTTCTCAGTGTGAGAATGTTGAGTCCAACGTTCATGTTATTTTAAATAGTACATTTTAAAATGAAAACAATTTAATTTCCATTAATAGTAGTTGAACTTTTTTTATTATTATTTCGTATTGTAGTGAAATATTGTTGTAATTGCAAGATAACAGTTCAAAATATTTCTGGAAAGGATTGATCTTGTGAAACAGTTATATTGGCAAAACACGATAATAGTAGAAGTACGATTAGTGACATCCGGTGATAGAGTAGGCCTATTCAAGTGTAAAGATTACCCAAGTAACACTCAAACGCACCAGGAAATGACAGCTGACGTCATCAGTATCCAATATAAAACGTGCTTGTGCACAGACGGACGTCAATCAAAATCGGTTTCTAGGCATCGTGAAACCTGTTTTTCCAGTGCTTTCTCCATTTATATTTGTTGTTACGAACAGAATACTTTCTCTATACTACGTAAGCTATAAGGGAAAAGGTGAAATGGGCCTATAAAAGACATATGTAGTATATCATTTTTGCTAAATTCCGAAACAATGATTTTTCACCAAAAAGTGTTATATTTTCGGGTCGCCTGGGAAACAATCATGGCAATAACATGATGTAGGCTTTCACGGCCGGTGTTCATACTGTTAAAATTTTCCGGGCTCTGTTACGATACATTTTAGGATTAAACGTACTTGGCCATGGCGTAAAGCCCACTTTCCACAGCGTTTGACTAGTGGTTTTTTCTGTGCCTTTTACCATAAAATACGAAAAAGGAGAGGGTGTAAACCCGTCCGGGGTATCGGGATACAGGACATCTCCCTCTATGTTGGTCTCCACGTCGTACTCTATTACGTCAGAGGCACCCACAATTTCAATCTTATCCAAATTCCTACATTTCGATATGGCCCTCTTATCAATAGACCAGGTACTTTCTACTTTAGTAGAATCCCCTTTTTCGTCTACTATGCCGTAGGCATAGGATAGACTCTCCCATTTAAGATCCTCGGCGGTGTTAGCAGCCGCCAACAGTTCATAATGTTGGGATTCCAGAGCATTTAAAACATACCCCTCATACATTTTATTTCTATTCACGAGATTACCGTGAATATTAGTGCTTATGCCATATATGCTGACGGTTTCGAAATCGTCAGTGTTAGGCAATTTCACCATTTGATTTCGTCTGTTATGTCCCACCAAATCACCGTATTTTATTGCTGCTATCTCATTTTTATTGGATAACGTATAACCAGTAGTTACAAAGTTCTTTGGCATGTAGTGAATGATCTTGCTTTGTTGTACAAAGGAAGACATTTCCGTTGGCGTGTTTGCCCTCACCTGCATTTCGTCTGTAAGTATGATGAAATTGCTAAGCTTAACATGAGGTTTGTGTATACGATATCCCAGACAACACGGGAGCACTTGTTTTATCACTTTCAACATCTCATCGTCCAGCACGGGGTACAGCGCAATGGTGATGGGCAGTGTACTTAGGGAAGTGTCTATTTCCTCCCACGATCTCTGTATAAATGTGAATGTCACATGTTTATACGGTAGAGGTCGCGGCACAGGTGACACGCTCTCCCCTGGTGGTATTCCATGTTGTCCTGAATTTCCCGTTCCACCGCTGCTGCCTGCAACGGCTCGTATCGCTCGAGGACTGTCCACGACGTCCTCTTCATCCTCTTCGGAATGCCATGTAGGGGGCGGTGTTTCTATGGGGTTGCTCATTGTCCGTGCCCTCTTACGGGACATGGTGCCACCACTACGTAACATTATATGTCCCTGTAGATAAACAAAACCCAATCAGCAAACTGTTCTGGCGTAATATACACAGAAGGGGTGAAGGGTTCACGGAGTTCATACACAATTAGTCTATTACGTAGTGCTTCCTCGTCTCTAGGACTCAAATATCCTTTACCTAGTTTCTCGTGATTGCCGGTCATTATGACAGGGGTGCGGAACAGGTCCTGTTTATTCATGTATTTTTTGCCTACTTGTAAAGCGGCTCCAGCCAAAATATTTTTCATATCGTCGCACGTCGCCTCTGTTACAAATGGTTCCTCCAACAATATCAAGGATTTATTTAGGAAGTTTTCGTAAGTGAATTCGGACATGCTATTTGCACATGAGGCATAACCCGTCACAAAATGTGACGCAATAGACTGGGCTATAAAACTCTTTCCTGCATTGGATGGTCCGAGGAGGAAGAGGCAATTGATCTTCGTTTCCTTACCATTAAGTATTTTCTCAAGGTCGCTAACAAAACGAGTAGGAACAATATGATTTCTAATAAACAGTTCACTAATTGCATTTCTGCTGTGGCTGGTCCCATTTTTAGCACAATCTAATAAATAGCCAAACCTGTCTTCTCTTTCTAATTGAAGTCTACGCTTAATGTAACTGGATATGGAGATATTGATATTATTAGTCAACAAAGAGTTACTCTGGTATTTATTTAAAACACAATCCCATTCTACAGGTGTACAACGATCGAGCAACGCTGTGTAAGACGTTGCCCTATATTTATTTATCAAATGACTTAAAAGATCTGAACCTTTTTGGGGTGCCGAGACGAAATCCCCTGACGTCCTCCTCTGCGAAGGCCGTACTGCTTCCGGGACCGTGCTGGGTGTTACTGCTGCCAGGTTGATGCCTCTCCGGAGAATTGGTGGGATATACTCTGCGTTTGGCGATCAGCTCCAGAAATCGTTTAGACTGGTCCTCGGAGTGGTGCGGGCTGACGGGTACCACTCGAAGCAGGTCCTGGTACTCCCCAAACTTCTCCAAAAGATTCTCCAATTTAATGGAGTACGTTAGGCGTAAGACAATGGAGTCGTTGTCTCGACGTTCGAACTTGGCGTTTCCGGATACGAATATGCCCGTCAATAGGATGTAGAGGTCCTCCGTGGGCAATTCGGTGGTATCCGTCGATTGAACTAGCCAGGCAGATGGTGTTGATAGCGCCGACATGACAATGTGTCGGAAAGTGAAAATTTTCTCGTTTATATAGCACAGGGCAAATCCGGGAACATTGCCAAGCGTCCTTCGCGACAAGCCGATTTCACGAAAAAAGTCAGGCCGGGCCCACGACGCCAACAGGTCGCGAAACCGGCCGAGGAAACTCCGAAGCAGAACTCACCGCTGATGATGGCTGCCGCAGTTGTGGGCGAAACGTCCGGAAAGCAATCCGATGGACCACGGCAACAGAGCCCGGAAAAAATTTTAACAGTATAATCATGGCAATGCCAATTTATCTTCGATAAAACGTGCCTCTATGACGTTGTAGAAGAATAAATGTAAGGTCAAACGTGGTTCAAAACGAATTGCGTCTTTCAAAATAAGGAACAAATGTCTCTCTCTATCTATTGCGGTTGTTGTAAGTGTTCCCAGCTGTCATTTCCTGGCATTTGTGAATCACCCGGTATATGAAAATTAATATTGTTGTAAGTAGAGATGGGACGATACTCCAATGCTTTCATTCTTTAAAACAAGAGATGTTTAAATACAATGTTATTTATAAAGTAATTATTTTTATATTAACATTACAATATCTACGTAATTGTAAATTAAATTGAATGGTATATAGTTTTGGTTGGTTTCCACAAAGCAAATGTTAAAAAAAAGTTTTCGACTCTAAGAGGTCAAATGAACGATAAAACAGTAAATGAATAGTGTAACAAGTTTTTATATCGGGAACGTGAAACGCCTTGTGCGTGCTGCCTAAATCTAGCGCTCCGTATGTTAGGATTTGTTTTCGTATTTGCAATAAATAGAAAAGGCAGTTTGTATATTCGTATGTTATAGCCTACTCTTTAGTTAATATTTTAACATTAATATGGCTACAATTTAACACACATCCTTGTTAAATTTGTACATCTAAAGCAAGGCGTGACTTAATTTCATCTGACTGCATTTTAGTAAAGTCCCTCTCTATTCAGCATTCTTCCTCTGTACTGTCACAGCCCGCGCACAACTTGAGACGTGCGACCATAATATCGAGTTTAATATCGATAACTCTTGATTACCGAGGGCATCTAGAAATAGGAAGTATCGAAATCCCATCTCTAATAATTGTAAGATATTTATTCAAACCAGCTTCGTTGTTACCACATGTGATGTATTGTTACTCTATTTTGCAAGCTCAACTGATATTATGAGGGTGTTTGGCAGCAATACGATATACAATGCAATAAACACCACGTCATGTCGAATGTGATCCCTTCCTACTGAAATAAAACAAGACCATTTGGGGGACCACTAACACAGCATTTGTGTTTATGCATAAATACTTGTTATTCTAACCTAACCTAAAGTACCCTAGTCTAGCCTAATCTAACCTGAAAAATGTGCTTATTCTTTCTGTTCTTTGAAGCTGTTTAATGTCCCTGGTGGAAGTGGATGAAAAGACCTCATGGTCTTAACTTTTGCAATGTTAAAACTATTAATAATAATAATTAATATTATTAGGGCAAGACATTTCATGATTTTGCGTCTTTTTTATATGAGGTTTTAATATCTGTGTTTTAATAACTGTGTATAATGAATTAATTGTTCAAGTAAGGGCAATTTGTTTATACATTTTTCGTCTTTTTCAACAGATATATATTTTTGAACATTTTAAGGCCATTTTCGGCATTTTTATACTTTTTAAAATACAGTTTTACTTTAAATTATATTTTGAATATTTCATTAAGCCTATTATTTCTATTTTTAATGCGTGTCTATTATAGCAAAGCAGACTTGCATCACCAAGTAAGTAATGTTTGATAATTTGTTTTTTTAACTTGTCATATTTATTACTGTTCTGAGGCTATAAATGAATTTTTTTTATTTTGCCCTATTAATTGTTTTTATTATGTTGTTAAAATTCCAGGAAACTGTTAGATACTGAATTATTAAAATAGCGATTTTAAAAAAGTTTTTCCTACATAGGTCATGGAGGTTGAGGAACCACAGCGCGGAGGACGAGGAGGTTAGTGACTGCACAAGCTGGGCATTGAAGAATGAATGGATAGACGTAATCAAACGGTTAGTTGTTACAGTAAATTAATTTATACTAACAAAGACGGTAGCATTTTGAAGCATTTTGGTGGTGGATTTGCATGCCAATATTATAATTGTGGCAATTGGATTTCTCACTAAGGAATTCCCATTTAAACATTTTGTAAACATATATTATATGAGAGGAAGAGTTACGTTGTCTATTATTCTGACTACTCCACTCATACGCCGCATGTTTCATATTCACCAATAACGTTTAGTAATTCCTCAGATATAGACCATTCTCGATCGTATATCTTATAAAATGCTTGCTATTAATATGAGGATGTTGTTTTATCGATAAAATTGTCTGCTCATTACTGGACACTTAAGCATCAATGTGCAGTGATTAATACGTCACACGCTGCCATTAAGCAGCACGAAAAAGATTATTTTATACAACATAATTCGTTTGGAAATTGAAATAATATTAATGTACATTGATTAAAAACACAATTTCAATTCGGTGCAAGCCAGTTGGTGTGCTTTTATTCTGTTCTACGGTTAGCTTACCTGAATTAAGTTAAGTACATATTATATGCACAATTGGTAGCACTGGTCGCAACATGGTATCTCGAATCGATTCATGGATGGTTGATTCGTAGTATGCCGTGATTTCGCTGCTGTTAGTTTTGTTTTTATGCAACAAAGCACGAAAGTAATTATTATTTGTTGGTCCTATAATCCGTTATATTTTTATTCATGGTATAAATCCAACTCGAGTTGACGAGTTTCATCAAATAAACCCGTCAACTCTCGTGGGTTTACCTATGATAATTACCATTTCACTGATAAATATTATTTTTAAATGTGCAATAGCTGACTAAAGAGCAGTAGTCGATTTATATCTAAAGTTTCTTGATTGCCTCGTTGTGATGTTGTGGTCTTTCCGTCGAGGCCAATGTCATTCAATCAAGTAAGATATTTGGTTTCACTCAAGTGTACAAACGAGTAGTGACTTTTTCACCACTCTGCATTTGCTGTATAGCTCATTAGCCTAAGTAATTCCACCTGAGCAACTTAGACGTTGAGCTTTAATGTTATAAGTATTGGTACTTATCAGTGATGGGAAAATGACAAAAAAATAGTAGTTGGGCTGAATTACAATTACTTGAAAAAAATTTTACTTAATTACAATTACAAATTACTTTTTGAAAAAGTAATCAGTAAAATTACAATTACAATTACTTTACAAAATGGCAGTACCGGTACCTAATTTTTTTTTGGGGGGGAAGGGGAAAAATTTTTGGGCCATTCAGCTAATAAAGTTGCTTGGGACGTTACAAAGTCTAAAATTATTAATGACCAAACAAACAAAACAGATCAATACCAATATTTCCATACACATTGAGTAAGTTTTGTTAATATTACCTCTAACCTGGATATTAGTTGTGACGACGTTAGCCTATAGCAATTGAGAATGAGAAGCAAATTTAAAAATATACTTAAATAAGAAATGTTCTTACTGAAAACATTTTAACTGAAAAAGTTTTGAGAAAAAACAAATATAGGGTGCATTTTTCGTTCTTTTATAAACCGAATCTGTAAATCGCTTCAGCTTCACTGGGGTTAAAAAGAAGGCCATGACAGTTCATGTAGAAAATCCCCATAAAGTGACATTTACAATTGTGAAACCCCGCAACACGCGGCGTAATATTGCAGTATCACAATAGATTACATTTGATCAAATTAGAAAAAGACAAAAACCGGGATCCAGAATCTTACTATCAGAATTATATGTGAATGTCACCTTGTTGTAAATCACTGGTCCTCATACAGCATAAATTAATTTTCAATGCCATAAGCAGTATTTTCAACAGAGCCTCTAATGCTCGGTAATTAACTTTGAAGTTGAGGTTAGTTTGAGCTTGGTTTTATAATGTGGAACACATAACCTTTTTCTCAAAGAAAGGGATATAAATAAATTGTATAGGCTGAGAACAGCAATTTTAATTTCTTGAACACGTCTTGAAATAAATGGAAACCAAACAGAAATCTAATTAAATGTAGTATCGCTCCCGTAAATTGCTCTGACTGTGGTCACCATTGAAAAAAAAAGAAACACACACACACAAAATACTTTCGACTTCCGCTCATCTCAGCTGATGTCGCGTGGCCACGTTTTTCCGCAGAAATGCTGACTTGCCATGTCGAATGTCGCGTCACTGCTTTAAATTGCTACAGTTTCGCTGCAGCAAACTAAAGTGTAAAAAAGAACGGTTAATAGCCCATGCAGCAAAACCCGTAAAGCCAGATCTGACTTCGCTTCACCACTGCTGCAGCGACCATACAGCGATGCTGCAACAGCTGTAAAGCGCTTTACGTTCGCTTTAAAAAGAATGCAAAGTGTGCAGCGAGTAGAAAAAAGCAACATTGCCAAATTCTCGATTCGATACTTTTCGATTACTAAAATGTAACGATTACTCAAAAGTAACTATTACAATTTTATTTCCAGAAGTAAATTACCAGTAAAAATTACATTTTTTAAAAAAGTAACGATTACAAGTAAATGGGACCAAAAAAGGAATCGTTACTGTAATCCGATTACTTTTACTCAATTACTTCCCATCACTGGTACTTATCAACATAACTTCAGCTTCTTACACAGTGCACATTTTGTACACTACGACTGTTGACAGTGTTGTGTTACACGTAATATTTCTAGGTTCGAACACCAGGCTAGCGAGACTCTTGCCCATAATTATAGTAGGTTACTTAAAAAATCCCAATGACGTCATAGGGGATCGTATGTACAACCTTCGGGTTAAGTACATATCTAAAACAATTTCTACAACTAAATAAACGGTGCAAAGTATCAATCAATGTAATATATGACTTAGGACCACTTTAATTTTATGGACCTCTGAACTGAGATTTATTCAAGAAAACATAGTAACGTATATTTAATTGTACCGGTGCTATTTCCTTTATCAATAATATTGCATATAGGCCGTGTCACTTGTTTAGGTTTACCAGTAGGCTCTTGTATTAATTCATTCGCAGTGAACTTTTTATTTTATTTATTATTATTATTATTATTATTATCTTATGCCAGTAGCTACTGCTGGTCTACAGGATTGCTAAAAAATAAAAAAAATAAAAATTGAAAACGAGACCGCAGATCTGGCGGTCCAGTTATTCATTGCATGGCTTCCTTTTCTTAGGAGAAAAAGTTTGCAGACGGCTCAAGCCATGCTCTTTATTTTAACCGCACCAATCAGCTAGTTACCCCACCCAATCAAAATCTAAAAATGTCCTTTGACGATTTTGACAGCTACTAGTCAACTCCATGTGGAGTGTGAGTGATAACAATGACAGAGTATTGCAACGTTGCTTTCGTTTTGGAAAGCGGAAACCAAAACCGATATATTCAGATCAATTAACATAAAGAAACGACGACTTAATGGTTTATTCCTTTGAAGCCGCCTGGCCATGCAATGAATAACTGCACTATATTCAGCTCAGTTGATAGGTTAGTGACGACCGGAGACAAACCACAAAAGAAAATTAAAACTCAACACTCGTTAAAAAACTAAGTAAATATGTGTTGCTTCAACATTGTTTATTACATAAAACGAAACTTTCGCTCGCATTTGTGTGACTTGTGCTTTCCATTCTAATTTGTGTAACTGCAGCCTGTGTGGCCTCGTGGTTAGCATCGCTGGCCAGGGCCGTCGCGTGGTTTGTTGGCGCCCGGGGCAAGATTTCGTCAGGCAAAAAAAAAACTCAATGCCACGTGCACCCACCCGACATTCCACCTATCTGTAAGGATTCAAACACAAACAGCGAGCGACGTGACGCGACACTATCAAATACATATAAACATAATGGGGTTAAACACGCAATGAGCGACGCGACTTGAGGCGACGTGGACTGGACAAGTTCCAAGCCGCATCGCGTCCAGTCGCTCGTTAGCCAAGTTGCGTGTCGGGTTGCGTCGCTGTCGGTGTTTTTGTGCCCAAAAGAGACACATAATCGGATTACTTTACAAAAATACCAGAAATAAAATTATTTAAATTTTTTTAATAAGATTGTATTGAAAATCAAATTAATACAACTTCAGTAATGTAAGAAAATCTTAACAATCATAAAAAATACTATAGGCGTTATTAATGAACTACAAATTAATAGTGTGGGAAACCTCGTTACATACATTGAATAGAATATAGCAAAGGGAACCGCGTTTATCAAATTAAGATAAGGTACTAAACATTAAATGGAATTCGCCTGGTTTTTGCATGAGCAAATGTCGTTAGTATTTCCTTCAAGTCTATTTTTTGTGCTTCATCGTTTTCAATGGACAAGATGGCCAGAGAATTCAGTTTCTCCTGTGACGTAGTTGATCGTAAATATGTCTTTATAAGGAAATATTAATTTTGGGATAACTTAGTACAAATTTAGGCCTAAAGTTATTGGTGTCAAATATTTATTTGTTCAATAAAAACATACAACGTAATATTCAAAATTCAGTTACACCTAACTTTAAAAAATATGTTATTACATCCTACTTATTTTTTTCAAATTCTGTTGTTTTATTTTTGCCGTTGCCACGGCGCCCCCCTGGAAGCGGCGCCCGGGGCGATCGCCCCGCCCACGCGACGGCCCTGTCGCTGGCTATAGATCCACAGGCCCGAGTTCGATCCCCGTTACGTCCTCTGATTTTTCTGAGGTAGGGAGGTCTGGAACGGGGTGCACTCAGCCTCGTGATGCAAACTGAGGAGCTACTGGATAGAGAAGTATTGGCTAACGGCCGTGGGTGTCGGCATGCTGACCACATGCCCCAGTCCTGCCATCTGCCTATGGATGATGACTCCTCGGTGGGGTGGTAGGCCAAATCCTTTAAGGGATGTAGCGCCACAGACTTCTGTTGGTTTTAGCAGCGTGTTACTAGCTGTCAGGTTGGTACTGCTCTCAGGTCAGATGAGGCTGTGGGTCTAATCATCAAATAGCCGTGGTAGAGATTACTATGACTTGATAATATAAGGAAGATCACGACTTTACTGTTTTTTGGAACTTTCATGACAAGTTCCGGAACGATTTAAGCGAGTTTTGAGACAAATCGAAAACTAGACCTAAACCCAAAAACATTTAAACCATGGATCCTGTAGTGAAGTCAGAATATGTTGAATGTGTCATTAAGGAAGAGATCTCATTGGAATACATAGAACACAAACCGGTATAAGTGCACTTCAACTAAGTTTACGATTTATATGAAAACCAAATTTTTTATGGATCTGAAAAACCACTCAAATCGTTCAGGATTTTTCACACAAATTCACAAATCGAAAACTTAGTTCAAGTGCACTTATACCTAAAAGCTGACTATTGTGAATAAACATTGACGCAATGGAGCCTGTGGTGAAGTCAGAATTTGTTGAATGTGGCATTAAGGAAGAGATATCATTGGACTACATAGAACACAAACTTGACTTAATCAAACCAGAGAGTGAACCTGTATCTCTAGCATGCGATTTGCTGGAGACAGAACTTATAAAAAACGAGCCTGCAGATCCGTCTGAAGACTACAATATATTAGACACACAGGTGACATCCAGAGTACTTTCTGAAGAAAATAATGAAAAGCATCAGGTTACTCAAAAACGATCACATTTATGCAAAGTCTGTACTAAAACATTTACACGAAAAGACTGTCTGAATAAACATATGCTAATTCATACCGGAGAGAAACGCCATTCTTGTGAATTTTGTTCAAAAACGTTTTCCCAAAGTGGCCATCTAAAAACACACTTGCTTATTCATACCGGACAAAAATCTTACTCGTGTAATATCTGTAATAAGACGTTTTGCGATAAAAGTAATCTTAAAAAACATTTGCTTACTCACACCGGACACAAGCCTTATTCTTGTAATTTTTGCGCAAAATCGTTTTCTCGCAGAAGTGATACCAAAAGACATCTTCTTACTCATACCGGAGAGAAACCTCATAGTTGTAATGCCTGTACTAAAACATTTGCTCATAGGTGTAATCTCAGAATACATTTGCTTACTCATACCGGAGAGAAACTTGTGTCATGTGATGTCTGCAGTAAATCATTTTATGATAAAAGTAACCTAAAAAAACATATGCTTACTCATACTGGAAAACATTCTAGGGATATACATACAGAGAAACCTCATTCTTGCGATATATGTGCTAGGTCATTTGCTAAAAAAAGTAATCTCAAAGCACATCTGCTTTCTCATACTGGAGAGAAACCTCTGTCGTGTGATATCTGTAGTAAAGCATTTTCTCACAAAGGTACTCTAAGAAGACACATCTTTACTCATACCGGAGAGAAATTTGTGTCGTGTGATATCTGTAATAAACGATTTACTGAAAAGAGTAATCTCAAAAAACATCAGCGAACTCATACCCGATAGAAAACTTTTATCTTTTGATATCTGTACAAAAACTATTGTTCAAAGGGAAAGGAAGCATAAGCTTGCCGGAAGCCTACAGAGGGATAGCACCAGAATCAACCATCTTCAAAGTATTAACAAAAGCAATTACTAATAATTATAAAACCATTAAATAAATAATGAAATGCGCCCAATGGGCATTAAAGAAGAGCACTGTCACTGATCACTTAGTCACTACATAAATGTACTACTGATACCGCTCTCTTTGAGCAAGTCAGAGCATGGTATTTACTGCACCAGCCCCCACACCATGCACATTCACATTCAGGACCCGGGTCGTGATACGTCTTTTCAGTGCACACCTTATGGTGGAAACCATGAATCGCAAATCGTGTCACTGTGTGTCTCAACTCATAGTTGGTGTTTGTCCATTCCTTGTTGGTCATAGCCTCAGTCGAATAGAAATCAAGCGGAATCTGATTCTTCTTTCCTTTTAATTCCTGTAGTAGGGCATTGTATTGTGGGGTTGATGGCAACACGAACTTGTACCTCAGTTCTTCAATGAAGAAGGGCTCCCTTACCAATTCATATACCAGTCTTGAACTCGTGTATTTTGATACACACAACACTCTTTTCCAATAGGCTGCCTTCACTTGTTCCAGTCTCTTCAGATCTCTTACTGAGAGGTACTCCCAGGTTAGCTCTAAGCCATAAGTTGCTGTAGGTGCTATCTTGGCTGAAAATAATTTCCTGGCTGTCTTTAACGATAACTGGTAATTACTAATTACTAATAGACTCGAACAAATTATTGACCCGGCCCTCCCAGAAGAACAATGTGGATTCAGATGGAACCACTCCACCTTGACAGCTGCAGAAAACCTGTTGTACAGCATACACATGGAAATAGATAAACCGAAAGGTAAACTGTATGTTGTCTTCGTAGACTATGCCAAAGCTTTTGACAGTGTAAATAGGAACACTCTACTCCGTAAATTAAAAGACCTAGACTAGTGAACAACATATTAGCTCAGAACCTTATCCAAATAAACGACAACCTAACCAGGTCACAGTGGATCAGCCAGACGAACGGCGTTCTTCAGGGAGACCCCATAAACCCTCTGCTGTTCAATGTACTAACCCACGACATAGTAAATGTAAATGTATACATATATGCTGACGATATGGTGCTAGCAACGAATGATAGAACACAGCTGCAGAGAGCAATAAGCAACCTAGAAAAATGGGCAGAAGACAACGAAGTAAGAATCAACACAGACAAAACAGAACTGGTAATCTTCCGCAAAGGAGGAAGAGTTGCACAGGAAGACAACATAGAGCTAAAGGGGAGAACACTGCGAATAGTAAATTCATATAGATACTTAGGACTGACTCTACAGACTACCGGAAAGACCTTTACGGCACATATAAAAGAGAGAACAGCAGCAGCAATACGATCAATGCAAGACATACAAAATCTTAACCGGAAGTCACTGAAAACAGCCATACGACTATTCGAGACCAAAGTACTGACATACGGGCTGGAAGTGATATGGAAGTACCTGACAAAAAAACAGTGGACGGTCATGAAATCAAGATACCTAAAAAGAGTAATGTGCCTTTCAAAATTCATAGCTTCAAGTCTGGTGTACGTTCTAGCCAGAAAAACCCTCCTAATCAAAGATCTCAGAGTGATGTTAATGATGCCACTCACAGCACAACTGGAGGCTGCCATCAATGAAAGGAAGCAGAAGGGGAAAGAGATATGGACGGAGTTTTATGCCACGGAAGCTATGACCAATGACGCCTGGAAGGGAACGAACTACGACCTGCGCCATCTGGTAACCAGACTGGCAGTTCATGGTTTCCACAACAAGATATGCCGAAAGAACCGATATCACGACCCCAATGAGGACTGTGACAGACATTGTGAGAGATACCACATACTACACTGCAAGAAAAGAACGAAAACATTAGTAAAGAGTGCTAAACTATTCCCTCAATGCCCATTCGGGCACACTTTCTACTTTATATATATCTGTACTAAGTGTACACATTGTGTTTAATCGTAATTTATATATATATCTGTACTAAAATGTTTTCTGAAAACAGTAATTTTAGTATAGATCTGCCTACTCATTGCTTCTTGGGATGTAACTTTTCTCAAAAGACATACATTCAGTGAAATCATAGAGACCTTTATTGTTAATGTGTGATTAGCTGTTTTTCTCGTGAAATCACACTCCGAACTCATATTTAGGGGAAAGAACCTGGTAATTTAATAGAATGTGATCTTATTTATAATGTCACTGACTTCAAATTGAATCTTTGCTGTCTTATATTTTGTCAGTCTCTTGTTCTCCCCCCCCCCCCCCCCGCCCTCTCTACAGGAGTTTTCTAGTATTTCCACTACATTTCTATTAAACTTACCTTCCATGAACTGTCCATGAGCTAATAGGTAACTTGATGTGAATACAATGGTTTGCAACTTTGTTGATAGATGTCAGTGATTTACGTGGCATCTTGTCAGTAAACTTCCAAAGTAACTCTGTACGAAATATTGGTTAACGGACTCCAAAGAGAAAACAGAAAAATGAAAAACTATTTTATTGATTAAAAAAATATAGTTGCTTGCAGTCTATTACTGTATTAAGAGTGGTTCAATGATTCACAGTTACGTATTATTTTATGAATAAATATTTTAAATTCTGTTTTGTAGTGTATTATCTTATATGAATACGTATAACCTTTATTTAATTACTGTGGTTACTGTTATCAGTCGGTCAACATTATCAGTTTAGCTGCGTCCTGAAATGATCACAGTAAGCAGCGCGCACTGTATCCCAGGGAAGTCAGTTTAAAAATATTATTATTACTGAGTTATTAGTAATAATAAACTAACATTTTCTAATTATTATTAAATGGAATTAAACACAATGTATACAAAGAATTGTATGTGTGAAGTTATTGACATTCGTCCTTTGCATAACATTTTTTAAGAACTGAAAGATAGATTGTATAAACCATAATAAACATTCCAATCTCATCTTAGATGGTGCATAACCATGCTATTCACCCGGCGTGTCGTTCATAATCCATAGACATGAGTTCATTCAGCAAAGAGTCAAGTTTGTAATGTTGGTGACAATGAAGACTCAGCTGACAGCGGTCACTAGAATTAGTTGAACATATTATGCAATGTGTTTCTTTTTCTTGTCATGGATATTATTTTCATTACAGTGCAACTTCTATTGATACTGAACAATCACTTGTCAGCCATTTTATTCAGCCTGGGCCTCCGGGTATTTGCTCCTGCCAGTGGCAGACGCAGAATTTTTTTCGGGAGGGGGTTAAAATAGGTAGAAAGAATAATAAAAAAAAGTGTGCGTGGAACACCATGCAACAGAAGTGAAACTTGTTTTAATTTTTGGATTCTTTCAATTTTTTATTATTGGATTTTTTCAATTTTGAATTGTTGGACTTTTTAATATTGGGTTTTTGGACTGTTTAAATTTTGGATTGTTTTAATTTTTTATCTTTTAATTTTTTTAATGTCGGAACTTTGGATTTTTTAAATTTTATGTTTTATTTTTTGGATTTTTAAATTTTGGATTTTTTATTTTTAAATTTTTGATTTTTAAATTTTTGGAATTTTTAATTTTTTAAATTTTGGATTTTTAAATTTTGGATAAGCCTAATCATTGAGTTGATTGTTTTCTGTGCAGTCCGTTCCGTCACACTTCACTAATTTCTATTTACCCCTACCGCGGCTAAAGAAGTTTTACTTCAAAACAATTAATTAACTTACATATATCTATATATATAAAAATGAATGTATGTGTGTGTGATGGCCTTTATGCATTACTACACCATTCATCCGATCGCCATGAAACTTTGGGAAGTTGTTGAGTGCTTTCCCGGGAAGGTTTCTGGCATATTACATTTTTAATTTTTCCTTTCGTTCGTGAGTTATGAGTGAAAAACGGGCAAAAAACGTGTATTTTTTGCGTTTTCGAAGCATCAGTTTTCAGTAATACCATTCAATGTCAAATCAATTACAGTAGGCTTTGGCTATTTTTGTCATACCTTGGAAATGAAACTTTCGCGATCGCTTGAATGTTGTAGCTCACGCTGATCGATTCATTTGTTTATAATGTCAAGGCACGCAGACATATGAAATTTTCAACCTACACCGAAGAGGATTATTATTATTATTATTATAAAAGGGATAATCAATATAGGCCTCGATATGGTCAAACATTGTTCGATTTGGACAAAACTCACTACACAGGGGTTTTCTGGGCCAAGGACCTTAACACTTTGCTCACGAAACATTCACATAGGTCTAAACTAAACGATTGATAGGCCTAATTAATGAAACAGCTATAGGCCCTAGGCCTAAATCCGGCTTTGAAGTGAATTCCACGATTAGAAAACGCAGCATGTGGAAAATAACCTCAGACTCGAGTTCCCTGGCCCAAAAAACCCTGCATAATGAGTTTCGTCCAAATCGAACAATGTTTGCCCATTTAGGCCTATATTCATTATTCTTCTTCCGTCTAGGGTGAAAATTTCATCTGTCTGCGTGCCTTGACATTGTAAACAAATGAATCGGCCAGAGTGGGCTTACAAAATTCAAACGATCGCGATGCTTTTAATTCCAAGGTGTGACAAAAGTAGGCAAAGTCATCTGCAACTGATTTGACAACTGAAATGTATTACTGAAAACTGATGCTTCGAAAGCGCAAAAGCGTTCGTTTGGAAAGAACGGGCTTGAGCAGTTTGTATTCGATCAGCTTCTAATCTTGCTTCCCGTTGCTCGTCTGTTTCTGAAGCTCGTAATGCCTTTTTATTTTGTGCTTGAGATGTAGATCGACCAATCGATTTCCGTTTGGGGGGCATAATTGTCGACGATGCTCGCAAATTCGCAAAAAAATAATAATAAACAAATAAATGGAAAAATTCAGTATTCGAAAGATTATGAGAATTGAAATCGATTAAACTCACGATGAAAAAAGTGTGTAAATGTACTATGTGACAGACAGATATATATAACTTATTCGTTTTTATTTATATAGATGAAAAATGGAATAAGCCATTGAGGCCGTGGTTTCTATATTCATTTGTCCAGACTTATAAATCCGTTACATTTCAGGCAGATCTAACGACCCTACATAAGAGATTTTACTTATGATTACATATAGAAATGTTGTAGCCTGGACCCCGAACTAAGCAACTTCCCCGGAATTTTCTGTAAACCATCTTTCATAAGAAGCATATTCCATCTTAAATAAATATTTAATATTACCTTATTATAAACTTCTGTGGCGTTTACAATAACTTGCGATATCCATTGCCTTCCATAGCGATCGCGATGCTTTTTTTTTTTTCCAAGGTATGACAAAAATATACAAAGCCTTCTGCAATTGATTTGACAACTGAAATGTGTTACTGAAAAGTGATGCTTCGAAAGCGCAAGAAATGCACGTCTCATTCCCGTTTTCACTCATAACTCGCGAACGAAAGCTAAAATTAAAAATGTAGAAACCTTCCCGGGAATGTACTCAACTTCCCAATGTTTCATGGCGATCGGTTGAATGGTTTAGTAATGCATAAAGGACAAACAGACATACATTCATTTTTATATATATAGATGACGGATCATTTTTCAGCAAACTCACAATGTGTAGACGAACATACCTGTTATACCGTGTTTTTACTTCCGCTGCCCGTACCATAAGTACTATGTAGAGGAAGTAGTGTTTTCGACCCCCAAATTCGAAGTTGAGTTTTTGACATAAATACACGTTTTGAGGCACTATTTTTGGAAACATGTCTCTGTGTGTGTGTGTGTCTGTCTGGATGTCTGTAAACAGGCTAGCTCCAAAGCGGAAAATCGTATGAAAAAATTTCGTATTTGGGTCATGTACCTTCTGAAGACGTGAGCCGAAAATTGGCGACAAGTTTCTCTTATTTTTAAGGGGACTTTACATGAAGAAATTTTCGTTTTTCGCGATTTTCTCAAAAACGGCTCTAACGATTTTCTTTAAAATTTGCACATGTGTTCCTTTTACTGAGAGCTAAAACTTTTATTTGAAACTTTTTTTCGAAAACATTCTCTGAGGGAAGTTACAAGCCACCCACTGTTTGTAGAAAGTTTGTCTTGCGTGATGAACAACTGAATACGCGCTCTTTCACGGCCTCTTCTTCTATATAAGAATGTGAAGTGAGAAAGATGTATTGTTGGCTACGCATAAGGTAAAGAAGTATCTGAGGGAAATATTCGATAATTTTCGGAAATTATTCTTTACGGAGGAAAGTTCAATAAACGTCTGCAGTCACTTGTTCTTTTTTTTATTTTAAGTTTGTTATATAGCCTGCACTTTTAGTCGCATCATTGAAAGAAGAGGTATTTATAGGATATTAGCGTAAAATTGTGTCTTGCTATTCTGTACAAGGATATGTGAATACTGCTAACTTTTATTTGGGCAGAGGAAGTTAGATGGCTTTAACATCAGATTTTTTCCCTTGGCTTCACTGCCTCCCTGATGAACATGAGGAAACAGACTGATTACTCTAAATCAGTAACAGTAACAGTTCTCGTGAGTTATGTGCTAGGTTAAGAGTCTCGTAGATCAACATTAAAACCATGGAGCCTGTAGTGAAGTCAGAATGTGTTGAATGTGTCATTAAGGAAGAGATCTCAGTGGACGACATAGAACACAAACCTGATGTGATCAAACCAGAGAGTGAACCTGTATCTCTAGCATATGATTTGTTGGAGACAGAACTAATAGAAACCGAGACCGCAGATCCGTCTGAAGACTACAATGTATCCAACACAGACACATCGGTGACATCCGGGGGAAATAATGATCATCAGCTTTCAAATACACAATCTTACTCATGCGACATATGTACAAAAACGTTTACTCGAAGAGACTGTCTCAAAAGACATCTGCTGATTCATACCGGAGAGAAACGCCATTCTTGTGAATTTTGTTCCAAAACGTTTTCCCAAAGTGGCCATCTAAAAACACATTTGCTTATTCATACCGGAGAGAAATCCCATTGTTGTGATTTTTGTACAAAACCATTTTCGCGCAGAAGCGATCTCACGAAACATATGCGTATTCACACTGGTGAAAGACCTCTTTCGTGTGATATCTGTACCAGAACATTTTCTCAAAAGGCTAATCTGACATCGCACCTGCTTACTCATATTGGTTATAAGCCTCTGCAATGTGAATTCTGTACAAAAACATTTTCTCGAAAAAATGATTTTAGATCTCATCTGTATACTCATACCGGAGATAAGCCTCATTTGTGTGAAATCTGTACTAAGACGTTTTCTTATAAAAGCAGTCTGAAAAAGCATCTGCTTCTCCATGCGAGAGACTGACCATTTCCTGGATATCTGCATTGCAATTGGCTCGTGTAATTCTGTTTTGAGGACTGTAATGTCTAACAAGTGATTTGTATAGGTAACTAATTATTGTTTGCTGTGATGTTGCATTTTCACACACTTCTTAGGACCCCTCATCAAAAATACAATTTCCAGAAACTTATTGTGCTGAAAGCATATGGAAAAATAATTTAAAACTTCAATCTCCTGTGAATACAGAAATGTCAGAGGGTCACATTATGTGGTACCAAACTGAAAAATGACAGGCTATATCACTTTTTTCAACGCCAGGTTTAATATCTATCAAAGCTCAGCTACTGCACAATTGACTCTAGACTCTGAATTTTCAAATAATGGTAGTGATATACAACAAAGATACCAGACGAACAATTCGGGTTCAGGAGAGGCCGATCGACAATGACCGCACTGAGAAACTTGCTTGGCGACATATCCAACGCACTAAATGGTCCAGATAAGAAACTGCTGGTAATTTTCGTCGACTATAGAAAAGCATTTGATTTTTTGGACAGGGGAAAACTTCTACTAAAATTGGAAACGGTGCTGGGACACGCCAATCCCCTATTAGAGATCATACGTTGCATCCTTGCCTTCAACTACGTCACTGTAAATGACAACACAGCACTCTCAAACCCAATTCTACAGAGAAATGGAGTGTTACAAGGTGACCCGCTGAGCCCCATACTGTTTAATGTGGCAATATCGGATCTAGCAAAAAAAATGAAAGAAAAAATGGAGGATTTAAAAGTGTATCTCTATGCAGACGATGTTGCAATAGCATCAAGATGTCCAGACAAATTACAAATGGTCTTTTCAAAATTAATGGACTGGGCAGATGAAAATAAATTCACTGTGAACCGACAGAAAACAATGCAAATGATTTTCAGGAAGGGGGGGAGAATATCTGCCAGAGACATCGTGCACTATGAAAATGGAGAACCTCTAGAAATTACGGGATCTTTCAAATACCTGGGAATCACTCTACAGTCATCAGGCACATCGTACAGTAGACATGTAAAAGAAAGAGTAGCAGCGGCAGTAAGAGCAATGAATGAAATATCGATGTTAAATAGACTGTCAGTTGGAGTTGCAATGGAACTTTTCAAACTAAAAATCTCACCGATTATGACATATGGACTGGACATGATTTGGGAATACCTTTCAAAAGAAAATCTCAAAGACCTTGAAAGTGTGAAAGCAACATACATGAAAAAAGTGCTGTGTCTATCGAAATTCACGCTCTCGAGACTATGCTACGAACTCACAAGAGAACCTTTCTACACAACAGAACTTAGACACCAACTACTCCTGCCTTCTACCACTGCATATATACAACTACAGGAAGAACTACAAGAAAAAAAGAAGGAAATATGGCAAAGCTTCTACTCAACAGATGCTATGACCAACTCAGACTGGATGAATACAGACTATGAACTTAGACACATCACTACAAGATTTGCGACTCATGGTTTCCACCACCTAGTGTGTCAAAATAAAACGTATCACATCCGAAATGAGGGCTATGTGTGTGCGTTGTGCCACCGAACTTGTGACAGATATCATGTGATGGTTTGCCCCGAGAGGACAGGCTCACTCACGGCTTTCTGCTCAAACTAATCATGCACATTGTGCGCTTTTCTATTATTATTATTATATACAACAAAGAAGCATTGGAAAAAAATAGTCGAAGGTACTCAAAATGAACTGCTGTTGTTTGAAACCAAAGCAAGCAAAACCTTAATACATTGAACTTGGTGGTCTAGAATAATTGGAAGACAATTATTTATGGTATAATTGCATTGTAGGGGGGGGCCCACATGGAAAACCAATTTTCTTCTCATAAAACACCTAATATCACACATATTTTGTTATATATAGTTCTCTGGAGAGATGTTGCCTCGACGTATGATTTGGTCCAACCCACCCGCCCTAAACGTTACATTTTCTTTTATAACACGATCTACCGAAAAGCACCATGAATTCCACCATATTTTGATCTCCAGTAAGGTGAAGAAACTCGTGATTGGACGTTAGAGGAGTGACATCACACCAGCTGAACACGTAAAATTCTGGGAATCAGGTTCACCAACACAACAAACCTCGCGGGAGATACAATGTACATTAATTACGAAATGGGAGAATTCAGAATGCCCTACTAAATTAATATCACTGTTCATAACCTAGCAGAACCCGTCACTAATTAGTAACACCGTTCCTAACCTAACTGCCACTAAAGTAGAATTTCTGCAGAATTCAGAATATCCTACTAAATTAATATCACTGTTCATAACCTAATAACCTGTCACTAATGATATCGGATAAGCAATGTACAAGAAGTGTCATGTTGGTCAACTTGCCTTGTTGAGAAAGAAAACACATCCGTCTGTGGAAACCTGCGAACATCGTGAGATGCAACTTTGCCTTATTTTTTCTGATATGTTAACATTCTGGGCATAATCCCAATGATGTGGACCCGTTCATGCGTAATTTCACTTTTCCACAGACTGTGATGTTTTTTGTTTCTGAGCGAAGCAGGGTGACCAACTGTCAGTGTTAGTTGTCTGATAATAAACAGAACTGCGCACAATGTGCATAGAGTTTATTCACTACAGAACTTATTTAGGGGTTCTGTTCTGTTCTTGCAACGTAGTGCATGATACCGCACGCATGCATTTCCACATAGAACACATACACACTGCGGATTCGGGTCATGATAACCTTTTGTCTTACACAGCTAAAAATGGAAGCCATGTACGACAGCGCGAGTAATTGTGTGATGGAGCTTGTAATGGGATTTCTTCTATTCATGTGTTGTCATTGCCGTAGTTGCGTAGAATTCGCTTTGTATTTTGGCTCTCTTGGTTAGCAGTTCAACTAGTAGTTCCTCTTGTTGTGATGTGTGTGGCAGTAACAGCTGCAATCGGAGATCCTCTACGTAGAATGTTTCACCTGACATTTCATAGATGAGTCGCGAAGGTGTGAATTTGGATATACGGAGAACATTTTTCAAGAATCTTTTCTAGATCTTTCAAGTTATTCTTGCTGAGATTGTCCCAAATAATTTCATGTCCATATGCTGCAATTGGTGTGATTTTTGCTTTGGACAATTTCATGGCGGATTGTGAAGATAGTTTGCTTATGCGTTGGATATCTTGCATAGCTTTGATAGATTGTGTCAACCTGTCTTTAATATGAGTGGTGAACACTGTTCCTTGAGTTTGTAGCGTTACACGTAGGTATTTAAATTGATTCACATTTTTTAGTGGGGACCCATTTATCAGAAGCTATTTTCATGTGGCACCTGTAGAAAATCATTTCCTGAAGGTAGAACACTAAAGAGACAATGTTGTTCATACTGGGGAGAAATCCTTCTCCTGTGATATCTATTCCAAAGCATTTTTACAGAAATCATAACTCTAGACTCGTAAGCTTACTCACGCAGGAAAGAAGTTGTTTTCTTATAGTTATTTGGAAATAATTTTAATGTTTGTTGTAATGGTTTATGATACAAATAATTCAATTGCAATAAACTGGAGCAAATTTCCATTATTCTTAGGATTAAATCTTGATTCCTCTGGTTGTTAGAAACTAATATGCCCTTTATACAAAATAAATACACTTGTGTCCCACGTTTGGGTGAGTGCAACTATCAAGATTCCTTACAGTCTGCTTCTGCATTACTTTAAAATGTTTTACCAGTATTTCAATTTAAACTTGTTAAAGTATTTTGTACGAGAAACAATTTGAGCGATTAATCCTTCACTTGTTCACCCGCATCAAGCGCCAACGCCACCTGTGGGTAGTTGTGTTAATCTGTTCTGTGTGTAGCCATGTTTTTTGCAGTGTACCTTGTGCTAAATACAGTGTTCCCACAAATGATCTTTCGGGTTTCGAAAATGTGTAACTTGTGTTTAAATAAACTTACAAACATGTAAGTGGTACTAATGGAAAGAGAAACTCAAAAGTTTTGATTGTAGTACCTTACAGATGTTCAATGTGAGCTCCATTGGTAACACGACACACATCAAGCCTGTAGTCCATTTCCGCCCAGGCACGTTATAACATGCCATGGTCAACTGTTCCAATGGCTGCTGTGATGCGTTCTCTTAGATCAAGGATGGTCTGTGGAAGAGGTGGCTTGTACACAAGATCTTTGACATAACCCCACAAAAAGAAATCAAGGGGTGTGAGGTCTGGCGAACGCGGAGGCCAAGGAAGAAGTTCTTCATCGTCATTACCAACACGGCCAATCCATCGGTAGTCTGGTGTTGAGCTCCAATCTGACTTCATTATGAAAATGAGGGTGTGCACCGTCCTGTTGAAATATCACGTTGGGCATTTCCTGTTCCAACTGAGGCAGGAGCCATTGTTGTAGCATATCCAGGTACTCAAATCCTCCAATTGTTTTCTCTACAAAGAAGAACGGGCCGTACACTTTCTGCACACTTAAAGCGCAGAATACGTTTACTTTAGGAGAGTCGCAGACATGCTGCACGTAGGTATTGGGGTTTTCCGACCCCCAGACTCTAACGTTATGTTTGTTCACTTTACCTGAAAGATGGAAGGTGCACTCATCACTAAACACTATGGATTCGAAAAACCCATCAGTTTCCATGAGAGTATGCATATTCTCGCAGAAAGTACAAGGCACCATTTTATCTTCTTCCTTTAAGAACTGCATCATCTGCAATCAGTATGAAAGAAAATCCAAACGTTTACGCAGAACTTTCCATACGGTGGATTTAGGGATCTGCAGCTCCCTACTAATAATAATAATAATAATAATAATAATATTTTATTGTCATTAAACCTGAAATACAAGCAATAGACAACGTCAGAAAACATAAAATTTAAACATATTGGATTCAAATAAATTAAATGACTCTAAGTGTAATTGTAATTGTAATTGAGCACAATTTCAAGCTTATTCATATGTTAACTTCTTTACATTCAAAAAATTCGGCAATTTTATAGAAGGGATTTTTGACTAACCAGTCATATAATTTAGATTTGGAAGTATTAATTGAAAGTTCCAACAATTCTAATGGTAAGCTGTTATATAGTTTTAGACCCATTACTTCATAACTATTTAAGGATTTCGAAAGTCGATGAAAAGGTATGTGTACACGTTTACCGTTTCTAGTGTTATGGGAGTGTATATCTTGTCTAAGCTGGGCAAGGTTATAGTTTCCGACTCACCCTGCTCCCCTTTCCATCGGCCGCTTCCCCTCACCGCCTACAGCGCATCTTCACGCGCGCAGCTATGGCTCATGCCGGTCGCTACTGCCGCTTTCTGTGTTAAGCCCGCAGCTTGCTCTAATAATTGCAATTACCATTATAAAAAACAACAAAATAAAATTTCACGAATTATAGAAAATGTCGAACAATTAAAAAAATACCCTTGTACCAAACATCACATTTCACGATCTTTAAACACCGATTTGATAATATAAAAAATCGAAATTTACATAATATTTCCCAATTTTTAAAAACTCCGTGTTATGATATAAAACATGGCTCAATCGATGCAGAAAAATTCCCTTGCACCAACAGTACTCTTTTCGTAACAAACGAAACATTTCAAAATTTGAAAAAGCGATTCTTGCGTTAACACTCGCGAATGCATGAAGTCACCCTTAGTACCCATATATATACATGAAATCTTTCTTCACTGCTCAACTGTCATTCGCGGCGTAGTGGGTTCAGACTCCTAGCTATAACGCTAGAGGTTCCGATAGATAGGTAGGGTGACGAGGAGGTGAGAGGAAGAGAGGAAAGAGACTGGAAAGAAAGAGAAGAAGAGAAGAAAGGAAAAATAAATTATTTTTCTCCCCACCCAAAACCCCTACTTTCCACGCGGTAGTGGTGGGGGACTCGGGTGAGTCGCAATATATATTTTTCCCCTAAGCTGTTTGTCTGAAAAATTACGTTTAACTTGTATCAGCGAGTTGTAAATGTACACATTGATAACAGTCATAATTTTTAGATTGACAAACAATGCCCTACAGTGGTCTAACTTATTTGAATTACTAATTATTCTGATGACTTTCTTTTGGAGCAAGAGAACTTCCTGAACATGACTGCTATTGCCCCAAAACAGGATTCCATAGGATACAACACTTTGAAAATATGCAAAATAGGCTGATCGTATATAGTTGGGTGGTACATAACGTTTTAGATTTCTTAGCAAGAATATAACTCTAGCCAGCCTACCAGTAATAAATTGAATGTGTGGTTCCCAGGTTAGGTTTTTGTCAATATAAATTCCTAAAAACTTTACCTTATCTACGTTATTATTTGGGGGGAATTCTCTTAGGCTGAAAAACAACTCTTGATTTTTTTCTTCATTTAACAAAAATCCATTTACTCTAAACCAGTATGAAATTTGTGACATGGTATTATCCGTCATAACTTTTAGTGAATCTACATCATAACTAGCATTGAAGAATGTTGTATCATCGGCATACATAATTACATGCGTTTTTACAAAAGAAGGCAAATCGTTTATCATTAATATAAACAACAATGATCCTAAGACGGATCCTTGAGGGACACCACATTTAATATTAGCAATATCCGATCTCTCTTTTCTTATACAGACCACTTGAGAACGGTTTTCAAGATAAGATTCAAATAATTTAAGACTTGCACCCTTAATCTCATAATATTCCAACTTACTAAGTAAGGAATTGTGCTCAACACAGTCAAATGCTTTACTCAGGTCACAAAAAGTGGCCTGAGCAAAGCACTTATTTTCAAAGACATTAAGTACCTTTTTTACTAAAGATTCTATTGCATCGACAGTAGACCTGCCCTTCCAAAAGCCATACTGTTCTTCACGGATAATATCCGATTCGTTCAGATAATCACAAATTTGAATATACATGACAGATTCTAATACCTTCGATAAAATCGGTATTAAAGAAATGGGGCGGTAGCTCGAAGGGCGATCTCTTTCACCTTTCTTATATATAGGTACAACTCTGCTTAATTTTAGTGGATTTGGAAAAACGCCCTCCATTACACTTATTTATGACAAATGTAAGTGGAAATATAATACATTCTATTATTATTTTCAGCATATTACATGAGAAATCATATACATCAAGACTTTCTGAAGGTTTAAAATTTTTAACTATATTTAAGATTATATTTGGAGTAACTTCCCGAAAAGCAAAATTGTTTTCAGTATGAATAGAAGTAGCCTTAGACTCTTTAAGCAGGTTTAAAGGGGTGTCGTTAGGTCTTACAATGTTATTACTGAGATCCTTCACAGATTTAACACAGAAATTATTAAAATCATTTGGAGATATTGTGATTTGATTGTTACTGTTATTTTTCGACACAGAGTTAATTATTTCCCAAGCTTTCTTACACCTGTTTTTTGATAATTCAATACTTCTTGTATTATACATTTTCTTAGCTTCGCTCACTGCCTGCTTGTATTCCTTTCTAGCTTTACCATAGCTCCACTTGGCTACATTAGAGTTGTACTTTTTATATACATCATAATATAGTAGTAACCTATTTTTCATAGTAGTTAATTGGGGGGTGTACCACTGATTTTTACTTTTTGATGTACCCTTTTTGCATATGTTGACCTTACATTTCCTCTTAGGTATACTATTTTCAAATGTGTTCATAAGTACATTAAAGAAATTCTCAAAAACTATGGTTGCAGGACAATTTTGAAAATCACTACAAAACTTTACCCAATCAAAATCACAGAGAGCAGATTTAAATTTTAGAATTTTGTCTTGGTTGATAGGTCTTGTGGTAGCTACCCTAGTAGCACACTTCGTTGGCCTAACGGAGGGATTTCGTTGGCATGGTTGGGATATGTTGGGAAAACGTTCGTTGTAATTTCCTCGGTTAGCCCAATGTACGTTTCCGTTGCGTCATGCGCCAAGTCCTACCGTTGGGTTTACGGTGTTGACCCAACGAGGGCTCTCCCTACCGTTGGGTTTATGATTGCTGGCCCAACAATAAATCTCGTTGTAATGTGATCGCATTTATGTTAAAATTAAAAAGTGTTGAAATAACATTATAAGCGTTAAATTTTCATTTCCTATAAAATAAAACAGTTTTAATTAATTAATTATTCGAGCTCTTTGCGCGCGTTACATGATAAAAATTTACTTCGCTCCACCTCTTCCTGCCAATCTTCGGCAATTTCCGGCGTACTTCGGGTCATCACGAAGACGATGAAGAAACAAGTCATACAACAGTTATTCGCCATCTTGATATGTTCAAGAATCCGAATGGTGTTTTTACTTCTATTAATATTAGGGCTCTTTATTTGTTCTCTGAAAATAACGTTATCATATATTCACATCAAATATTCAAAATACGAGATGTATATCCTTCTTACTATTTATCATGTATTACACATCTCTGTAGTAAATAGGCTAGAAGAATTCTCGATTTTTATTTCAACGATCTAATAGCGTAGTGGTTAAAGCGATAGACTATAACGCAAGCGGTTCCGAGATCGAATCCCCATAGGTGCGAATTTTATACGATAGGAATAGGTAGGTAGGGTGAAGGAGAGGAGGGAGTTAATAGGGATAAGAGGAGAAAAGGGATGATTAAAGGGATGAAAGGGAAAATAAAAAATTAAGTTTTGTGTGCTTCTAGTATTTCCGCCAGATGTCTCTGCGCTGCGCTGCGTAGTAGTTCCACCATTACCTAATAGGTGTCTCTCAACTGTTGGGATTTTGTTGTATATTGGTTGGCTACAGTTGGCAGTTGGTTGGATAAAACGCTCCTTGGCAACGGAACCCCGACGGACATTCATAACCGTTGACCAACGAAACATGGCGATCATTCCCCAACATTGGCCCAACGATCTGTGCTACTAGGGTATTTTAAAATCTGTGGGATTACACTTGTCGGGGTTGATTTGTTTAATCCCTATCCATACACACTTGTGATCTGAGAAATGGAAAGGCACTACATCACTTTTTAGGTTGGCCTTATTTATGTTGGTAACTATATTGTCAAGACATGCTGTTCCTCTAGTAACTTTATCATTAATATATTCAAAGTTAAACTGCCTGAGGAGATTCCGAAAATCAGTCACACTTTTCTGGTTTGCATTCATGACATCAAAGCTTGAATTTAAATCACCTCCAATTACTATAATATACCTTTTCCAATGGGGCCTATTAAAAAAGTTTTTTTTTTAAATTTAATTTCAATCGTTCAGCATTACATTGCTATGTCAGATTGGTGATAACCATTGGAGATTTGTAACAGTAGGCCTATTAGTATTCTCGCTATAGAGGTGAGTCAATGTTTGACCCCTCACTCAAAATTACGCTTTAAAGTTATCTGACATAGGCTAATTATGGTCACAGGCTTGAACTTAATCAAAGAACTATATCTTGAGGCAAACGAGGTTTAAGTCGCCGTGCATTGTGGGACTTTTGTCCGAGGCCATAATACTGTGCCCCTGAAACATGTTCTAGATTATTAAGAAAATGTTTAGTCAAATTAGAGATGTGTTCATGAATATACTGTACACCGAGTTCACTGTGTAATTGGTTGTTTCGAATAAACCAAGGAGAGTTCACTGACATTCTTAGAACCTTGTTCTGGAATATTTGGAGACGCTGGATTTTTGTTTTTGATGCACTACACCATTAAACAGACATTCTAATTTTTCGAGGAACACCGTTGTATTCCCCTTTGGTGTCCTGTACAATACAACCACAGCCAATTTAAGACACTTAATGCACACGCCTGCAGCCTCAAAATCTATTTCATTGCAGAGGAAGTGCAATTCTAGCTCAGTAACTTTATACATAGAAAACAGATTATTTTTAACATAGATTGAGACCCCACCATGCATGTGTTGCTCCCTACAATAGCTACTGGCTAGCGTGAAGTCATCTAAAATCTTAAAAGCAATTTCATTATTTTGTAACCAGTGTTCACTTATACCAATTGCATCTATCTTATTCTCCTTTAAAAATTCATTTAAAACAATATTTGGCAAGTTAACACTTTGTGACCCGAGCGGCTCCCCTTTCCATCGGCCCGGTCGCCTTCTCCGCCAGGCAGGCTTCCCCTCTGCCTACCGCGCATCGTCCCGCGCGCATCTACCCCGCTATTGCTCTTGCCGGCCGCTACTAAGCGCCGGTAATGCAGCTTCCTGTGTTAAGCCGCAGCTTACTCTAATGATTGCCTTGCACCATACATAATATTTCACAATGTTTAAAAACGATTATAAAAACAAAATAAAATTTCACGAATTATATTAAAACAATACCCTTGTACCAAACATCATATTTCACGATCTTTAAACACCGATTTGAACGAAAAAAAATTCACAATATATAAAAAATCGAAATTTACATAATATTTCCCAATTTTAAAAAACGCCGTGTTAATTGATGCAGAAAAATTCCCTTGCACCAACACTACTCATTAATCTCTAAAGGGATATAGAATCTCTGTCATTGCAGCAAGTTGTGTGCTGTTAACATTGACTGCTGCTGTAACATCTTGTTCCAGCGTCTGGAGACATTTTTCCTTTAGAAGAACACATGCAACAATAGACGTCTCAAGTGTTCACACCACATAACTTCTTTCATGCATGGTCGCATCTTAAATGATGGACACATCATGTTTTGAATCGAGACTTGTCAAATGCATGATTTACTTAGACAAATAGGCTACATGTATTGTTTGATGTGTACACCCACTCAAAATATCCACCCTCCGCTGTTCATGATTATTGTTGTTGTTATTGTTGTTATTATTATCATCATCATCATCATCATCATCATCAGCAGCATCATCATTATTATTATTATTTCACGATAAAAGCATTGTGCATAAAGACGGGCCCTGATTGCCTTCAGTTCTAGATACCTGTTAGTGTTTACTTTTTACTTTTTCTATGCTAGATTTCAACACGTATATGCGAGAAAGTTTGTCCAACATATATTGCACCATTTATTTTATGTTCCCATATCACAATTTATATTGCCAGAATTCAAATCTGAGGCTATATTTTGCTTTTTGGATTCTATAAGGTCTTTATATTTTCCTGAGAGAATTTGAACTAGGACATCCTTGTTTCCCTTGGAAAGATTACTAGAACACAAAAAAGAGGAATAGTCATATTGCGCCTTGCTATGGTCTGCTGGGATCAAAACTCAACTTTGATTAGTTGATCTTAGATCATTTTCTGAACTTAGATCTTAACTGATCTCCAGTCAACCCCAAGAGAATTAACAACGTCTGACCATATAGAAAACTGATCTTGCTGCCTTTAGTTTTATTGATTTTTCAATATATGTCACACTTTGTTGTGTTTGCAGGTCTCAGAAGAAAGGTCAAGCGAGGAACGTGTATTGAAGGACAAAGAAGAAAGACAAATAGTGAGGAAGCGCACTTATGATCTGCTACCTGATGCTGATACCAACATAAGAAAGCTACAAGCACTGGTAGAGAGCAGTGCGCAGAAGTTGGTGAACCTGGCAGCTCAATGGGAGAAGCACCGAGCGCCTCTCCTCGCTCATTATAGAGACGCAAGAGAGCACAATTCCAACAGAGCTGTAAGAGATATTTCTCTTTTTACACTGAAAGAAAAGCACTACGCTGTTTTCTTAACCCTGGACGATCTATAACTAATTACCGTATTGGTCCAAATATAAGACGATGTTTTTTCCCTCAAAATGTGCTTATAAAAACTATAGGCCTACGCATATGCGCAGCCTAAGACTTTGGCAAGATTACAATATCCGACCCACCCGGCTCCCCTTTCCATCGGCCTGGTCACCTTCTCCGCCAGCCTGCCTGCGTGCTCGCTTCCCCTCCGCCTACCGCGCATCATCCCGCGCGCATAAGCCCGCAGCTTGCTCTAATAATTGCAATTACCATTATAAAAAAAACAAAATAAAATTTCACGAATTATAGAAAATGTCGAACAATTAAAAAAATACCCTTGTACCAAACTTCACGATCTTTAAACACCGATTTGATAATATAAAAAATCGAAATTTACATAATATTTCCCAATTTTTAAAAACGCCGTGTTATGATATAAAACATGGCTTAATCGATGCAGAAAAATTCCCTTGCACCAACAGTACTCTTTTCGTAACAAACAAAACATTTCAAAATTTGAAAAAGCGATTCTTGCGTTAACACTCGCGAATGCATGAAGTCACCCTTAGTACCTATATATACATGAAATCTTTCTTCACTGCTCAACTGTCATTCGTGGCGTAGTGGGTTAAGACTCCTAGCTATAACGCTAGAGGTTCCGATAGATGGGAGGGTGAAGCGGAGGTGAGAGGAAAGAGACGGGAAAGAAAGAGAAGAAGAGAATAAAGGAGAAATAAATTATTTTTCTCCCCTACTTTCCACGTGGGTCCCGTTAGAGTAGTAGTGGTGGGGGACTCGGGTGGGTCACATATTGTATTTTTCCCAAGACTTTTAACAACTCTCTATTCATGAATGCAGCAGAGCAGCGGGAATCCCCACAAGATGGCGTGCGTCCTACCCAAGGTCAAAGTCACGCAGAAATTCATCAAACCTTACCAAACTTTATTTTTCCCGAATTAGTGCTTCTCCTTGTACTGCCGTGTACTGCACTGATTGGCATCTCTATTCTCTACGCATAATGCTTTGTTTGACCACCATCATGGCGGACCATGTGGAAAAGAAAGCATCTTCATTGTCTCAATGCGTAAATAAAGGCGAGAGAAGAAGTTACGACATGAACTTCAAACTTCCGTTTTATGTGAAGCAAAATGTACTAATAAGCTATTTTATTTATTGTTTCGTAACTACCCTTCTAAAATGTAGGGTTGTCTTATAATTGAGGTCGTCTTATTTTCGGGCCAATACAGTAAATTCATCCACATACACTCACGTAACAAATGCTTAAATTAGGCTATGTGCAGATTTCACAAAATGCACTGGCAATAATATTAATGATGTAAGTGTATGATGCAGGTTAGGAATGGATTCTGAAAACAATCCGAAGGAATTTCATTAGGCCTATTATTTGCAAATTAAAATGGAAAATACTTACATTAAACGTCAAATATGGATAAATAAATTACTAGTGCTAAAATGCACAATAATTGATATTTAATCAGTGGCCAATCAAAATGCTACGAACATTGTAAAATAAAACATAGATTCATCAGTGTGTATTCAAATTTTTTATAGGAGAGATTTTCCATCTGGTGCTGTCAATCAAACTCTGACTAGCTGAGTTGGTAGATCATTGGCACGTAAAGCAATTTTTCTTCTAAAATATTCTCATGCAATGTTGAACAGTAACTATTGTCTCGTATTCCAGTCAGAGAGCCTTAAGAAAGTGGATGCGGTGAGGAACCTGAAGGAAAAGGCTCGAGAACTGGGAGAGGAGGTAAGGCATAAGGAGCAACTCCACTCCCAGCTCGTCGCAGAGTATGAGAAGGTCACCAAAGACATCAACAGGTAATGAGTGTAGCACTGAAGTCTAACCTGACGTTGTGGAAGTGCTCGTCCGCTTAACAATGTTGTGTTTCCAGGTCTGCATACACCCGGAGAATCATGGAAATAATCGGGAACATATGTAAACAGAAAGAGGAGATTGATAAAGTCCTTAGAGACATTAAAGAATTGCAGAAGGAGATCAACAACCTGACTGGACGCCTGGACAGGTCGTCCACTGTCGCTGATGAGCTCATATTTAGAGTAAGTAAAACTTCATCTCGCTTTGTATCAAATCCATCTACCCATGAGAGGGTTGCATTTATTATGACTATTTAACGAGTAATAAATATTTATTAGAATTAAATAATTTGAATAGCATTTTAAAAAGCATTTGTGACTTATAATCAATATGGATCTTAACAAAACACAATTGTACACCGGGTGGAAACTCAGTAGTTAATAAATTTAATTTATTCATGTATTGTTTGCTGAGATATTGAAGATTGACGAAAACCACAAAAAATGACCAAAATATGACTTTATATGGAAAATAAAAACTGTTCGATTAGGATAGCAAGCGTGCAATTCATGTTTAATTTTTATTTGCAGCGAGAACAGAGGTTGGGATAAATATATGATGGGTCATAAACATCCTAACCCTATTTTATTAATATGACTTGATTAACACACTTGGACTTCACTTGCCAATCATTTGGTAGGATGAGTTTCACAAGCCATTTGCCTGTATCTTCAACTACATGTCAACTGCGGGATCTTCGATGTTTGGAGGTTCTCCCTGTTCCCCTGGTGTCGGTTTAATGTACTTAGCTGTTAGGTTGTCTTCTTTCGGAATATCAAAATTCATGAGTCTGTTTTCGTATTTGTTCATTTAAATCCTTTCCCAAATCCAGAGTTCTTTAGGTGTTCTTACAGACTTTAATAATTTCATGCTTCTCCTCCCAGTGATGTGCAGCTGTAGTCTGATGTTCCTAAAATGTTCATTCACCCTGAAATCCATGTTCCTTCTGGTCTGTCCTATGTATACCTTGTTGCACTCTTTACAGTCTATTTTGTGAAACGCGTCCTAGCAAATGATTGGTAAATGAAGTTCAAGTGTGTTAATCAACTCATATTAATAAAATATTGATTCACTTCACTGTGTTAAGTTCCAAACTATATTATTTATAATATCCGAACCCTAGTTATGACTATGTTGTGTGAAGCACAGAGAACATGCCGTTCAATAAAATATAATTGTGTTTGTAGGCGAGCACCTTTACCCATGCCCATAACTTATAGGCTAAACTACATGTTCCTGAACAAAAAATGATCCATGATTGTTTCACTATAGGCTACCTTGCTTAATTCTGTGAGTGTTCGCTAAACAATAAATTCATCTCCTTTATTTACAATAATGCTCAAATGTAAAACAACTTGAGGTAGCCGATGTAAGAACAAAGAAACACATTTATTTGGGTTTGTACTGTAATATACTCAGAGAACGAGAAGCTTGAAAATGACAGGATCGCAAGAAAACGCCATTTTAATTCTAAATACAGTAGAGTCCCCAAACCTCGGCACACGATAACCCGGCAGTCCGGATAACTCAGCCACACCCTGGCAGGGCAAAATTCAGAGTGCAGTGCGAAAAACAACAGGGTATTATGCATTAAAAAAAATAAATAGCCAGTTTTAGCAAAGTTGGCTAGTTAATTTTCATTATAGACAGCTTTATGGCTTATGTATTCTCAAGCAACTAATACATACAAGTACTGTATTTTCTGAGGAAACACTCGTACATTTAAACTCAAGACAGAGGCATTCATGTGTTTGTTTGTACTTGAAGGATGCCAAGAAAGATGAAACAGCGAGAAAAGCCTACAAGCTTCTTGCTACGTTACATTCCGACTGTGGAGAATTAGTGCAAATGGTGGAGGAGACCGGCGCCACTATCAGAGAAATCCGGGATTTAGAAGAACAGGTAAGTAACATTTATATTATCCTTTTATAGCCATTTATTTATCAAGTATGCAAAACAGCTCTTTAGCGAACGAATCTAGTATTTTGGATGAGAAGCAGAGTCTGAAATAATGGATGAGTCTGCTAAGTTTTTTGTGCATACTATAGTTTTTAGTGAAAGTTCTCTAATTGTACGGGCTCAGTTTTTCACTCCTGCATGAAGAAAGCAAAGATATGTTCATATGCAGTTTCAGATATTGTCCATGATTGGTGTACTGCTAACTTCCTTAGTATAAATACATAAAAGACCCAAGTTTTAGCACTAACATACAGTAATAGTAATAGTCACAAAGTAGACAATGAGAACGACTCTGTTAATTTTTTGGGGTTCTTGATAGATAAAAATTTAGATTGGGAGAATCATATTATGAGAATTGAATCCAAGGCTTGTAAAGGGGTTTATGTAATACGTAGGTTAAGATTGTCTGTAAGTTTGAAGGTTCTTAAAACAGTTTATTTTGCACAAATACATAGTCATTTGAGCTATGGTACACTACTGTGGGGCCAACAGTCTTCGGCTTTAAGGCTACTGAAAATCCAAAAGAAATGTGTAAGATTAATGTGTGGGCTTTCTTTCCGTGGTCGAGTTTTGTTAAGTTGGGTATTATGACAGTACCAGCCATTTTTATTGATCAGTGCCTTCTTTATATGAAGGAGAACCTTTATCTTTATGATGAGTTAGGCTCAACACATAGTTATCAAACCAGAAATAGAAATTGTCTGGAATTACCCAGGTGCAATTATTAATTACCTTTTATTACTTGTCTATTAAATTTTATAATGCTCTTCCTTTGTCTGTAAAACTGTTACCATACCCCAGATTCAAGAAAGAATTACAAACAATCTTGACCAATAACTGTATATATAAAGTAGAGGAATTCTTCGATATTAATTTTGCTGTTTAAAAGTTATGACAATGTATTGATTATTTTAGCATGTTATTAGAGTAATAATTTTGATGTTAGTAGTAGTTTATTTTGATGTTAGTAGTAGTATATTTAGATTTGACGGATGTAATACATTTGATGTACTCATTTGTTACTACAATAAAGATTTATTTATTTATTTATTTGTGGTATCAAGGTCCCCCTCACAAATGTGAGTTAAGTACATCGCTAGCATCTATTTACATTTATCTTTGTTCTGCAAGAACTTCTTTCCTTGGTGAGTAATAGCAAATACAAAAAAGGATAATACCGGACAATGGAAAAATGGGGGACAGATTTTGCAGCACTCCTGCAGGTGGCACAACCTGCAAACTTAGGGGCAAATTAAAATATTCAAAACACATATAAACTGCAATGTTTTATTGTTTCACCAAACACTAAGGACCAAAACACTGTTTAAGTAACGATAAGAATAATAATGAGCAAACAAAACATAGAACTTCCGAAATAGTTATCAAAGTATCAATGAAAACACAAGTATTTCAACTTAGCGGTTGCTAACAAAAACTCTGTCGTTTTTTCCAATGTTGCTTTTTTGTTTAATTTTTTACGTCATTTATTTTCAAACAGCATTTTTTTTCTGAGCCTTAGACAGATAGAAAAATCAAATCCCTTATACATAACATGCCAAGGTTGGCTACTTCGGCTCCTCTAATAGAAATTGGTTGATATCTTTGTATCTAGTTACTGGATCTGTATTCAGTAGTAGCAGGTTGGGTCGCTAGATGGTGCTCAAGATTTGTCCCTCAATATATCGCAGTGTCCTGTATTGTCCTCTATTGTATTTGGTAATAGCTACTTAACTATAAAAGAACTACATCTGGCATGAAACATTCCTTCTCAAATTATCAAATTATTGAGGACAGATACTGCCTTCTTACGAAGTGTATGGATGTATTTAGACTTTGATTGTATTGTATTGTACCTAGTAGTTGTCAAAATAATTGCAGAGGCAGTAACTGATTTTTAATATTTGTATTACGATGTTTCAGATTGAGACTGAAAGTGCAAAGAATGTGGGAGCGAACCTTAAAAGGATTTCTGCAGATCTTCGACAGATGAAACAAGAAACAGCCGCCCTCACAGCTCAGTTGAATGCAAAGTCGTGATGAATCTGCAAGGAGGAGGTAAATAACTGGACCAACGAATATGTAAGAATGGAGTGAAAAGATGCATTTATTTTTGTTAAGTGAGAGAGCGAGGGTTTTGTTATGTTTCAGTTGCAAGCCCAAAGGTTCATTAAGTAAATTGTATTCACTGCTATTTTTGTGTTGTAAGCAATAGTGGATACAGGCAAACATCGTTAATGTGTGGGTTCATGAAAAACAATGTATGTATCAGTCCTGTTGACAATGAACTAATTGAACGTAATTTAAATTTAAATAAGCCCATCAACAAAAATGAAATTTCTCCAGAAATGGCCAAGATTCTAGCCTTAGAAAACATACATACAAATTATCCTTCTGAAAACTGGACACATATATACACAGATGGATCTCTTTTAGATGAAGATGGAGCGGGAGCTGGCGGAATGTGTAAATTCTTTTCATTTTACAACATTCTGGGAAAGATACTACAAATTTTGATGGTGAAGTATTAGCTATTTACCAGTCGCTCCAGAACATTTTCAACTGGCTCCAGCAATCCAAAAATATAGTTATCTTATCAGATTCTAAAGCAGCAATCCAAGCTGTAGTATCATCTTACCCAAAACTGGAAAAAAAATGGAAATACAAAACATGATCTGTACTATCCAAAAACTTGGTAAACGTGTAGTAATACAATGGATTCCAGCACGTTGTGGAATACAGGAAAATGAAAGAGCAGATATATTAGCAAAGAAAGGCTGCAGAAACAAACAAACTCCTTTTCTTATGAATCAATTAAAAGAATCATGAAAAAGAAAATGAAAGTGCTAAATTAACTGAAAAAATGGGAAACAGATATAAAAATACTATTAGAAAACCCCCAAAAATCTGCAGTTGCTAGTATGAGACTTATTACAGGACATGACTGCCTAGGAAAGCACCTACATAGAATTGGAATGTTTACTTGTCAAGAAGTTGAAATGGATAAACAACATCTAGAACATTGTGCAGCTCTTCAAGATTATCAAGACCTGACTTCTAAATATTGGGAAGCAAAGAAGGAGAATGACTTCGTTGTTAACTCCAGAGCATTAGACACACACATGTATTGAAAAAACGTACAAAGAAATGAAGCATATGACACATACCAGGGGATGTTGGCAAGTTGAATATGAACCCACACACTAACGATATCCTCCATTACGGTTTGTGAAGCGGACAATATCCCTCGCAGCCTAAAAGTAGCTGTAATTAGTTTTGTGTAAATGTCAGTACAAACACAATCTCACTCATTGATTGTGCTGAAAAGTGTGGAATGTTCCACACCACTGCACCGACATCATTCCAAGATAAACTGGCTTGGTAAACAGTATCACAAAATAATTATGCCCACGCCCAGTGGAACAAGTGTTTATAATTTTTGAGATGCTCGTGCAAACAGAATCTGCCTGGTTATGCTGTAAACAAAGCATTATCTGGTATGAAAATGTTTCAACAGGTATTATTCTTAAGTCTTGAGGCTCCAAAATATCCAAGCTTTCAGCCTTTATCATTTTCATCTTATAACTCTGGTCCTGATTTGGACCATCTGCATTTGTAACTTACTTCACTATCAATCCTAAATCCATCATCCTGTCCAACCCAGAATTTCCTTTGGCTCTTGTCCCTAATCTGGCAGTCCGTTTCCTGAGGAAGGCTGCAAAGATGAAAGTGGCTCAAAGCTTGGATATTTTAAACTTCTTGAATCAGCTTATAGCCAAGATATTAAATACCGGCATATTTATATTGTCTTAGCTTTAGTTCTTATCATTCCATACCACCAACACATTTTCACATGACAGCTTTCTGGACCCCTGTTTGAGAGCCTTTTTGTGCCATTTTAGTTTTCTGACATAAACATTTACTCATGATGGTATGAACAAGCAGGTTTACAAACACACCTTTGTACACTTTTCATTAATACTATGAAAATTCAGGGGGAACATCTTTATGGAAAATGTGTATGGCAACCCTAAATCTCTAGTATTTTGTCTGCTTTTGTGATATTTAAAAAGATAGAAATCAAAACAAATTAAAACGAAGTGATGTAAACAGTGGAGCATACTGAATATTGAGAAAAAGTTGAAAAATAAAAACACTTTTAACTCCACTTACGTCAATTTTTAAAAAACTGGTCTAGTTTCGTGAGTGTTTCTTCCATCATCAGCTGGCATTCTGGTGATAGTGGGTGGTAGTATAAGTATGCTGACTAGTGACTGGTTATACAACCACCCACGATCAGCAGAATGCCAGCCGATGATGGGAGAAACACTCCTGAAACTAGACCAGTTTTTTAAAACTAGATGTAAGTGGAGTTAAAAGAGTTTTTATTTTCGGCATTTTTTAATATATACCGTATTTTACAGACCATAAGACGCACTTTTGTACCTTAATAACAGAGCATCGAAAGTTGGGTGCGTCTAAAGGCCCAAAGTACACTAAAAACAATTAAAATTGTGGTAAATATTGCCGGAATACCATAGTTATAAACAAGGTGCTGTAAACGATAAGACAGTTACAAATTTTAGCACAGACTATACATCAGTCCACTTGTCACATCTTAAAATAAGGGTAGCTGGAAGCAAGGTATACAATGCGAAAAGAAAGGAATTCTGAGTTCTTTTATACGAAAGGAGTTGTCTCCGCCATCTGGTTTAAATTAAGGAAATTACCTCTAAACAGCCTTGTCCCACTACACTTACCATATTCTTAATTGAGGGTTAGAGGGTGTAAAAGTATTTTCAGAGTATTATGAGAAATCAGTTCAGTTGTTAAAATTTACGCGATACCACCTGTAGAGAAGAGATTTTCGTACAATCCAGGTTTTAAGTTAGAAGTTTTGACAGTAAGTCCTGAAAGTGATTTACATTGATTCCATTGTACAAGACTGTAATTTGTTTATGCAATTAAGTATATTATTCCCTTTTAAAAAATCGTTTAGGATCACATTAAATTTCTTTTCCTTAAATTTCTACCCTAAAATCATGGTGCGTCTTATAGTCCGTAAAATACGGTAGCAGTCACATCTCTGAATGGATTCATGTTACTATTCAATGTGGTTATGAGATTTCATTAACAGTCCATGGGATGTGTGCCAAGTGCACAAAGAGAAACTAACATTTACTTACAGAATTATTGAAATAACTCATTTTCAACAGATAAGGGTTAATATTAAATATTTAATACACTATTCCACCTTTACCCTTAACATATAATATACATATTTAAAAAATGATGGAACATATACAGTGAAGCAACTATAATATAATAATTACAATTTGAGTTGAACTTAGACACTTATGCTTCACTTACCAACTTTTTGGTAGAACATGTTTCAAGGGGACAAGGGTCCTTGAAACATGTTCTACCAAAAAGTTGGTAAGTGAAGCATAAGTGTCTAAGTTCAACTCAAATTGTAATTATTATAATATAATATACAACTTATTATGAAAATGCATTTCGGTGTATGCTGCACCATCTTCAGTTCAAATAAGATGTAATGAACACCACATTATTTGAGAAGAATTGTGGTGTTCATTACATCTTATTTGAACTGAAGATGGCGCAGCATACGCCGAAATGCATTTTCATAATAAGTTGTATATTATATGTTAAGGGTAAAGGTGGAATAGTGTATTAAATATTTACTTACAGATTGTTGAGATCGGGATTTGCACACGAACTTCACTTAATAGGTATATTTACCTCAGGATGCATTTCGATGGACAATTTCCACCATCATCAGCTGCCCCACATTCACAACACCAGAAAATATTTCCCTTCAACATGAGTTTCCGTTGAATAGTGTTAGCATTGCTGGCTACGGATCTGCAGGTGTTAGGTATTGCTCTAAAGGATAATTATGATTAGGTTTTCGGAGGACCAGGTTGTTTAAACCACTTAAAACTACACGAGGATAGCTAGGACTGTAGGTCAGCTGGAACAGAGATTTAGATTTTGAGGTTTTGCAACAATATATTTTCAGGAAGCCTGAACTCTGAATAATGAGAAATTGTATAACAAGAATATGATAGATGTGGTTAAATACAGTTACTATTTCTAGGAGCAATACAACACTCCCGCCTAGTAGATTATACAAGCGCTAGCACCGAGTTCTTTGTTTCACTACACGTGGTGGCTAGGCTATGAACACAATGGAAATAATTGTAAATTGCACTGAAAATACAATCTGATTCCCGGAACTTCACACGCGAGCTGCCTAACAATGAAGGAGCAAATTGGTGTGGAATGAGACGAGCAATAAAGCCTGCAAACTGGCTATTGTCCTAAACACACAGGAGCAATAGTGCCAGCGTCCATTGCGGGCTGCTGCGTCTACACAACTAACTCAACAGAACTGGCGTGGCAACGCTACAAGCCAGAGCCTGCACAGGATATGACAAACACACGCGGCAAAGAATTGGCGGTTTGCGCCAATTACCACAGAGGCAAATTTGAAACATAAAACTTATAGGCGCTTGAACTAACAGCAGGCCCAGGTTCGATCCCCAGTTTCTCCTTGGATTTTTCTGAGTTCTGGAGTGGGGTGCATTTAGCCTCGTGATACAAACTGAGGAGCTACTTGATAGAGAACTAGCAACTCCCATCACGGAAACCACCATTAACGGCCGTGGGTGTCAGCATACTGACCATATGCCCCCAATCCTACAATCTGCAGTTTGGGTGGTAGGCCTAGTCCCTTTAGGGAGTTTAGTTTAGTTAGAGTCTGTACATGGCCGGGTTCTTCTTACCATTAAAACATATTAATAACAAAAACCTGCCAACAATATAAGTTGGTTTCTGATTTTAAAGAAATTGTAAACAAATTTAAAACACAGGTAGTAATTATTTAATTAATGAAGGAAGTTTACACAGTGAAGTTATTAAATATGTAAGCATATGAGTGGAGATTTAATACACTGAACTTCACTAAATTTGTACTAACCTGGACCGGTTTCGTGATTATAACTTTACCCCATTTTCAACGTACTCCCGCGTCCGCGGGAGGGTGCTCATACAACACGAACATCAGTCGGAGTACGTTGAAAATGGGGTAAAGTTATAATCCCGAAACCGGTCCAGGTTAGTACAAATTTAGTGAAGTTCAGTGTATTAAATCTCCACTCATATGCTTACACAGGTAGTAATTGCTTGTGGATAGCCTCCATCACAGTCACAATAATGTGTACAGCTGTCTGCCTAAACATTGTAACACTGCGCACGCTCATCTTGTCATCGCCTGCATATACCAGGTAACACATAACTAAACCATTGGAAACACCTGTATTTTGTTTAAGAGTCGATATTTGTTATTAAATCGAATGGAGAGCCAATTCTGGGCACGCTAGGTTATCTGAAGAATATGTATTAAAATTCTTGATCTGTAAAATCAATTAAATAACATAGCCATGCATCATGACAGCTCTACGTTCCAATCTCAGCTATAATTACTTCAGGCCTTTTCTTGCGTGTTGCTTGTGGCGTCTGTTGAAACTAGCATAACATGGTTTATTAATGAATTTACAGAAAGCAAACATCACCCTCCAGACATTCAGTGCTAAGGTTGGGAAAATTGTATTTATACTTCATACATGCAGAAATAGGGATATTTATAAATTTTTAAATATATATAGCTGAAAAATTATGTTTGCTGCAAAAGATGAGACATCTTCTCATTAAGAGGCTAGACTGTAGTGTGTGTAAGTTACATATCCATGATATTTGTATGACTATTGGAAAGAATGTAAAGGATTGCTTGTTTATAAAAGAATATATTTATTATTATTTTAACTGCCTTCACCTCTGTCCTCTTGAGACGAGAGAAATCAACTCTCAACATATGATAAATACAGGTATCTAATGGTGATATCAGGAGAGAGCTATATTAAATATACCTTACACGCGCAGAGATAATTGAGGTACGTTTCTATAATGTACAGCACTAGCAGGTGCCCGTGGCTTCGCCTATGATAATTAATTGAAAAATTAAAAAAATTAAGAGTATAATAATTATTAAAGCATTTTATTTATCAACACTTGCACGTGAATAATTCGTAAACTAAACCATTAATAATTAATTAATGAAACAGCTTCCGGCTTTAGAGTACATTCCTCGATTAGAAAGCGCCGCCTGGGAAAAACGATCTCAGATGCGATTATACAGTTCCAAAGCTAACTGTGAACACATAATACGTATTGTTTCTCAATTGTTTGTTGACAGATGACTATGATGTGAATTTTATTTGATCAATTCAGTGTAATTTTCAGAAATTATATAATTTTTCAAGGGAAGGAACGGTTTGTTTGGATTTTTATTATCAGCGATATTTCAAGAGTTAAACCATCAATATTTTACAGCTGGTGCCCCCGGCTTCGCCCGCCATTATTACTTGACTCCAGGATTTTTAAGAAATTTACACTGGCAGTATATTAAAAATGATTGTGGTTCAGAGCTGTGAAAATTCTAAGTAAAAATAAAATTAGAATTTTGTTCATTGTGTTTATTTCACTTAGGCTTTATATAATAAAGAAACGGTTTTCCTAATTTTGTACTCTTCGTGAAAGTTTACACTGCCAGAGACGAACATTGCTGAGTATACCCGATGTCTCACGAAGTGAGGGAGCGAGTGAGCACGCTATTTAAGGCCGTTGAATTGTATAAGAGTAGATTTCTTTGTCACTTGTCACGTGACTGTTCACACAGAGGCCCAGTCATCTTCATAATGCACAATTATTGAACTTAGGGCCGATTGTATAAACATCACTGACTGGAGATCAATTATGATCTAAGTTCAGAAAATGATCTGAGTTCAGGCTCGAGTCGTATTGTATAACACTGATCTAAGATCAACTAATTGAAGTTCAATTTTGATCCTAGTTCATACATGAACGCTTGGCAACATCACAGAAACAGCTGAGTATCGCGAGGCGAGACCATTGTTACTCTGTTTTCCTTCGTACTCAGACCGTGTGCTATGCGAAAGGAAGGGAAAATATGATCGAAATTAAGCAGAAAAAGGATCGTTCCTTAATTATTCCAAGGAGGACAAGGATCTATTGATTGAAATTGTCTTGAGAAATCTAAAAAGACGGAAGCGATAACATCCGTGCAAGAGCAAAATGCGATGAAAAATGTTCTGGTAATTTCATTTCTGGCGATATAAATGGGCTTAACATTTTCACGGCTAAGGACGTATAAATGCTTCGTCTCATGAATTGTATGAAAGCAGAGAAGTAAAATTTGAGGATTTTTTTGTGCATCGGTTATGTTTGTCATTCATGGAAACCAGGTAGCCTATTCCACTGAACTTTTCTCTATCGATTTTAAACTTAATAGCCCACTGAAGTTTTTACCTCATGACTGCCTTATTACAATGTAAAATATCAGTTCTGAAAGAGTTAATAGGTCACATAAAGAAAGATAACGAAGAAAGCATTTGGGGAAAATCCAAAAAGACGTCGCCCCTTAAGATCCTCCAACTCGAGATTTCCTAGTAGTTCCACCATAGTCGCCATAGTCTCGTTTAGCAGCATTGAAAATTTTGAAAATTTTTATTTCTTTCCCCTTCTCTTTTCTCCTTTACCCTACCTACCTATTCCTACAATAAAAAAATTAGACCTAAGGAGATTCGAACACGGGACTGCTAGCATGATAACCAGTCGTTTTACCACTATGCCATCGAGTAAACATTGGGGTAAGAAGCGAGAATTCCTGTATTTAATGTTAGGGATCTGCATGAAATGGCGAAGATTGATAATTTCGTATTAGTTGCAATTGTGGTGCAAGGGTTATTTTCGTATTATAGTAATTAGTGCAACATAATAATAACGTACAGGTTATGCTGTAGAGTTATGTTACACTGCATTATAAGGAGCCTAAAACATAGCCTATATACGCACAACTACGTTATAGCTAGAAATGTATGAAGTTTTCTTTCGTGTATTTTCTTTATATTTATCATAACCACACAGGTAGGCCTAATATTATGTTTATAATGAGCTAATCTTATGTCTCAAATAACAAAACAGCCCCTTGAACTGAGATCAAATAGTTTGATCTGAGAAATTTCTCCAGTCAAAATTGATCCTAGTTCAGTGGATATTGATCTCAGATTAGCGTTTATACAACAAAAATTTCCGAGTTCAGCGTGAACTGAGATCAATTTAGTCTCTGATCCAAGATCAAACTGTTTATACAATCGGCCCTTAGAGTAGTAAAACCAGTTTAGAATGAACGAGAAAGTCAAACACATCCACACTATAGCCTTGCCAAGAAGAATGTGTCAGTGCTTAGGCAGCATCGAGTTAGCTTGTTTTGAAGATATTTTTATAATCTTACGCACGGTTTTGTTTTAATGCAATAGTTGGGTGTGGTTTTGACTGCTACATACTCGATAATATTGGTTCCACATGTCGTTTACAATGTTCAGATCAAAAGAATTGATATACTGTTTTTGATTTGTTGATGACTCTACTGCGACTGTAGTAGAGTGCTTTCTTATGTTTGTAGTTTCTGTATCATAAGCCTCCTGCCAGCGAGTTGCAACGTGAGGGCCTAATGTCGATAATTTTCAGGATTTCGAGTCACCTACATAACTCTTCATACCAGAGTTATGCATTGATGAAAGCTTAAAGATCAATACCTGTTATTTAGTTGCTATGAGTTAATCAATGTAAATACAGTGTTTGGCAACATAAAATATGATTACAACTTACCTTTAGGAATGTTTTTCTGGGGGTCCAGCTGCAAGCTGCATTAGTTATTCAGGTGAAGTGGCACTTGAATATTTTTACCTTACCCGTTTATTTTGTGATGGGTCGGCTTGGTGAAGAATAGCACTCCCTCCACGCTTTCCCACTTCCAGGGCGGAGCTCAATTGGATGGTTGGACGTGGCTCCCACTAGACAGCCTAGACAGTGTTATGGGTGATGGCCATCACACCTGCAGGTGTTTTAAATGGCAAAGTGTGCGTTTTATTAGATTTTCATCTTAAAATAAATAGGAAGTTTATATAGTGAAGTTACAAAATATCTATTAATACTCAAGATGTAGATTTTACATACATACTTCACTAATTACAGAAAACTAACCTGAACATGTTTCGAGCCTGCCTCTAGACTCATGCTCAGCTAAACTCCATGGAGTATTAGTGATGTACGTATGTAAAATCTCCATCTCTTGTATTAATAGATAGATTTTCATGTTTGAAAGTCAAAGATAAAAAAGGAAGTACTACATTGTATAAGCATGTGTACATATATTTTCTCTTTCCTACTAGCTGTTCACCTACCTTCGCAGCTACGAGCCGCCTCTGCTTCGGAATTGAGTTGGAAGTAGATGTATTGTTTCAGAAGCCTTGATCTTCCTGAGACTCGAGGTAATATTTTAACTGTATGTTTGAGTGTCCATTCTTGATTGCTTTAACAAAAGTTAGTTGTTAAATTTTCACTTGACAAGCAAACTTAGATTTACCTTTGGTAATCCGGACGGCCGTTTCGCACTACAGTAGAGCCTCGGTAATTCGAGCCCCGGTATTTCGAGGATCCGTGTAATTCGAGCTGGTCTTAAGAAAATCAAAATTTTCCGTAAAATACCGTTTTTATACGGTGTCCGCATGTAAGTTTTACGCACTTCCGAATGTGTTATATTTTGAGCTTTCATTCAATTTTTCCATGTACAAAAATGCAGGTAAAACTGTCCCACTTAGGGTTTCTGTTCATAATAGGCCTACACAGAAATAACCTTGGCTTCAAACTGTTAATGCATTTCTATTACAGATTGACAGAAATCGTTAGGTTCGATCTTTCTTTGTCGGGACCTCGTGTCAATCAATTGTACAGTGCATACCATCCTTTCAGAAAAGAATACTGTATTGTTACAGTAATCCCTACTCAGCGACAATGGTAATTAAAAGTGTTTTCCTAGTAGCGCCGCTTTCCCGTTCCACTCCATTAAGGGTCAGACAATGACTTAATCCTTAAAGGATGTCGATGTAGCAAATTGGAAATGTTTGACATTATATACATACAGGCGTAACAGGCCTACTATATTGTTTATTTATTTATTATTTAAACCATTATTGTGCTCATTAAACATTTATTTGCGATTTACCCATTGATTTAGTGATATTTCCGTATAATCCGAGTTTTTTGTAATTCGAGTTAGCCTCAGCCCCAATTAGCTCGAATTATCGGGATTCTACTGTATTTTAGTGCATCATCAGCGGTTTTCGAACTGCTACTGGTGGGTGCCTGTGTTGTACACCTAGGTGGTGTGGGTGTTGCGTTGGTTGACACGATACCTGACATTCAAACACCGCCAAATACTCCCACTCCCACTCCCACCTCAAGACCAACGCAACACCCACACCACCTAGGTGTACAACACAGGCACCCACCAGTAGCAGTTCGAAAACCGCTGATGATGCACTAAAATAGTGCGAAACGGCCGTCCGGATTACCAAAGGTAAATGTAAGTTTGCTTGTCAAGTGAAAATTTAACAACTAAGTAATATTTTAGTCATTTTGTTATGGTATTGCAGACTGTGTTTCAGTTCAGCTCATTTCCAATGTCCTGATGTTGCCGTTTTCAATTTACAACCCTCTTATAACAAACTAAACATTTTGACAGACTTAATTTGTGTTCTCAACTATAGCTTCTGGTTAAACAAATACCTGTTTGAGGTGTCACCTGAGGAAGACTCAAGGGCAGAGTCGAAACATTGTGTTTTAATTTTTTAACGTTTATCCACTGATTTTGTAACTAACTAGTGGTACTTACGAATATTGTTGCCATGGATCGTAACTTGACATTCCCGCACGCAATCTGGTTGCTATGGAAACAAAAGAAATCTCCGTGCGGTAAAAAATACAAAAAGCACAAGTGCCGTAAGTAAAATCATCGTAATACAAGCCTTTATGGAAGACCGGAAGCAAGGCCCCCCACTTTGTGGCGACTTTAGCAGGACAAATATTCGATCCCCATAAGAACCAACACATGCGAATCACTTTCTCAAATAAACATCTATCTTCAATAATGTATATACATAATATTTTCAGCTTATATCTCAATTAATATAATTAAATTGATATAAATAATCATCGTGCAAAAAATAGCATGCAATACTCGTGCCGTAAGCGCATAACCAATCTCGGAAATTGAAAAAAACTCTGTACAGCGCCTCGTTTTTTCACTCTTTCCTCAATCCGTATGCACCGCTTACGGCACTTGTATCGTAATATACTATAAACACATCCTTTTATTGTATTTGACTCAGTGGAAATTGGGACCATTGTGGATGTTTTACAAGACAGTTTTATTCATCCAGTCTTCTAATCATTCATTCATCCATACCAATCTACGAATTTGTAACTAACTGTTGGTGAACTGTTAAGTGGGTCCACCCAAAGGCGTGTCCAAATTTTTTTCGGGAGGGGCTTTGATTATCTCACAATTATAACATTAAATTTCCACACATTAGAATAACATAATTGTACAACGATACTCAAACAAAGTAAGCAGGTGGTTTGTTGATGTATACGTCACAGTCGCACCTTAATCTGAGGTAAGACATTAAAGCTGTTGAGTCATAGAACAAAATTACGTTTTCTTGCTTTCCCACTATTGGAAAATTTATCAAGCACCATTTCAAGCATTTGCTTGCTTTATGAGGGGGGGGGGGACTGCCAGCTTGATCAGCTGTTAGTAGAGAAGTAAGCTACTATATACAATACATAGGCAAAGGAGTAACGACATTTCTATTACATGGGTCAGGATGTGCTATTATACAGTCTGTTATCTGAGAAATTAAAATGTCCTTATGTTCAACATGTAGCCCCCTCCGAATACCGCTGTGGTATAGGGGATGAATTTGCTCTCACTCGTAGGCCCAGGTTCGATTGCTGGTTATGACAAGTTTCCTAGGTGGGGTTTTTTTCTGGGGGTTTCCTCATTGTCCTATGTATTCGTGTTGTCTCAGAGGTGGTCTTGGCATTGGGCTGATCACACATCTGGGAAGGCCCTCCATAATCCTTATCTGGTCACAAAAGTATGTAGGCCTATGTGATCCAAACAAATCCCCCCCCCCGATGGTTCGCGGTCCTGTAAGGCCCGGGCGGCGTGATCCGCGTAAATGCACCTCAGGGGGAGAGAATAAGTTTTAAGCGACGTTTGTGGGAATCTTCTCAGATCAGTTCCTCAGGTTTACCGATCAAGAATTCGAGACACTTCTGAATTCAGATAGGTGCAAAATATTAAATTACGTGGGCTGCATGAGCCGCCGGTGGATGCCGAAATTAGCCGAACTTTCCCGAATGTGAACGGCTGTCTCAACAGCTGTATTTACATATTGCAATATCCCCCCCGGTATGGGCAGTGCGAAGAGCACGGATTAATCTTCATGACTACTTTGTTTATATAAACTTAGCGTCATATGTTTAAAAAAAGTCGAATTTTCATTAGTAACATGATCAAATTTTAACGTTAAAGCTTTTGTCTACGGCGTTCTGCCTAAGAAGTTATTCCGCCAAGGCCATTACTCAGTAAAAGAAGAGGAAGAAGAAGTCATGTGGCAAGCCTGATTTCATATAAATAAATAAGTAAACTGATAGGCGTGATTGTGAATGGCAAAGTGCACTGTGCAGAAAATTTTGCTTGCAAATTCTGTGATTGATGTTACTATACGTAACTATATGGTTTTCCGAGTATCTTATTAGCCTAATGAAATCATTTATAAGGGTGCAGAGTATTTAGAATATTATAATTAAGTTCTCTGTTTTATCAGTTCATTAGAAGCAGAAAGGTAACATTCCCTAATTTCTCATTCCTTATGTGCAGTTTGAAAATGGATGGGATTTTTTTATGATCATTTTAATTTTTATTAATCACTAAAAATGTAGCATGCCAGTGTAATCCTAACCTTATTTACAATTAGTCCAAGTCCCCTGAAATTCTTGAGACATTTAACTTCAAATTTTATTGCCAATAAAAACAGACAGGCATATGCTGTAAACAACTAACTAGTAGCATATTAGGCTATATTGACAGAAAGCCAAGATAAGAGCAGATCAGGAGAAAAATACCAAGATTGGTACAAACATCATACCTTTGTCGTATAAGTTAGTCTACTGTTTGGTTCCCAGGTACTGTTTAGATTTAAATTTTTTATTAGTCCATCAGAATGTATTCATGTTATGAGACACGTCAAAACAGTTACAATAGGAATTTACAGGGCCCAGGACCATGTACTGGTCGAGGGCCCCTCACCGACTGTCGACCTTCCTCATTCAGTTGTCTCTTCCCTTCTCGTGTAACTTTTCCAGTTTTTCCATAAAATTATATCACATCACCGGCAGGGGCTCGGGCCCAGGGCCCTTGGGTCTGGTAGCCCCCCCCATGTGGCGACCCTGGGAATTTAACAACATATTGTAAACTTACAGAGTTTGGAAACACAAGGTGTGAGTTATTCTGTTTTCCAATGGTGAAAGCAAAATAATGGGGGAAAAATAATTTTATGCCGTGCACTAGGCTCCTCCCACCAACACTCTAATGGGACCCGCCTGGGAAGGATGGGTTTAGGGTTTCGAATGTCTCCTCTTAGATGGCGTTGCTAGTAATGCAGAAGGTGAAACTGGGAAAAATTTATTTTCTCTTTTTGTCTTCCTTTTTTTCCCTTTCTCCCACCTTCTCCTCGGCCTACCTACCTATTCGTAACAGTAAAGTTTGGATTGACCAGGATTTGAACTCGTGACCACTAGCACTGTAACCAGTAGCCTTAACCACTACACAACGAGCAATTGCTGAGCGGTGTAGGGAAAATTCATTTAATTTTAAACCTTTATCCACTGATTTTGTAATAATTTTAAATGCATCTTTTTATTGGATCATCAATAATAATTTAACAAAACTATCACCATTACAGGTGGGACAAAAAGTATCTTTTTGCTACTTTATATGGGTGATTCTTCAAATACGGGAAAATTTGTGTTCCGGAGTGATATTTCCCTTCAATTTCAACTTTAAAAAAAAATTGAAATAAAAGTTTGTTTCTACTACTTCCATACTACAACTATCACTTTGAAATGTCACTAACTTTAAATTCTGATATTCCAAAATCAAATTAAATTAAATGAAATGTCATCCACATGCCCTGTCCCATACCCCGGTTTTGTATATTCTAATGCATTTTCCACAAAACAAAATGTTATTCCCTTTTCAACTTTTTTCCTGTCAATGAGTATGAATGTGTGAAGAATATTAACCCCTAAAAAATAAAATGAAATAAAATTGTCACCCCACCTAATGAACATAAAGAATGTCCCAAGGGTTTTTGGTCATCCCCATGGCTGAAAAGAATGGAATTTTTTCTGCCAAAATGAGAAATTTGTATAACTAGCAACAGTGTTAGAAAGCCAACAGGGCAGCTTGTGGTTGAATTTTGCTAGCTTACAAACAGTTTGGGATTAACAAAGGACTTTGCATCATTTTCAAGGAAAGCGTTTTTATTCCCCGTCATTAACATGACTTCTAGAAAGTAGGCAAAAAGTGAATATTAATTAATTTTGATTATGCACTATGATAAACCTTCCAATTCAAAGTACCTGACTGAAGTTGAGCCTACAGAGGTTTAGAAATGGTTTGCTGAGACCACTTAAACTCCTTTTTTGTCATCCACATGCCTGATTTTTGTCATCCACATGTCTCATGAAGAGGTATGTGGATGACTCTCAAGTCATGTGGATGATAAATGTAGGATACTATTGTGTTTGCGGTGTCTGTGACCTGCACTTAAGATCTTAAAACTGATTAAATGAATTTCTGCTTGATTCCCCCCCCCCCCCAAAACCATAAAAACACAGTCTAGTTAAAATTACATTAATTCCGGAGTATGCACACAAATTTGCAAATTTGGTGCAAAATCAACTGAAGCACACTGAGAAAAATATGAAATCACATAAAGAAAAGTAGATTGTTGCCAAAGTTAGTCATTAATGTGGCCTTCTGCCACCCACATATACACGGATGTCATTCACATGGCTTTAAAAAAATTAAAAAATTTAAAAAAATAAAAATATAAACATTTAAGCTTTGCTGGTGTCATATTATAATCAAGTAACCCCTGAAGTATTTTTGTAATTTTTTGAGATTTTTTGAACAAAGTAAAAAATTTGGGTTTTACACACTCCAAATTTTCCCGTATTTGAAGAATCACCCATATAGTAATTAACCACACATAGTTTTCAAAGTCAATCTTATACCAAATTGTACCTTAAGGCATATATTTTCTCAGATCAAAAAAGACAGCTGATTACTCTTGACTTCTTAGTTTTAATGAGTGTTAAAATCATGCTAAAAATAGTAACTCAACACAATAAATAAGTAATAATACTGTATATTAAAAATATAATAACAATAACAATAATATGGTACTTGCTGAGACTGTGTGGTGGATGGGAAAAAGTATGTCCATCATTCTATCTGTCTGTGCTTTATAGAATTTTCATGAAACTTGGTATACACATTTATAACGTCCGTGGGAAGAAGCCTATTGATTTTGGAGCAAATCGGTTAACCGGTAGCACAGTAATGCCCAATTTAGCACCTGTTTTATGGTAATATATTAGACTGAATTTATCAAATGCTAATCAGTTCTCATATACGGCTTTGGAAGTTGCAGTGCAAGTTAGCTTTGGCAAATGACACTACCCACACATTCCTTCACATCTGCTTATCAAACTAGACCTTTGTCCAATCCGTAAGCCCTGCTTAATGAATTGATCTGGAGCTTAACTCGGGAATCGATAACAAAAATATCATAACATAATTGCAACTTGTCACATGAGATTATTTGTGTTGCAGAGGTACTGTGAAACCCTGGAGTTCCTGCAGAAGCTGGAACGCAAGTGAGCGTCAAGGGGTTACACGCACATCCTCAGTATGCTGCATTTCTCCAGCGCTGGAACTTGCATGTGTACTTCCAGATCAGGTTCCAGGAGATTGCCAGAACCCTAGAGACCGTGATGAGTGAAGGCAATGCCGGAACAGAGTTTCAGCTGAGAACCACTTTGACAGCGTGGAACTGCCTCATCAAGTGAATTTACTTGCATCATCTCGCACACAGGTGATATAACAATTCCTCTGTTTCCCTTCAATTCCAAATTTTTGATTATTTAAATTTCCTATACAGTCTAATCTCAGTTTAGTGTACTTTACAGTTTTTACATAATTTAAATCCCTGCTTGAATCCCATATCCATACACTATCTCTATCTCCTTATAGGCTATATATTATATAAGAGGCTTTGTCCTGACTGACTGACTGACTGACAGAGAATCAATGTAGAGCCTAAACTATAATAGGCAGAGTCTTGGAATTTTGACAGTACCTTTGTTTCATAATGTAAGTGCTCACTAAGGAAGGATTTTTAAAATTTTGTATTTTAAATGCCAAAAATCAAATGTTTTTCAGAATACTTAATCCCTTTTTACACAGAATTATCAAATCCAAATCACAGTTCACATGACAACAGTGTATTGTTGGCAATCTTTACATAAAGCTTTGGAAATAAATGAAACAAGACTTTGAAAATTAGAGAAGGTATTAAAATTTATATTTGAGTAAATTATGTATCTCAAAATTTTGTAGATTATGTAAAATAATCAGTAAATTCAACGTTTTAATCGAAATGTTCAAATTAATCAATATGATCTTTACAGCTTACAAGTTTCGTGGGCAAAGCCTTAATGGGAAAAAATGGAATGATTTGGACGAAAAACACTATGCAGGGGTTTTTTGGGCTAGGGAACTCTAATCTGAGCTCTTTTTCTCCCCGGGTGGCACACTGTGAGCGTGAAATGCACCTCGAAACCTGGTTTTTAGTTTTTTTTAATCATCAATCGTTATAATAAATTGTTTATGCATGATTTGGGTAAGGTTCATGAATCTATGGTTCATTTTAATAGTCTTAGGCCCAGTTGCATAAAACATTAATCGAAGTTTAAGCACTGAAACTAATCTACAGTCAAGCTAAACTTAGAATTTTGGTTGTATAAAAGCTAATCCAAGATTAATTCACCTTGATCGAAGATCAGATTTAACCGGCAAACTTTCTAAGGTTAATCTATATGAACTTAGATTAGCTAAGATACGAAATTGCTTTTATATATTTTTAAAGTAAATAAAACTGAAATGGTAAGTCGTTTTGTATTTAATTACTTGTATACAGAATTTGTATGGAAATTTCGCATTTCAACTATTCGCTAAACGCATTGTTTCGAGCTTATGAGTTACACATAGGATGCATTTTTAGGTTATGTTATTTTTAGATAACTAGGATGGTTCATCCGAAAATGAAGGTTTTTAGTTTCCTCGGGACCCTCGTGTATTTCAACACAGAACTCAGTGAACACCACTTTAAAATGAGATTTCGATTATGTAAACATATAGTCGAGGAACTACAGTGCTTTTACTGTACGACTTGGCCGGCAATCGCACGGGCCGCTCCACCGCCACAGATAAACCGCATGCGGGGCCAGGAGCGTGTCATATCACGGTACTCCCGGCGAATCGTATATATTTCTGTAATGGTAATCACAATAAAATATGAAAATATGAAATATAAAATTAAAATATAAATTTACCTTATCACAGGAGATGTTGGAAATGCCGTCCATACGAATCGTACATAAACATTCTTTGTTCTAATGTATAATTATGTCGTGGCATTTTTAAAACACTTAAAAACACTTCAAGCAAAATTAAAAACTACTTTAACCATAAAAAAACACAAACACTGCTGTAATAATTATTCACGTGTGAACGCAATCAGATCACATGCTAGACTTCAGCGACGAGACAACGAGGCATCACGTGGGCGCTTGATGCATGAGTCACAGATAGTCGGCCCACGCGATTGCCGGCCAAGTCGTACAGTAAAAGCACTGTAGAACAAAGACTGCGTCCACAGCTAGAAACTCAAACTAAAAGAAATCATGCATCGAATTCAATGTTTATAATTCTGCTCACCCTGCGATTATTTGCAATGGTAGCTTCCGGATGGTAATTGGGAATATTTTCCATATGAATAAAGGAACTGCAAGTAGAACCATACAATAAGTAGCAAGAGAGATTGCAAATTTTAACCCCAGTTCATCAAGATGCCTACTGACGAGAATGAAAAAGCCGTGTAATGCGATGCTTTTATGACATGTGTAATTTTCCTGGTGTTCTGTTATCTATTTTCCTTTTAATAATTAGCTATAACAACAACAGACAATTACGTAACATTAACTGAGACAAAAGAAAATCGAACAGCGCAGACAACTGACATTCGATGCGATAATATTATGTATTTCCCTCGCATTTCCCTCGAACTTGGCGCTGTTGTCAAACGTCTTTCTGTGATCTTCGATTAGTACTAAACCAAATTCGTGTGATCTACGATTAGCGTTATACAACTCGAGCAGCGAATTAATCTGAGTTCAGTTCTGAACTTCGATTAAAACTGAACTACAGTTAGCGATTTTTATACAACTGGGCCTTAATTGACTCTTTTGTAATCTTTCTTAATACAATAAATATCATATATTCTCTGTCCTCTGTCCGACACATCACTTGAAATCTCGGCAAGCGTATTTTCATGTTTGAACCTTGTGTAAGAAAGGCCCACACTTCCAAACATATTCCACAGAATTTGGAAACTTCATTAAGACCCGCCTTAACCCATAACAATAAAAAATATTTCATTATATCAGAGGAATGTGGTGTTGAATGCAACTCAAGACAGAACTGAAGATGGCGCATCAAATACACCGAAATGCATATTCTTTTATGCAGTGACGCATCTTGATTCCACGCAGAAGAAACCAGCCTTCATCTTCATAATTGTGACCTTTATATTTGACAACAACATTTTATATTTGCGTCTGTCATATAAATGCTGATTTTGAGTGGATCCAGATAAGTTTTATGTTGAGGGTTAAGGCGGATCTTTATTTAAATATTTAATATTCCACAGACCTGTCACGCAGGATTGCAGTATATATAATTAGAATACCAACCTTTACCTTTGTGCTTTAACTCTTAAACCGTGGACTTCACTGCATAAAAGCATAAACCACTGCTGCTGTCTGGATATCGTAACTTCCCTTCTCAAGACCCTTTATCACTGTCCTAGAAAACACTTACGTATTCATTTGAAAAATATTAACATATCTTTGAAAGTGCATTTCATTTCATTTGTGGTGCAGAGACCCAGATGCAGTTGGGAGCTGATGAGATGACCCCTGGCCTGACTATGGAGCTCTTATCTGCAGCCAATAGCAGCGCTCCCCTACACTTGCAGTTATAGAACAATACTGTTTTCCCCCTGCATGCCACCACCAAATCACGGATCATCTCGTCAGTTCCCAACAGTATCTGCCCTGTAAACCAGCATAAAATGGTCTAAAAATACTGCTTCGATAATTAAACATTTAGAAATCAGTTTGCTTAAATAATAATTAAAATTCTCATTTTGTAACTCTAGGCAGTCACACAGACCTCACGCCCATGGTTAAGGGTCAAAAGTAAAACTAGCAAAGGAACATCCCTTTACGTTCTACAGTGCACAATTAATGCTGTATTCTTTAGCTCCATGTAAACTGGAATTATGAATTGTGCAAAATTATTTCCAGCGAGCAGAGAAAATCCAGAACCTGCTGACATCGAGCCTAGACAGAATGTTTCTGGAGAACCTGAGAGAGCGAGATATCGAGGGCGTGGTCCGGTGTTTGCGCATATACACCACGCTGGACAAGACATCAGATGTGGAAGCATTGTTCAGAAGAGAAGTAATTTCTCCTGCGCTGCACGACATCATCAGCGAAGTGTCGCTGCAGTCGGACCCCTGAGGACTGCAGGGTGTGTACTCACGAGTGCTGGAGTTCGTAGACACACACATGGAACCATTGTTGAAGCTCAGGTAAGAACATGTGAGCTTAATTAAATTAATTAATGGAACAATATTAATTTAACGCACACAAATTGAAAGCAACAAATGGATAAAAAAGGTGCACTTTATATTCAAGTAAATACGGTATCTTAGAAAACACTCACTACTTCATTAATATTCATTACTAGCATGTGCCCGCGGCTTCGCCCGCGATAATTATTTCAAAAAGTAAAAATTAAGAGCATAATAGTTAAATCATTATAATTATTAACACCTAAATCACATGGACTACATACCACGATTAGATAGCGTCGCCTGGTAAAAGCGACCTCAGATTCGAGTTGCTTGGCCCAGAAAACCCTGGTATAGTTTCGTTCAAATCAAACAATGTTTCACCATACAGTATTTAGGCCTATATTGATTATCCCTCTTCCGTGTTGGTTGAAAATTTAATATGTCTACGGGCCTTAACATTCTAAACAAATGAATCGACCAGCGTGGGCTTACAACATTCACGCGATCGCGATGCTTTTATTACCACAGTATGACAAAAATAGCCAAAGACAACTGCAATTGATTTGACATTGAAATGTATTACTGGGAATCACTGCTCTAAGGATTGCAACTTGTTCTACATTTAGCTTTGATTCTACATATAACCTCTCCTTGCGTAAATATTATTGTTGCTGCTACAAACAATTTTTCCTTGCATTTTGCTTCCATCCGTGTAGATTTCTCTATCATAATATTTATCAGCTGGATGCTAATTGTAAAGGTGCGTCATAATCAGATTCTGGTGTCATTCCATGTGATATCATTATTACTAATATTATTGTTTTCATTATTATTATTATTATTATTATTACTATTACTGACTGCTGATCGTAGCTAGCGTCGCAGGCTACGGATCCATAGGCCTGGATTCGATCACCGGTACCTCCTCTGATATTTCTGAGGCAGGGATGTCTGGAACGGGATGCACTCAGGCTCGTTATGCAAACTGAGGAGCTACTTCATAGTGTCGGCATGCTGACCACATGCCCCCAATCCTGGACGCAGCACTTGGGTGGCAGGCCTTGTCCCAGGAGGGATGTAGCGCCATGAAGTATTTCATTATCATTATTACTTTATTGCCATTATTATTATTATTATTATTATTATCGTCATTATCATCATCACCATTATTAATATTATTATTATTTGTATTATTAAGCGCCATTTTCCTTAGCTGTGCTGCCTGTCCAGAAACTGTTGCATTTGAAGGGGTCACAGCCTCTCAGATAACACATAGCAGTAATTTAATTTCAACTCGGTAGTAGTAGTAGTAGTAGTCCTTCGAGTCTGGGTTTAGACTCCTGGTGATCCTTATTTGGATTTACTAGGCATTTAAAATTAATACAGGAGTGGTTTGCCATTGCCTTCTCCCGTGCTTAGTGGACGTTTGTGCGTTCCCTGTTCCTGGTTCTCACTTCTGTCAATTTCCGCCATTCTTTCCTATCCTTTACAATGTGGGTAATGGCTTCCCAACTTAAATTGACGGTTTTCTTCACATCATCTATCCAGCGTGTTCGAGGTTTTCCTTGTTTCCTAGTTCCTTCGACAAGTCCAATCATGATGTCGTGTTCCAATGATCCTTGATTTCTCATGACATGCCCAAAGTACTGAAGCTTCCTTTTAACTCGGTAAGAAAACAGAAACAGTGTGATTAATGATACAGAATGGAGCCTGTACTTAAATCTGAGTGTATTAAGATTGAAATTAAAGAAGAGATTTCTGAAACAAAACAAAAACCTGAACATGTGCCTGTTAGATTTGACACAATACAGACACAGCAAATAAAATGTGAAAACACAGACAAAAAGGAAGGAGTTTCTCAAGGAAAAAATGAAGAGCAACTAATGCAATCACACTCAACTGCTGTACGTACAAGCACATTCTCTGCTAGAAGTAGTAATCAGCTCACCTCTACTAGAGTCAAACATCTCTCATGTGATATATGTGCCAAGAAATTTTCCCGAAGTGAGTACCTCAAATCGCATCTGCTTACTCACACTGGACAGAAGCCGTTCTCATGTGATATATGTGCCAAGAAATTACCAAAAAGGGGATCTAAAAAGACATCTGCTTACTCACACAGGACACAAGCCATTCTCATGTGATGTATGTGCCAAGAGATTTTCCCAAAGCGGGGACCTCAAAAGACATCTACTTACTCACACTGGAGAGAATCCGTTCTCATGTGATATATGTGCCAATAAATTTTCCCAAAGTGGGGACCTCAAAAAACATCTACTTACTCACACTTGAGAGAATCCGTTCTCATGTGATATATGTGCCAATAAATTTTCCCAAAGTGGGGACCTCAAAAAACATCTACTTACACTGGAGAGAATCCGTTCTCATGTGATATATGTGCCAATAAATTTTCCCAAAGTGGGGACCTCAAAAAACATCTGCTTACTCACACTTGAGAGAATCCGTTCTCATGTGATATATGTGCCAATAAATTTTCCCAAAGTGGGGACCTCAAAAAACATCTGCTTACTCACACTTGAGAGAATCCGTTCTCATGTGATATATGTGCCAATAAATTTTCCCAAAGTGGGAACCTCAAAAAACATCTACTTACTCACACTGGAGAGAATCCGTTCTCATGTGATATATGTGCCAATAAATTTTCCCAAAGTGGGGACCTCAAAAAACATCTGCTTACTCACACTTGAGAGAATCCGTTCTCATGTGATATATGTGCCAATAAATTTTCCCAAAGTGGGGACCTCAAAAAACATCTGCTTACTCACACTTGAGAGAATCCGTTCTCATGTGATATATGTGCCAATAAATTTTCCCAAAGTGGGGACCTCAAAAAACATCTGCTTACTCACACTTGAGAGAATCCGTTGTCATGTGATATATGTGCCAATAAATTTTCCCAAAGTGGGGACCTCAAAAAACATCTGCTTACTCACACTTGAGAGAATCCGTTGTCATGTGATATATGTGCCAATAAATTTTCCCAAAGTGGGGACCTCAAAAAACATCTACTTACTCACACTGGAGAGAATCCGTTCTCATGTGATATATGTGCCAATAAATTTTCCCAAAGTGGGGACCTCAAAAAACATCTGCTTACTCACACTTGAGAGAATCCGTTCTCATGTGATATATGTGCCAATAAATTTTCCCAAAGTGGGGACCTCAAAAAACATCTGCTTACTCACACTTGAGAGAATCCGTTCTCATGTGATATATGTGCCAATAAATTTTCCCAAAGTGGGGACCTCAAAAAACATCTGCTTACTCACACTTGAGAGAATCCGTTCTCATGTGATATATGTGCCAATAAATTTTCCCAAAGTGGGGACCTCAAAAAACATCTGTCTACTCATGAGAGGAATAATCTTTCCTAATGTAATGTGTGCACTGAGCCTTTGTCCTGTGTGAGGCTATTCAACTAATGCAGAATATCACAGGTTGGCCTCATACTATGAGAAGTGATGCAAATAATCATTTGAGAGTTTTATTTATTTATTTATTTATTTATTTATTTTAATGAGAAGCAGAGAAACACAGCCTGCAGTTGGTTTATAAAAGAATAAATTTTGATGTAGAAGTGTATTACTTATTAATGTATTTCTTACTTGTGTGAATGTAACGACCATGTATGACATATTATAGTCCCATTAATAAGAAATTCACAATTAAGAAAACAATACCCTTTCTGCACTTCTCCAGATGATGTTTACATCATCGCCCAACAGACCAAACATCATCTGCATAAGCTAAAATCAGCCATTTAATTCTAGGCCTATCTTGTTTTCCTGAACTTTCCTATTGGCATATGGGTCATTCCATGTGAAATCAACCAATAAAAGAATTAATTTGGACCTTACCCCTTTAGATTTCAAAGATATTTGGTACAGTTGTTATAGCCATAGAACAGATGAAAAATACAAAATTTTAAATTTTTTGGGCTAATAGTTTTTGAGTAATAGCCATTAAAAAACGTAAAAAATCGTATTTTTTGCAAAATTTCGATACAGTAAAACTGCTATAACTTAAAAACTATTAGGCCTAGAGAGCTCAAACGTGTTTTATTCTCTTCAGTTTTTAATGGGCTTTAACCTGATATATAACATGACTGTCTTTCATTAACTTCAATTTTTTTGGAACAAGTTAAAAAACATATTTTTGAAAATCTCAAAAACACCCCTTTTAATTTTTTTTTTTAAATATATGTTATTTGTATACTAATAGGCTACCTATATACTAAGTTTCATAATGGACTTACAATGGACTCAGCTAAAAAAAAAATAAAGCCTTCATAGTGCTTAAGCCAAATTTACTGATAAATGTCACCCAAGAGTGAGCATTTAATATTAAGTTTTTAAATACGAATAACATCAATGTTTTATAACTGAATAATCAGAATGTATACATATTTAACTCAGTAACCCTATATAGTTGTTTATTAATTAAATATTTTGAAGTTTTAATGTGTTTGTAATAACATCCTCCACAATACTTCTTAACATATAAATTGCATAACTGAACACAGAAAACCTTTAACACAAGTCTAAGCTATACACTAGTAGGCTATTTACTTATCAGTTTTCAGGAAGGAACAGGCTTTGAATTATTTTACAAATAAAATTGTTGAATTGTTGCCATAGGCTATTTACTAAAAAGTAATTTCCACAAATTGTATTCATAAAATTATAGCAAGTTTTTAACAAATCTTAGTATTAGTAGTAATATCACATTGTTTAAGAGTTTTCATTTACCTGTATATTGTTTATGTAGGCCTAATGTTGTTTCTGTAACGCTTTCACTCAGTCTTGATTTCTTAAAAATCTTTCTAAAGCATGTGATGAAGCACTGATTTCAGTTTTACTTAACGTGTACACTCTTCCAGTTGCTGTCACAGGATTTACTACTCCTAGAATTGATTTACTGGGTACTGTTAGCATGTCATTTGGTTTGGGGTAAAAAAATGAGGGGGATGGCCCCTTAGGATGTAAAAAGCTAACTTTAAATTCATTTTCATCATTTTTTTTAAGGAACAGAAGCAAGCCACCATGATTTGTCGTAGACTACTATAACATATCCAGAGTCAATTTTCTGTAGGTGTTAAGTAATCAACTTTTGTTACAATTTCTGTCACACTTTGTGCACTTGATGAGAATGACTTTGTAATAAGACGATTTTCAGAAATCAGTATAAACGTATGGAGTTTGTGAGTACCTTCAATTGTTTTTGAATCATTGAATCTCGGAAGAAGTTTCTTTTCAGCTGCATCGTAATCATCAACTGTGCAGTATTCAAAGTCTATACCGGGAATATTGTCGTTAGCAAACTCAAAAAGCTGTTTTGGTGTTAGTATTTGGTCATTGTATGGTCTTTGCAAACTAGCTTTGGAAGCTAGTCTTTTAACTGTGCCACCTAATCCATCGCAGGCACTCTTGCCGTGTGATGTAGCGAAGAACTGCCATTCTGCTTCTACTTGAAAATCATTTTTGTGTAGGCACAGATTAAAAAAATTCTTTCTGTTTTTATACTGCGCAGCACTGCCGTCAGAAAAGTAAGTGATTTTGCTTAACTCGAATGGTAGTGTATCTTTCAGTATTTGTATCAGTTTTCTTTGAAAAGCATAGAATGCTACTGTATTGTGTAGCAAACACTCTGAAATGAAAACATACTCCATATGTCGTAGTTTTTCTTGCCACTTATAATATACAATAAATGGGTGCAGTGTGGCTTGGCTACTCGTCCAGTGATATGATTGCACTTCGTCCTGCAATACAAATGAATAATTTTCTGCAAAGTCACAGTTAATGATAATCTCACCTTCCACCAGGTTTTCCTTACATTCTAAGAAGTAATCTTTCTGTTGTAATGCAATAAATGAATGAGTTTTCAGTTTTAAGAGACTTTCCATAAAATCTTCTATGAAATCATCAATTTCTTTCACAACTGTTTCCATCATACATCTGTCTACTGTCACCCATTGCTTGAATGTTACCTCATCAATTACCTCGTTTTGAAATATCTCAGCCAATGCTTCTTTCAGGTATGTTGTCCCTGGACACTTGCTGCATTCATTCATGTAACATTGAGGGGCCGGAGGGTTACACATAATTTTTGCTAGGAAAGTGTGATATGTTTTAAGAGGTGATCCATCCAAATTAAAATTTTGTATCCCTGAACCAGCTATCATCAATTTCACATTTTGATGCACAGTACACACACATACTGTGTGAGTTCCGCTTTTACCAGTTAAAATACAATTTTTAGGTCTTAACTCACAAAATTTTGAGAAGTCAATTCGTTGAGTTGGATGTTTTTCTTTAAAAGCTTGATAAATTTCATTTAGGTTAGCTAAAACTAAACGCTTCTGCACTTGAATTTTCAATCCCTTATTCCTGATTGTAACACAATCTTTCTTACCAGGCATAATCCTACTTATGTCATCCTCTTGATAAAAATCTTTAACAACCTGTGCAGTATCTTCACTTAATGTTTTGCCAGGCTTTGGATTCGTGGTTGAAAGAACTCCCTTTTCATATACTAATTTTTTTACAGCTCGAGCCATATAATTAGTGACACCAAACTCTTCTTCAATTTTTTTACAGGTCCAACTTTGGGGTAACACTGATAAAATAGTCATTTTTTCACTTCGCTTAGTTGTTTGGGCAAATTTTTTTTTCAATTGTTCAATAATTTCAGACTCACATTTTTCTTCTTTGTTTTCTTCTTCGTTTTCGTTCTTAGAAGAAACTAATTGGTTTTCCAAGCTTGTCACTATTTTCTCAATCTTTTTTGTGGAATAACTTTCTACAACAAGTTTTTTCTTTTTTATTGGGGATTCACCAATAAGTTCCAGTGATTTATTCAAGTAATCTATTGATGTTCCTGGGTCAGTAAATGATTCGTCAACAATGTCATCCTTTTGGCTTGTACCAGCTACATTATCATCTACCTGTTCTGGTATTTTAAGTTCACTATACACTTCTTGCCTACATTTGTTACATATTTTCATACCCATTTTAATGTTCACATTTAAAGAGCACATACTTTCTGTCACATTTCTGAGATATTTTTTCTCCGTTTTTGGATGTTTTTGTTCCTTATATGGGTTACAACATTTAACATTATAAATACACCAGTTTTTTTTTTTTTTTTTGCTGTTTGTTTGCTGTTTGTTTGCCATTTTTAGGAATTAAAAAGAAATATTTAGCTTCATAACAAAAGCTAATAATAGTTAACTAAATAAATAACAGTCTTAACACTTTGAAGGAAGTATCAACTCTTCAATATATACACGAAAACAATTTAGTTGAAAAATTACATTATCTTTTAAGCACATGAACCTTTAAAATAATTTTTAACACATTATGAATATGTAGACAACCATACAGTTCACAATCCTAACAGCAACTGACTGGGAAAAACAAGAGAGCCAAGTGGAATGAACATGTTATGACAGGAAAGAGCTGACTCACAGGGTGTGACAGGAAATCTGACTCACATGCTGTGTCAGGAAAGCTCTGACTCACATGCTGTGAGAAGCACAGGCTCTGGCTCACTTTTTTTAATTGAGCACTCATTTGTTATCTCTTCTTGGTGGTGTTAGTGTTCACAGTGTAGGCGAAACATGCAAAAATAAAAAAACTATAGCTATTCTTACAAACACATTAAAACTTAGAAAAAAAGTGTTATATTAATAAACCATTTTAATGGCTTATTAAGTTAAATATGTATACATTCTCATTATTCAGTTATAAAACATTGATGTTATTCGTATTTAAAAACTTAATATTAAATGCGCACTCTTGGGTGACATTTATCAGTAAATTTGCCTTAAGCGCTATGAAGACTTTATTTTTTTTTAGCTGAGTCCATTGTAAGTCCATTATGAAACTTGGTATATAGGTAGCCTATTAGTATACAAATAACATATTTTTTTTTTTTAAATTAAAAGGGGTGTTTTTGAGATTTTCAAAAATATATTTTTTAACTTGTTCCAAAAAAATGTAAGTTGATGAAAGACAGTCATGTTATATATCAGGTTAAAGCCCATTAAAATCTGAAGAGAATAAAACAAGTTTGAGCTCTCTAGGCCTAATAGTTTTTAAGTTATAGCAGTTTTACTGTATCGAAATTTTGCAAAAAATACGATTTTTTACGTTTTTTAATGGCTATTACTCAAAAACTAATAGCCCAAAAAATTTAAAATTTTGTATTTTTCATCTGTTCTATGGGTACAACAAGTGTACCAAAAATTATCAAAATCTGAAATGGTAAGGTTCAGAGCACTGGTTGATTTCACATGGAATGACCCTAACACCTAAATCACGTGGACTACATGTCACGATTAGATAGCGTCGCCTGGTAAAAGCGATCTCAGATTCGAGTTCCTTGGCCCAGAAAATCCCTGTATAGTGAGTTTCGTCCAAATCGAACGATGTTTAACCATATTTAGGTCTATGTTGATTACCCCTCTTCCGTGTAGGTTGAAAATTTCATATGTCTACAGGCCTTGACATTCTAAACAAATGAATCGACCAGCGTGGGCTTACAACATTCTAGCGATCGCGATGCTTTTATTACCACAGTATGACAAAAATAGCCAAAGCCAACTGCAATTGATTTGACATTGAAATGTATTACTGAAATCTGATGCTTCGACAGCGCTAAAATCACGTTTTCTGCCAGTTTTTCACTCACAACTCGCGAACGAAAGCTAAAATTAAAAATCCGGCTTCGATGCCAATTCGCCCACCTTTCAGCCCATCTATGTTTAAAATTTCAGATCTCTGCGTTCAGTATATTTCGCTGGGCATCGTGGACAGACAGACAAACACGTCCTTTTATTATTTTAAGATAGCATGTGCCCGCGGCTTCGCCCGCGATAATTATTTCAAAAATTAAACATTAAGAGCATAATAGTTAATCATTATATTAACACCTAAATCATGTGGACTACATATCACGATTAGATAGCGTCACCTGGTAAAAGCGACCTCAGATTCGAGTTCCTAGGCCCGGAAAACCCCTGTATAGTGAGTTTCGTCCAAATCGAACAACGTTTGACCATATTTAGGCTAATATTGATTATCCCTATAATAATAATAATAATCCTCTTCGGTGTAGGTTGAAAATTTCACATTATGTTTGCGTGCCTTGACATTAAAAACAAATGAATCGACCAGCGTGAGCTACAACATTCAAGAGATCGCGATGCTTTTATGTCGAAGGTTTGACAAAAATAGCCAAAGCCTAGTGTAATTGATTTGTATTACTGAAAACTCATGCTTCGAAAACGGAATAAATACACGTTTTCTGCCCGTTTTTCACTCATAACTCACGAACTAAAGCGAAAATTAAAATTCCGGCTTCGAGGTGCACATTCCGACCCTTTAGTCCGCCTATGTATAAAATTTCAGATCTCTGCGTTGAGTAGATTTCGCTGGGCATCGCGGACAGACGGAGGACAGACACTTCCTTTTATTAATATAGACTAGGGACCGGATTCTTAGGTTTTTACCTATATTTTTCCTTGCTTCCAAAACAAAAAGCGCTCATACACGTTTTCGAATCATGTCCATAGGATTCACCCACATTAATTCTGTGGCACTTAAAAATACCTAAATGGCTATAAAAACCTAAGTATACCTAAATGGGATATAAAACCTAAAATATCTAATTTAGGCTACTTTTTTGTCTTTTTTGTTTGTCAGTTGAGAAATCGATATTTTGCGGAGAGACAATAATTTTTATCGGGTTGAAATTAATCCCACCAGCGTTTCGTTCAACCCATTATCGTCTAGGATGGACAGTATCAAGAGAGGAAGTGTAAGAGTACCGACGTATTTCTTTTAAAATATTCGTACGAACGACCATTGTTGCTGTGTATGAACAAGGCAATAGATTTATGTGTTTTAAAGCGTTTGTTTGCCTTAACCTTTAGTACTGTCTTGTTATTCACACTGAGTGGTCACACTGTGTTTTAAGAAGACGTGTTAATTATGTATTGAATCGTATGTAGCACATTCAAATTCATTAAACCAATTATTCTACCCGAAAACGATATTTTGGACAAAAAACCTTAAAAAAACTATTTCTCCTAATGGAAAACCTAAAACAGTGTTTTTAAAAACCTAAAAATCCAGTCCCTATTCATTACTTACTAGTAACTGGTTTTCGATAGCACCTCCCTATCCTTGTCAGCTACGTCCAACTGCCAAACTTCTGTCTTGTACCACCTGGTGACGCTGTTGTGGGTTCATGAGTTTCCCAATTAGGCTTAACTCGTTCTCCCCTGGGATGTCAAAATTCTGGAGGTTATTTCTATGTTTCTGTATGTCATGCGGTCAACTGAATTGGATGATGAAGATTTTTAAATAGACCATCTTCCTTTACCACATCGTGATCAGAATTCCATACATTTGCTGCTACTGCGAACTTTTCAATTTCTTCTTGTCTATTATTTCTGAAATCTCTCGCATGAAATATTGTATTGAGGTTCCTTTTTGTTTTGCCTATGCATACATTGCATGTTATTTTGTAAATGCCTGATTTTTGTCCTGGAGGAATTTTGTCTTTTAATTCTTGAGTTTGAATTTATTTTGAGGAGCCAACTTTATTTGAAAGTATTTATTATTTGTATAACCCGATGCATTTTTGTTCATGGAATAGTCTTAATAAATCCAACTTGTGTTTACAATTAATAAACAGTATCTTATGGAACTTTTTAACAGTGAAGCACTATACTATGTTTTCAAAAACAAATTGGTTGACCTTAACACACTTTAGACTTCACTTTTACCTGTATTCTGCAGGACGATCGTTCCGCGGACTTTTTCCCCATTTTCAAATGCTAGTCAACTGTCGGATTCCCGCGAAATGCATAGAGGAAGGAATGTTTGACATTCGAAAGGACTGGAGAGAGATCTTAGAAACAATGTTTTTATGGTTACCTTGACGAAACTCAATCTTCTTCATGATCATTACTGTGTGAGAAGTCACCTGAAGAAGACTCAAAGGCCGAGTTGAAACATTGTGTTTTAATTTTGAACCTTTATCCACTGATTTTGTAATAATTTTAAACACATCTTTTTATTGGATTATCAATAATAATTTAACAAAACTATCACCATTACGGATGGGGCAAAAAGTATCTTTTTGCTACTTTACATAGTAATTAACTTTAGGTACTGCTGAGATTCCACTTGTCTTCTTTGCATTTTATTATGTATTTCGTTCTTCCTATACACACCTTCCCACTTTCACAATGGCAATTAGTGATGTTTACATCTGATGTTCAATCATTCACTCATCTTTTACCCAAATATTTTCTCTTAGGTTCAGACGTTCACAAGATTTCCTGTAATTTGAACACTGTACTTAGTTATTTTTACGTCTATGATTCAAACTCTCTCAAAATTTCCTCTACAGAACCAGGTATTCACAAATTTCAACATCCGAGGTTCAAACATTCATATGTCTTTTTCTACACTAATGCCGCACTTAATTATTTTTCTCAAACACTCACAAGATTTTCTATATCGAAACTTCATAGGCCTACTTGGTTATTTCGACCGTTAGATTCAGACACACAACATTTTCTCAATTCGAAGACTCCTGGTATTTTGACTGAGGATATTCCATCACTGTTTTTAGGTACTGCCTTACTTTAAAGTTAATGTTCTTCTTGTGAAGTTCAGTTTGTGTCTTATTTTTGTATTCTGAGGTGAGCCTCGAATGTTTTCTAATCTGTTGGTCTGTTATCGGCATCACTGAGTTATCAATCCATTCAAGGCTTTCAGGGTCTTAGCTTGTAGTATACTGTATATGTAGATGCAGAGAGATATTTGGAATCCAGGTCACATTTAGTGTAGGCCTCATCGTCACCAACACTACCCAAGAAACACAAGAAATAAACGTACTTTATTTATTTATCAGAATTTTTCACGCTTTCAGAATGACAATGATATGCCTGTTTCCACCTGCCTCTACGAGTTATCTTTCAGTGTATCACTGGACAACATGTCTTGCAGCATCTAATTTCCATCACTAATCAGATTCTTTTAAATACTAGTTTTAACTATGAGATCATAAGACGAGTGTTTTAGGATCTTTGACTGCATCTGTTTATATTGTTATGGTATTATGGCTTGTCTACTGCTAATGAATTCTAATGATTATGCTATTAGGTGAAACAGCAGAAAAGAGTGAACAGCTTATCTCCTATGTTCTTCAGGTAAAACACATTATGATCACGTAACATTTCAGCTCTATCAGTTTAATAGTTTTGCTTCATATCAGAATAAACAGTACGAAATCACTTTTTTGCAATTATACATATTAAATCCGGAATTCTGTCTTTATCTCTACCTTTGTGTTCTTTTTAGCCCGAGAAGCACTGATCTGATGGGTCATGGTCCCTAAATATTTAAGGTTATGGGGGAAGGTGTAACTCTGAGCATGTGGTATCAGAGATTACATCAAGATAGATAAATTGGAAATATTATATGAGACAGCTATATATGGATTTGTTGGATGAGTTTATCAGATGACAAAGGAAGACTATTTAAATAGCAAACACAGACAAAGACAGAAAGTCCTAACTCAGGTGAACATATGCCTCTACACACAGATATCACATACTGGCTTTCCATGTCTGACCTTCACACCGTTTAAGCATTGCATGCTGGGCCTCGCTCCGTTCGGGCCTTGCTCCGTCCGGGTATTAAACCGTCCGGGCCTTGCACCGTTCGGGCCTCGCACCAGCTGCGACTTGCTCCATTCGGGTGAAGGGAAAAGTGAAGCAACTTAAGCCGATTTGGGAAAAGTTGACTAAGTCGTAAAATAAATTAACAGAGATTTTAAGTCAAGATCTCATTGATCTGGGAACTGTACAGAAAATGCAGGTACAGTTGTAAATGAAAGGACACAGATTTTCATATTTGACGCCAAAATACAGACAGCAGGTGGAAGAAGTTTACACTCATGTGTACAATGTCACTGAGATCAATAGAGGTAAAATGGGTGAAGTAAGATTAAAGATGATCAATGTTTCCTTTGGCACATATGTCACATAGCAGAAGTTCCATATGCAACAGTTAAGAATTTTCAACTATCTAGGATAGAACTACTCAAGTTAGGAGGACTGGTTTGAATTTTGGAGAATGCCTAAAAGAATCCTTGAAGACAATGACGGATTCAGAGGATAAATCTCAGAATATTTCCAATGCACAAAAAGAGATAGTAGAGCTTTTTTCCAAGCCCAGAACGTTTCAGTAACTAAGGATGGAAAGTTTCATCTAGTAAAATAGAAAGCCGAAACCAATGAAATGTTACCTCACTGAAGAAATTTATTGGCCATATATTAGAATATAATAAGAATTATGCAGTCTACAGCAAAGTTCGGAGGAAAATCCGTACTCACGGGTCCTGGTAACGACCGACAGCAGTGAGTGGGCCTGGTTTGGCCAGAACTGCACGAGCATTGGAGCGTTCAGCAACCCAGTACAAATTCTCCTCCTCATCCCTATGTTTATACAGTCGTTACTGTATGTTTTGTCCTATTTTCACAGCAAATAAAAGTAAAATAACAAATGTGTTGGCCATATATTACCATACAATAAAAATGATGTAGTCGACAGCAAAGTTCGGAGGAAAATCCTTACTCACGGGTCCTGGTAACGACCGACAGAGTGAGTGGGCCTAGTTTGACCAGAACTGCACGAACATTGGAGCGTTCAGCAACCCAGTAAAAATTCTCCTCCTCATCCCTATGTTTATACAGTCGTTACTGTATGTTTTCTCCTATTCTGACAGCAAATAAAAACAAAATAATTCAAATTCCTTCAGTGAGATGAAGCTTGTAAGTATTTAAGACAACAGTAAATGCCCTGCATAACTTTAAAATCCGACACTTTATGTTCTTGGCAATAATCAGGACGCTTTGGATTTTATCCAGTTCAATATTTATCTTTTCACTACCTTGACCGTAGCACTTAACATTAATGATGGCTACCTCTTAATATGTTGTCTCATTAGAGTCCTGTTTCAATAAAATGATATTTTTTTGAAAGGTAATTCTAAGATCAAATAACTTAATTAAAATTATAAAACTAACCATGAAACCAACTTTATTTACGGAAATGAATCTGGTTGATTTAAGAATCATGTTTTAATAGCTTTAAGATCTTATGCTACAGGAGCAGAATCCTAATAAATTTAATAATCCATCCTACTACAGCAAGAAATGAACTAAAAGAATAGATCATGCTGTAGTAATTTATTGAAGATAGCTCAAAAACGGCTTGTGGGAAGGTCTAAATATTCAGGTTTGGTCCATCGATGAAATAAATCAGGAGAGAGATGTGATTTTCTGATAGTGGAACAGGTTTAGAGCTCGTGATGACATCATTCGTCCAGTTTGATTCAATGGAAAATAAGTCAAATCTGGAGAAGGAAGAAACTTTCCCTGGTTACTTAAAAAAGTGTGGATGTTTTCAGTATCTCTTTGTTGTTGTCAAGTGTTTTCAATGCACTAAAGATACCTATTCTTAAAGTGTACAGAAAGTTTGGCAAAAGTTCAATTTTTTGGGGTGAAATTTTCTGAGATTCCACTTGTCTTCTTTGCATTTTATTATGTATTTCGTTCTTCCTATACACACCTTCCCACTTTCACAATGGCAATTAGTGATGTTTACATCTGATGTTCAATCATTCACTCATCTTTTACCCAAATATTTTCTCTTAGGTTCAGACGTTCACAAGATTTCCTGTAATTTGAACACTGTACTTAGTTATTTTTACGTCTATGATTCAAACTCTCTCAAAATTTCCTCTACAGAACCAGGTATTCACAAATTTCAACATCCGAGGTTCAAACATTCATATGTCTTTTTCTACACTAATGCCGCACTTAATTATTTTTCTCAAACACTCACAAGATTTTCTATATCGAAACTTCATAGGCCTACTTGGTTATTTCGACCGTTAGATTCAGACACACAACATTTTCTCAATTCGAAGACTCCTGGTATTTTGACTGAGGATATTCCATCACTGTTTTTAGGTACTGCCTTACTTTAAAGTTAATGTTCTTCTTGTGAAGTTCAGTTTGTGTCTTATTTTTGTATTCTGAGGTGAGCCTCGAATGTTTTCTAATCTGTTGGTCTGTTATCGGCATCACTGAGTTATCAATCCATTCAAGGCTTTCAGGGTCTTAGCTTGTAGTATACTGTATATGTAGATGCAGAGAGATATTTGGAATCCAGGTCACATTTAGTGTAGGCCTCATCGTCACCAACACTACCCAAGAAACACAAGAAATAAACGTACTTTATTTATTTATCAGAATTTTTCACGCTTTCAGAATGACAATGATATGCCTGTTTCCACCTGCCTCTACGAGTTATCTTTCAGTGTATCACTGGACAACATGTCTTGCAGCATCTAATTTCCATCACTAATCAGATTCTTTTAAATACTAGTTTTAACTATGAGATCATAAGACGAGTGTTTTAGGATCTTTGACTGCATCTGTTTATATTGTTATGGTATTATGGCTTGTCTACTGCTAATGAATTCTAATGATTATGCTATTAGGTGAAACAGCAGAAAAGAGTGAACAGCTTATCTCCTATGTTCTTCAGGTAAAACACATTATGATCACGTAACATTTCAGCTCTATCAGTTTAATAGTTTTGCTTCATATCAGAATAAACAGTACGAAATCACTTTTTTGCATTTATACATATTAAATCCGGAATTCTGTCTTTATCTCTACCTTTGTGTTCTTTTTAGCCCGAGAAGCACTGATCTGATGGGTCATGGTCCCTAAATATTTAAGGTTATGGGGGAAGGTGTAACTCTGAGCATGTGGTATCAGAGATTACATCAAGATAGACAAATTGGAAATATTATATGAGACAGCTATATATGGATTTGTTGGATGAGTTTATCAGATGACAAAGGAAGACTATTTAAATAGCAAACACAGACAAAGACAGAAAGTCCTAACTCAGGTGAACATATGCCTCTACACACAGATATCACATACTGGTTTTCCATGTCTGACCTTCACACCGTTTAAGCATTGCATGCTGGGCCTCGCTCCGTTCGGGCCTTGCTCCGTCCGGGTATTAAACCGTCCGGGCCTTGCACCGTTCGGGCCTCGCACCAGCTGCGACTTGCTCCATTCGGGTGAAGGGAAAAATAAGTGAAGCAACTGAACCCGATTTGGGAAAAGTTGACTAAGACGTATAATAAATTGACAGAGATTGTAAGTCAATATCTTATTGATCTGGGAACTGCACAGAAAATGCATGCACAGTTGGATCAGATTAACTATCTGACGGGTCATGGTCCCTAAATATTTAAGGTTATGGGGGAAGGTGTAATTCTGAGCATGTGGTATCAGAGATTACATCAAGATAGACAAATTGGGAATATTATATGAGACAGCTATATATGGATTTGTTGGATGAGTTTATCAGATGACAAAGGAAGACTATTTAAATAGCAAACACAGACAAAGACAGAAAGTCCTAACTCAGGTGAACATATGCCTCTACACACAGATATCACATACTGGTTTTCCATGTCTGACCTTCACACCGTTTAAGCATTGCATGCTGGGCCTCGCTCCGTTCGGGCCTTGCTCCGTCCGGGTATTAAACCGTCCGGGCCTTGCACCGTTCGGGCCTCGCACCAGCTGCGACTTGCTCCATTCGGGTGAAGGGAAAAATAAGTGAAGCAACTGAACCCGATTTGGGAAAAGTTGACTAAGACGTATAAAAAATTGACAGAGATTGTAAGTCAATATCTTATTGATCTTGGAACTGACAAGAAAATGCATGCACAGTTAGATCTGATTAACTATCTGACGGGTCATGGTCCCTAAATATTTAAGGTTATGGGGGAAGGTGCAATTCTGAGCATGTTGTATCAGAGATTACATCAAGATAGACAAATTGGAAATATTATATGAGATGGCTATATATGGTTTTGTTGGATGAGTATATCAGAAGACAAAGGAAGACTGTATAAATAGCAAACACAGACAAAGGCAGAAAGTCTTAACTCAGATGAACATATGCCTGTGCACACTGATATCACGTAGGCCTACTGGCTTTCCATGTCTGACCTTCACACCGTTTAAGCATTGCATGCTGGGCCTCGCTCCGTTCGGGCCTTGCTCCGTCCGGGTATTAAACCGTCCGGGCCTTGCACCGTTCGGGCCTCGCACCAGCTGCGACTTGCTCCATTCGGGTGAAGGGAAAAGTGAAGCAACTTAAGCCGATTTGGGAAAAGTTGACTAAGTCGTAAAATAAATTAACAGAGATTTTAAGTCAAGATCTCATTGATCTGGGAACTGTACAGAAAATGCAGGTACAGTTGTAAATGAAAGGACACAGATTTTCATATTTGACGCCAAAATACAGACAGCAGGTGGAAGAAGTTTACACTCATGTGTACAATGTCACTGAGATCAATAGAGGTAAAATGGGTGAAGTAAGATTAAAGATGATCAATGTTTCCTTTGGCACATATGTCACATAGCAGAAGTTCCATATGCAACAGTTAAGAATTTTCAACTATCTAGGATAGAACTACTCAAGTTAGGAGGACTGGTTTGAATTTTGGAGAATGCCTAAAAGAATCCTTGAAGACAATGACGGATTCAGAGGATAAATCTCAGAATATTTCCAATGCACAAAAAGAGATAGTAGAGCTTTTTTCCAAGCCCAGAACGTTTCAGTAACTAAGGATGGAAAGTTTCATCTAGTAAAATAGAAAGCCGAAACCAATGAAATGTTACCTCACTGAAGAAATTTATTGGCCATATATTAGAATATAATAAGAATTATGCAGTCTACAGCAAAGTTCGGAGGAAAATCCGTACTCACGGGTCCTGGTAACGACCGACAGCAGTGAGTGGGCCTGGTTTGGCCAGAACTGCACGAGCATTGGAGCGTTCAGCAACCCAGTACAAATTCTCCTCCTCATCCCTATGTTTATACAGTCGTTACTGTATGTTTTGTCCTATTTTCACAGCAAATAAAAGTAAAATAACAAATGTGTTGGCCATATATTACCATACAATAAAAATGATGTAGTCGACAGCAAAGTTCGGAGGAAAATCCTTACTCACGGGTCCTGGTAACGACCGACAGAGTGAGTGGGCCTAGTTTGACCAGAACTGCACGAACATTGGAGCGTTCAGCAACCCAGTAAAAATTCTCCTCCTCATCCCTATGTTTATACAGTCGTTACTGTATGTTTTCTCCTATTCTGACAGCAAATAAAAACAAAATAATTCAAATTCCTTCAGTGAGATGAAGCTTGTAAGTATTTAAGACAACAGTAAATGCCCTGCATAACTTTAAAATCCGACACTTTATGTTCTTGGCAATAATCAGGACGCTTTGGATTTTATCCAGTTCAATATTTATCTTTTCACTACCTTGACCGTAGCACTTAACATTAATGATGGCTACCTCTTAATATGTTGTCTCATTAGAGTCCTGTTTCAATAAAATGATATTTTTTTGAAAGGTAATTCTAAGATCAAATAACTTAATTAAAATTATAAAACTAACCATGAAACCAACTTTATTTACGGAAATGAATCTGGTTGATTTAAGAATCATGTTTTAATAGCTTTAAGATCTTATGCTACAGGAGCAGAATCCTAATAAATTTAATAATCCATCCTACTACAGCAAGAAATGAACTAAAAGAATAGATCATGCTGTAGTAATTTATTGAAGATAGCTCAAAAACGGCTTGTGGGAAGGTCTAAATATTCAGGTTTGGTCCATCGATGAAATAAATCAGGAGAGAGATGTGATTTTCTGATAGTGGAACAGGTTTAGAGCTCGTGATGACATCATTCGTCCAGTTTGATTCAATGGAAAATAAGTCAAATCTGGAGAAGGAAGAAACTTTCCCTGGTTACTTAAAAAAGTGTGGATGTTTTCAGTATCTCTTTGTTGTTGTCAAGTGTTTTCAATGCACTAAAGATACCTATTCTTAAAGTGTACAGAAAGTTTGGCAAAAGTTCAATTTTTTGGGGTGAAATTTTCTGAGATTCCACTTGTCTTCTTTGCATTTTATTATGTATTTCGTTCTTCCTATACACACCTTCCCACTTTCACAATGGCAATTAGTGATGTTTACATCTGATGTTCAATCATTCACTCATCTTTTACCCAAATATTTTCTCTTAGGTTCAGACGTTCACAAGATTTCCTGTAATTTGAACACTGTACTTAGTTATTTTTACGTCTATGATTCAAACTCTCTCAAAATTTCCTCTACAGAACCAGGTATTCACAAATTTCAACATCCGAGGTTCAAACATTCATATGTCTTTTTCTACACTAATGCCGCACTTAATTATTTTTCTCAAACACTCACAAGATTTTCTATATCGAAACTTCATAGGCCTACTTGGTTATTTCGACCGTTAGATTCAGACACACAACATTTTCTCAATTCGAAGACTCCTGGTATTTTGACTGAGGATATTCCATCACTGTTTTTAGGTACTGCCTTACTTTAAAGTTAATGTTCTTCTTGTGAAGTTCAGTTTGTGTCTTATTTTTGTATTCTGAGGTGAGCCTCGAATGTTTTCTAATCTGTTGGTCTGTTATCGGCATCACTGAGTTATCAATCCATTCAAGGCTTTCAGGGTCTTAGCTTGTAGTATACTGTATATGTAGATGCAGAGAGATATTTGGAATCCAGGTCACATTTAGTGTAGGCCTCATCGTCACCAACACTACACAAGAAATAAACGTACTTTATTTATTTATTTATCTGAATTTTTCACGCTTTCAGAATGACAATGATATGCCTGTTTCCACCTGCCTCTACGAGTTATCTTTCAGTGTATCACTGGACAACATGTCTTGCAGCATCTAATTTCCATCACTAATCAGATTCTTTTAAATACTAGTTTTAACTATGAGATCATAAGACGAGTGTTTTAGGATCTTTGACTGCATCTGTTTATATTGTTATGGTATTATGGCTTGTCTACTGCTAATGAATTCTAATGATTATGCTATTAGGTGAAACAGCAGAAAAGAGTGAACAGCTTATCTCCTATGTTCTTCAGGTAAAACACATTATGATCACGTAACATTTCAGCTCTATCAGTTTAATAGTTTTGCTTCATATCAGAATAAACAGTACGAAATCACTTTTTTGCAATTATACATATTAAATCCGGAATTCTGTCTTTATCTCTACCTTTGTGTTCTTTTTAGCCCGAGAAGCACTGATCTGATGGGTCATGGTCCCTAAATATTTAAGGTTATGGGGGAAGGTGTAACTCTGAGCATGTGGTATCAGAGATTACATCAAGATAGATAAATTGGAAATATTATATGAGACAGCTATATATGGATTTGTTGGATGAGTTTATCAGATGACAAAGGAAGACTATTTAAATAGCAAACACAGACAAAGACAGAAAGTCCTAACTCAGGTGAACATATGCCTCTACACACAGATATCACATACTGGCTTTCCATGTCTGACCTTCACACCGTTTAAGCATTGCATGCTGGGCCTCGCTCCGTTCGGGCCTTGCTCCGTCCGGGTATTAAACCGTCCGGGCCTTGCACCGTTCGGGCCTCGCACCAGCTGCGACTTGCTCCATTCGGGTGAAGGGAAAAGTGAAGCAACTTAAGCCGATTTGGGAAAAGTTGACTAAGTCGTAAAATAAATTAACAGAGATTTTAAGTCAAGATCTCATTGATCTGGGAACTGTACAGAAAATGCAGGTACAGTTGTAAATGAAAGGACACAGAGTTTCATATTTGACGCCAAAATACAGACAGCAGGTGGAAGAAGTTTACACTCATGTGTACAATGTCACTGAGATCAATAGAGGTAAAATGGGTGAAGTAAGATTAAAGATGATCAATGTTTCCTTTGGCACATATGTCACATAGCAGAAGTTCCATATGCAACAGTTAAGAATTTTCAACTATCTAGGATAGAACTACTCAAGTTAGGAGGACTGGTTTGAATTTTGGAGAATGCCTAAAAGAATCCTTGAAGACAATGACGGATTCAGAGGATAAATCTCAGAATATTTCCAATGCACAAAAAGAGATAGTAGAGCTTTTTTCCAAGCCCAGAACGTTTCAGTAACTAAGGATGGAAAGTTTCATCTAGTAAAATAGAAAGCCGAAACCAATGAAATGTTACCTCACTGAAGAAATTTATTGGCCATATATTAGAATATAATAAGAATTATGCAGTCTACAGCAAAGTTCGGAGGAAAATCCGTACTCACGGGTCCTGGTAACGACCGACAGCAGTGAGTGGGCCTGGTTTGGCCAGAACTGCACGAGCATTGGAGCGTTCAGCAACCCAGTACAAATTCTCCTCCTCATCCCTATGTTTATACAGTCGTTACTGTATGTTTTGTCCTATTTTCACAGCAAATAAAAGTAAAATAACAAATGTGTTGGCCATATATTACCATACAATAAAAATGATGTAGTCGACAGCAAAGTTCGGAGGAAAATCCTTACTCACGGGTCCTGGTAACGACCGACAGAGTGAGTGGGCCTAGTTTGACCAGAACTGCACGAACATTGGAGCGTTCAGCAACCCAGTAAAAATTCTCCTCCTCATCCCTATGTTTATACAGTCGTTACTGTATGTTTTCTCCTATTCTGACAGCAAATAAAAACAAAATAATTCAAATTCCTTCAGTGAGATGAAGCTTGTAAGTATTTAAGACAACAGTAAATGCCCTGCATAACTTTAAAATCCGACACTTTATGTTCTTGGCAATAATCAGGACGCTTTGGATTTTATCCAGTTCAATATTTATCTTTTCACTACCTTGACCGTAGCACTTAACATTAATGATGGCTACCTCTTAATATGTTGTCTCATTAGAGTCCTGTTTCAATAAAATGATATTTTTTTGAAAGGTAATTCTAAGATCAAATAACTTAATTAAAATTATAAAACTAACCATGAAACCAACTTTATTTACGGAAATGAATCTGGTTGATTTAAGAATCATGTTTTAATAGCTTTAAGATCTTATGCTACAGGAGCAGAATCCTAATAAATTTAATAATCCATCCTACTACAGCAAGAAATGAACTAAAAGAATAGATCATGCTGTAGTAATTTATTGAAGATAGCTCAAAAACGGCTTGTGGGAAGGTCTAAATATTCAGGTTTGGTCCATCGATGAAATAAATCAGGAGAGAGATGTGATTTTCTGATAGTGGAACAGGTTTAGAGCTCGTGATGACATCATTCGTCCAGTTTGATTCAATGGAAAATAAGTCAAATCTGGAGAAGGAAGAAACTTTCCCTGGTTACTTAAAAAAGTGTGGATGTTTTCAGTATCTCTTTGTTGTTGTCAAGTGTTTTCAATGCACTAAAGATACCTATTCTTAAAGTGTACAGAAAGTTTGGCAAAAGTTCAATTTTTTGGGGTGAAATTTTCTGAGATTCCACTTGTCTTCTTTGCATTTTATTATGTATTTCGTTCTTCCTATACACACCTTCCCACTTTCACAATGGCAATTAGTGATGTTTACATCTGATGTTCAATCATTCACTCATCTTTTACCCAAATATTTTCTCTTAGGTTCAGACGTTCACAAGATTTCCTGTAATTTGAACACTGTACTTAGTTATTTTTACGTCTATGATTCAAACTCTCTCAAAATTTCCTCTACAGAACCAGGTATTCACAAATTTCAACATCCGAGGTTCAAACATTCATATGTCTTTTTCTACACTAATGCCGCACTTAATTATTTTTCTCAAACACTCACAAGATTTTCTATATCGAAACTTCATAGGCCTACTTGGTTATTTCGACCGTTAGATTCAGACACACAACATTTTCTCAATTCGAAGACTCCTGGTATTTTGACTGAGGATATTCCATCACTGTTTTTAGGTACTGCCTTACTTTAAAGTTAATGTTCTTCTTGTGAAGTTCAGTTTGTGTCTTATTTTTGTATTCTGAGGTGAGCCTCGAATGTTTTCTAATCTGTTGGTCTGTTATCGGCATCACTGAGTTATCAATCCATTCAAGGCTTTCAGGGTCTTAGCTTGTAGTATACTGTATATGTAGATGCAGAGAGATATTTGGAATCCAGGTCACATTTAGTGTAGGCCTCATCGTCACCAACACTACCCAAGAAACACAAGAAATAAACGTACTTTATTTATTTATCAGAATTTTTCACGCTTTCAGAATGACAATGATATGCCTGTTTCCACCTGCCTCTACGAGTTATCTTTCAGTGTATCACTGGACAACATGTCTTGCAGCATCTAATTTCCATCACTAATCAGATTCTTTTAAATACTAGTTTTAACTATGAGATCATAAGACGAGTGTTTTAGGATCTTTGACTGCATCTGTTTATATTGTTATGGTATTATGGCTTGTCTACTGCTAATGAATTCTAATGATTATGCTATTAGGTGAAACAGCAGAAAAGAGTGAACAGCTTATCTCCTATGTTCTTCAGGTAAAACACATTATGATCACGTAACATTTCAGCTCTATCAGTTTAATAGTTTTGCTTCATATCAGAATAAACAGTACGAAATCACTTTTTTGCAATTACACATAATAAATCCGAAGTTCTGTCTTTATATCTACCTTTGTGTTCTTTTTAGCCCGAGAAGCACTGATCTGATGGGTCATGGTCCCTAAATAATTAAGGTTATGGGGGAAGGTGTAACTCTGAGCATGTGGTATCAGAGATTACATCAAGATAGACAAATTGGAAATATTATATGAGACGCTAAATATGGTTTTGTTGGATGAGTATATCAGAAGAAAAAGGAAGACTATATAAATAGCAAACACAGACAAAGACAGAAAGTCCTAACTCAGGTGAACATATGCCTCTACACACAGATATCACATACTGGCTTTCCATGTCTGACCTTCACACCGTTTAAGCATTGCATGCTGGGCCTCGCTCCGTTCGGGCCTTGCTCCGTCCGGGTATTAAACCGTCCGGGCCTTGCACCGTTCGGGCCTCGCACCAGCTGCGACTTGCTCCATTCGGGTGAAGGGAAAAATAAGTGAAGCAACTGAACCCGATTTGGGAAAAGTTGACTAAGACGTATAATAAATTGACAGAGATTGTAAGTCAATATCTTATTGATCTGGGAACTGCACAGAAAATGCATGCACAGTTGGATCAGATTAACTATCTCACGGGTCATGGTCCCTAAATATTTAAGGTTATGTGGGAAGGTGTAATTCTGAGCATGTGGTATCAGAGATTACATCAAGATAGACAAATTGGAAATATTATATGAGACGCTAAATATGGTTTTGTTGGATGAGTATATCAGAAGAAAAAGGAAGACTATATAAATAGCAAACACAGACAAAGACAGAAAGTCCTAACTCAGGTGAACATATGCCTCTACACACAGATATCACATACTGGCTTTCCATGTCTGACCTTCACACCGTTTAAGCATTGCATGCTGGGCCTCGCTCCGTTCGGGCCTTGCTCCGTCCGGGTATTAAACCGTCCGGGCCTTGCACCGTTCGGGCCTCGCACCAGCTGCGACTTGCTCCATTCGGGTGAAGGGAAAAATAAGTGAAGCAACTGAACCCGATTTGGGAAAAGTTGACTAAGACGTATAATAAATTGACAGAGATTGTAAGTCAATATCTTATTGATCTGGGAACTGCACAGAAAATGCATGCACAGTTGGATCGGATTAACTATCTGACGGGTCATGGTCCCTAAATATTTAAGGTTATGTGGGAAGGTGTAATTCTGAGCATGTGGTATCAGAGATTACATCAAGATAGACAAATTGGAAATATTATATGAGACAGCTATATATGGATTTGTTGGATGAGTTTATCAGATGACAAAGGAAGACTATTTAAATAGCAAACACAGACAAAGACAGAGAGTCCTAACTCAGGTGAACATATGCCTCTACACACAGATATCACATACTGGCTTTCCATGTCTGACCTTCACACCGTTTAAGCATTGCATGCTGGGCCTCGCTCCGTTCGGGCCTTGCTCCGTCCGGGTATTAAACCGTCCGGGCCTTGCACCGTTCGGGCCTCGCACCAGCTGCGACTTGCTCCATTCGGGTGAAGGGAAAAATAAGTGAAGCAACTGAACCCGATTTGGGAAAAGTTGACTAAGACGTATAATAAATTGACAGAGATTGTAAGTCAATATCTTATTGATCTGGGAACTGCACAGAAAATGCATGCACAGTTGGATCAGATTAACTATCTGACGGGTCATGGTCCCTAAATATTTAAGGTTATGGGGGAAGGTGTAATTCTGAGCATGTGGTATCAGAGATTACATCAAGATAGACAAATTGGAAATATTATATGAGACAGCTATATATGGATTTGTTGGATGAGTTTATCAGATGACAAAGGAAGACTATTTAAATAGCAAACACAGTCAAAGACAGAAAGTCCTAACTCAGGTGAACATATGCCTCTACACACAGATATCACATACTGGCTTTCCATGTCTGACCTTCACACCGTTTAAGCATTGCATGCTGGGCCTCGCTCCGTTCGGGCCTTGCTCCGTCCGGGTATTAAACCGTCCGGGCCTTGCACCGTTCGGGCCTCGCACCAGCTGCGACTTGCTCCATTCGGGTGAAGGGAAAAATAAGTGAAGCAACTGAACCCGATTTGGGAAAAGTTGACTAAGACGTATAATAAATTGACAGAGATTGCAAGTCAATATCTTATTGATCTGGGAACTGCACAGAAAATGCATGCACAGTTGGATCAGATTAACTATCTGACGGGTCATGGTCCCAAAATATTTAAGGTTATGTGGGAAGGTGTATTTCTGAGCATGTGGTATCAGAGATTACATCAAGATAGACAAATTGGAAATATTATATGAGACAGCTATATATGGATTTGTTGGATGAGTTTATCAGATGACAAAGGAAGACTATTTAAATAGCAAACACAGACAAAGACAGAGAGTCCTAACTCAGGTGAACATATGCCTCTACACAAAGATATCACATACTGGCTTTCCATGACTGACCTTCACACCGTTTAAGCATTGCATGCTGGGCCTCGCTCCGTTCGGGCCTTGCTCCGTCCGGGTATTAAACCGTCCGGGCCTTGCACCGTTCGGGCCTCGCACCAGCTGCGACTTGCTCCATTCGGGTGAAGGGAAAAATAAGTGAAGCAACTGAACCCGATTTTGGAAAAGTTGACTAAGACGTATAATAAATTGACAGAGATTGTAAGTCAATATCTTATTGATCTGGGAACTGCACAGAAAATGCATGCACAGTTGGATCAGATTAACTATCTGACGGGTCATGGTCCCTAAATATTTAAGGTTATGTGGGAAGGTGTAATTCTGAGCATGTGGTATCAGAGATTACATCAAGATAGACAAATTGGAAATATTATATGAGACAGCTATATATGGATTTGTTGGATGAGTTTATCAGATGACAAAGGAAGACTATTTAAATAGCAAACACAGACAAAGACAGAAAGTCCTAACTCAGGTGAACATATGCCTCTACACACAGATATCACATACTGGCTTTCCATGTCTGACCTTCACACCGTTTAAGCATTGCATGCTGGGCCTCGCTCCGTTCGGGCCTTGCTCCGTCCGGGTATTAAACCGTCCGGGCCTTGCACCGTTCGGGCCTCGCACCAGCTGCGACTTGCTCCATTCGGGTGAAGGGAAAAATAAGTGAAGCAACTGAACCCGATTTGGGAAAAGTTGACTAAGACGTATAATAAATTGACAGAGATTGTAAGTCAATATCTTATTGATCTGGGAACTGCACAGAAAATGCATGCACAGTTGGATCAGATTAACTATCTGACGGGTCATGGTCCCTAAATATTTAAGGTTATGTGGGAAGGTGTAATTCTGAGCATGTGGTATCAGAGATTACATCAAGATAGACAAATTGGAAATATTATATGAGACAGCTATATATGGATTTGTTGGATGAGTTTATCAGATGACAAAGGAAGACTATTTAAATAGCAAACACAGACAAAGACAGAGAGTCCTAACTCAGGTGAACATATGCCTCTACACACAGATATCACATACTGGCTTTCCATGTCTGACCTTCACACCGTTTAAGCATTGCATGCTGGGCCTCGCTCCGTTCGGGCCTTGCTCCGTCCGGGTATTAAACCGTCCGGGCCTTGCACCGTTCGGGCCTCGCACCAGCTGCGACTTGCTCCATTCGGGTGAAGGGAAAAATAAGTGAAGCAACTGAACCCGATTTGGGAAAAGTTGACTAAGACGTATAATAAATTGACAGAGATTGTAAGTCAATATCTTATTGATCTGGGAACTGCACAGAAAATGCATGCACAGTTGGATCAGATTAACTATCTGACGGGTCATGGTCCCTAAATATTTAAGGTTATGGGGGAAGGTGTAATTCTGAGCATGTGGTATCAGAGATTACATCAAGATAGACAAATTGGAAATATTATATGAGACAGCTATATATGGATTTGTTGGATGAGTTTATCAGATGACAAAGGAAGACTATTTAAATAGCAAACACAGACAAAGACAGAAAGTCCTAACTCAGGTGAACATATGCCTCTACACACAGATATCACATACTGGCTTTCCATGTCTGACCTTCACACCGTTTAAGCATTGCATGCTGGGCCTCGCTCCGTTCGGGCCTGGCTCCGTCCGGGTATTAAACCGTCCGGGCCTTACACCGTTCGGGCCTCGCACCAGCTGCGACTTGCTCCATTCGGGTGAAGGGAAAAATAAGTGAAGCAACTGAACCCGATTTGGGAAAAGTTGACTAAGACGTATAATAAATTGACAGAGATTGTAAGTCAATATCTTATTGATCTGGGAACTGCACAGAAAAAGCATGCACCTGACCTTCACACCGTTTAAGCATTGCATGCTGGGCCTCGCTCCGTTCGGGCCTTGCTCCGTCCGGGTATTAAACCGTCCGGGCCTTGCACCGTTCGGGCCTCGCACCATCTGCGACTTGCTCCATTCGGGTGAAGGGAAAAGTGAAGCAACTTTAGCCGATTTGGGAAAAGTTGACTAAGACGTAAAATAAATTAACAGAGATTTTAAGTCAAGATCTCATTGATCTGGGAACTGTACAGAAAATGCAGGTACAGTTGTAAATGAAAGGACACAGATTTTCATTTTTGACGCCAAAATACAGACAGCAGGTGGAAGAAGTTTACACTCATGTGTCAATGTCACTGAGATCAATAGAGATAAAATGGGTGAAGTAAGATTAAAGATGATCAATGTTTCCTTTGGCACATATGTCACATAGCAGAAGTTCCATATGCAACAGTTAAGAATTTTCAACTATCTAGGATAGAACTACTCAAGTTAGGAGGACTGGTTTGAATTTTGGAGAATGCCTAAAAGAATCCTTGAAGACAATGACGGATTCAGAGGATAAATCTCAGAATATTCCCAATGCACAAAAAGAGATAGTAGAGCTCTTTTCCAAGCCCAGAACGTTTCAGTAACTAAGGATGGAAAGTTTCATCTAGTAAAATAGAAAGCCGAAACCAATGAAATGTTACCTCACTGAAGAAATTTATTGGCCATATATTAGAATATAATAAGAATTATGCAGTCTACAGCAAAGTTCGGAGGAAAATCCGTACTCACGGGTCCTGGTAACGACCGACAGCAGTGAGTGGGCCTGGTTTGGCCAGAACTGCACGAGCATTGGAGCGTTCAGCAACCCAGTACAAATTCTCCTCCTCATCCCTATGTTTATACAGTCGTTACTGTATGTTTTGTCCTATTTTCACAGCAAATAAAAGTAAAATAACAAATGTGTTGGCCATATATTACCATACAATAAAAATGATGTAGTCGACAGCAAAGTTCGGAGGAAAATCCTTACTCACGGGTCCTGGTAACGACCGACAGAGTGAGTGGGCCTAGTTTGACCAGAACTGCACGAACATTGGAGCGTTCAGCAACCCAGTAAAAATTCTCCTCCTCATCCCTATGTTTATACAGTCGTTACTGTATGTTTTCTCCTATTCTGACAGCAAATAAAAACAAAATAATTCAAATTCCTTCAGTGAGATGAAGCTTGTAAGTATTTAAGACAACAGTAAATGCCCTGCATAACTTTAAAATCCGACACTTTATGTTCTTGGCAATAATCAGGACGCTTTGGATTTTGTCCAGTTCAATATTTATCTTTTCACTACCTTGACCGTAGCACTTAACATTAATGATGGCTACCTCTTAATATGTTGTCTCATTAGAGTTCTGTTCCAATAAAATGTTATTTTTTGGAAGGTAATTCTAAGATCAAATAACTTAATTAAAATTATAAAACTAACCATGAAACCAAGTTTACTTACGGAAGTGAATCTGCTTGATTTAAGAATCATGTTTTAATAGCTTTAAGATCTTATGCTACAGGAGCAGAATCCTAATAAATTTAATAATCCATCCTACTACAGCAAGAAATGAACTAAAAGAATAGATCATGCTGTAGTAATTTATTGAAGATAGCTCAAAAACGGATAGTGGGAAGGTCTAAATATTCAAGTTTGGTCCATCGATGAAATAAATCAGGAGAGAGATGTGATTTTCTGATAGTGGAACAGGTTTAGAGCTCGTGATGACATCATTCGTCCAGTTTGATTCAATGGAAAATAAGTCAAATCTGGAGAAGGAAGAAACTTTCCCTGGTTACTTAAAAAAGTGTGGATGTTTTCAGTATCTCTTTGTTGTTGTCAAGTGTTTTCAATGCACTAAAGATACCTATTCTTAAAGTGTACAGAAAGTTTGGCAAAAGTTCAATTTTTTGGGGTGAAATTTTCTGAGATTCCACTTGTCTTCTTTGCATTTTATTATGTATTTCGTTCTTCCTATACACACCTTCCCACTTTCACAATGGCAATTAGTGATGTTTACATCTGATGTTCAATCATTCACTCATCTTTTACCCAAATATTTTCTCTTAGGTTCAGACGTTCACAAGATTTCCTGTATTTTGAACACTGTACTTAGTTATTTTTACGTCTATGATTCAAACTCTCTCAAAATTTCCTCTACAGAACCAGGTATTCACAAATTTCAACATCCGAGGTTCAAACATTCATATGTCTTTTTCTACACTAATGCCGCACTTAATTATTTTTCTCAAACACTCACAAGATTTTCTATATCGAAACTTCATAGGCCTACTTGGTTATTTCGACCGTTAGATTCAGACACACACAACATTTTCTCAATTCGAAGACTCCTGGTATTTTGACTGAGGATATTCCATCACTGTTTTTAGGTACTGCCTTACTTTAAAGTTAATGTTCTTCTTGTGAAGTTCAGTTTGTGTCTTATTTTTGTATTCTGAGGTGAGCCTCGAATGTTTTCTAATCTGTTGGTGTGTTATCGGCTCCACTGAGTTATCAATCCATTCAAGGCTTTCAGGGTCTTAGCTTGTAGTATACTGTATATGTAGATGCAGAGAGATATTTGGAATCCAGGTCACATTTAGTGTAGGCCTCATCGTCACCAACACTACACAAGAAATAAACGTACTTTATTTATTTATTTATCTGAATTTTTCACGCTTTCAGAATGACAATGATATGCCTGTTTCCACCTGCCTCTACGAGTTATCTTTCAGTGTATCACTGGACAACATGTCTTGCAGCATCTAATTTCCATCACTAATCAGATTCTTTTAAATACTAGTTTTAACTATGAGATCATAAGACGAGTGTTTTAGGATCTTTGACTGCATCTGTTTATATTGTTATGGTATTATGGCTTGTCTACTGCTAATGAATTCTAATGATTATGCTATTAGGTGAAACAGCAGAAAAGAGTGAACAGCTTATCTCCTATGTTCTTCAGGTAAAACACATTATGATCACGTAACATTTCAGCTCTATCAGTTTAATAGTTTTGCTTCATATCAGAATAAACAGTACGAAATCACTTTTTTGCAATTACACATAATAAATCCGAAGTTCTGTCTTTATATCTACCTTTGTGTTCTTTTTAGCCCGAGAAGCACTGATCTGATGGGTCATGGTCCCTAAATATTTAAGGTTATGGGGGAAGGTGTAACTCTGAGCATGTGGTATCAGAGATTACATCAAGATAGACAAATTGGAAATATTATATGAGACGCTAAATATGGTTTTGTTGGATGAGTATATCAGAAGAAAAAGGAAGACTATATAAATAGCAAACACAGACAAAGACAGAAAGTCCTAACTCAGGTGAACATATGCCTCTACACACAGATATCACATACTGGCTTTCCATGTCTGACCTTCACACCGTTTAAGCATTGCATGCTGGGCCTCGCTCCGTTCGGGCCTTGCTCCGTCCGGGTATTAAACCGTCCGGGCCTTGCACCGTTCGGGCCTCGTACCAGCTGCGACTTGCTCCATTCGGGTGAAGGGAAAAATAAGATAAAGCAACTGAACCCGATTTGGGAAAAGTTGACTAAGACGTATAATAAATTGACAGAGATTGTAAGTCAATATCTTATTGATCTGGGAACTGCACAGAAAATGCATGCACAGTTGGATCAGATTAACTATCTGACGGGTCATGGTCCCTAAATATTTAAGGTTATGTGGGAAGGTGTAATTCTGAGCATGTGGTATCAGAGATTACATCAAGATAGACAAATTGGAAATATTATATGAGACAGCTATATATGGATTTGTTGGATGAGTTTATCAGATGACAAAGGAAGACTATTTAAATAGCAAACACAGACAAAGACAGAGAGTCCTAACTCAGGTGAACATATGCCTCTACACACAGATATCACATACTGGCTTTCCATGTCTGACCTTCACACCGTTTAAGCATTGCATGCTGGGCCTCGCTCCGTTCGGGCCTTGCTCCGTCCGGGTATTAAACCGTCCGGGCCTTGCACCGTTCGGGCCTCGCACCAGCTGCGACTTGCTCCATTCGGGTGAAGGGAAAAATAAGTGAAGCAACTGAACCCGATTTGGGAAAAGTTGACTAAGACGTATAATAAATTGACAGAGATTGTAAGTCAATATCTTATTGATCTGGGAACTGCACAGAAAATGCATGCACAGTTGGATCAGATTAACTATCTGACGGGTCATGGTCCCTAAATATTTAAGGTTATGGGGGAAGGTGTAATTCTGAGCATGTGGTATCAGAGATTACATCAAGATAGACAAATTGGAAATATTATATGAGACAGCTATATATGGATTTGTTGGATGAGTTTATCAGATGACAAAGGAAGACTATTTAAATAGCAAACACAGTCAAAGACAGAAAGTCCTAACTCAGGTGAACATATGCCTCTACACACAGATATCACATACTGGCTTTCCATGTCTGACCTTCACACCGTTTAAGCATTGCATGCTGGGCCTCGCTCCGTTCGGGCCTTGCTCCGTCCGGGTATTAAACCGTCCGGGCCTTGCACCGTTCGGGCCTCGCACCAGCTGCGACTTGCTCCATTCGGGTGAAGGGAAAAATAAGTGAAGCAACTGAACCCGATTTGGGAAAAGTTGACTAAGACGTATAATAAATTGACAGAGATTGCAAGTCAATATCTTATTGATCTGGGAACTGCACAGAAAATGCATGCACAGTTGGATCAGATTAACTATCTGACGGGTCATGGTCCCAAAATATTTAAGGTTATGTGGGAAGGTGTATTTCTGAGCATGTGGTATCAGAGATTACATCAAGATAGACAAATTGGAAATATTATATGAGACAGCTATATATGGATTTGTTGGATGAGTTTATCAGATGACAAAGGAAGACTATTTAAATAGCAAACACAGACAAAGACAGAGAGTCCTAACTCAGGTGAACATATGCCTCTACACAAAGATATCACATACTGGCTTTCCATGACTGACCTTCACACCGTTTAAGCATTGCATGCTGGGCCTCGCTCCGTTCGGGCCTTGCTCCGTCCGGGTATTAAACCGTCCGGGCCTTGCACCGTTCGGGCCTCGCACCAGCTGCGACTTGCTCCATTCGGGTGAAGGGAAAAATAAGTGAAGCAACTGAACCCGATTTTGGAAAAGTTGACTAAGACGTATAATAAATTGACAGAGATTGTAAGTCAATATCTTATTGATCTGGGAACTGCACAGAAAATGCATGCACAGTTGGATCAGATTAACTATCTGACGGGTCATGGTCCCTAAATATTTAAGGTTATGGGGGAAGGTGTAATTCTGAGCATGTGGTATCAGAGATTACATCAAGATAGACAAATTGGAAATATTATATGAGACAGCTATATATGGATTTGTTGGATGAGTTTATCAGATGACAAAGGAAGACTATTTAAATAGCAAACACAGACAAAGACAGAGAGTCCTAACTCAGGTGAACATATGCCTCTACACACAGATATCACATACTGGCTTTCCATGTCTGACCTTCACACCGTTTAAGCATTGCATGCTGGGCCTCGCTCCGTTCGGGCCTTGCTCCGTCCGGGTATTAAACCGTCCGGGCCTTGCACCGTTCGGGCCTCGCACCAGCTGCGACTTGCTCCATTCGGGTGAAGGGAAAAATAAGTGAAGCAACTGAACCCGATTTGGGAAAAGTTGACTAAGACGTATAATAAATTGACAGAGATTGTAAGTCAATATCTTATTGATCTGGGAACTGCACAGAAAAAGCATGCACCTGACCTTCACACCGTTTAAGCATTGCATGCTGGGCCTCGCTCCGTTCGGGCCTTGCTCCGTCCGGGTATTAAACCGTCCGGGCCTTGCACCGTTCGGGCCTCGCACCATCTGCGACTTGCTCCATTCGGGTGAAGGGAAAAGTGAAGCAACTTAAGCCGATTTGGGAAAAGTTGACTAAGACGTAAAATAAATTAACAGAGATTTTAAGTCAAGATCTCATTGATCTGGGAACTGTACAGAAAATGCAGGTACAGTTGTAAATGAAAGGACACAGATTTTCATTTTTGACGCCAAAATACAGACAGCAGGTGGAAGAAGTTTACACTCATGTGTACAATGTCACTGAGATCAATAGAGGTAAAATGGGTGAAGTAAGATTAAAGATGATCAATGTTTCCTTTGGCACATATGTCACATAGCAGAAGTTCCATATGCAACAGTTAAGAATTTTCAACTATCTAGGATAGAACTACTCAAGTTAGGAGGACTGGTTTGAATTTTGGAGAATGCCTAAAAGAATCCTTGAAGACAATGACGGATTCAGAGGATAAATCTCAGAATATTCCCAATGCACAAAAAGAGATAGTAGAGCTCTTTTCCAAGCCCAGAACGTTTCAGTAACTAAGGATGGAAAGTTTCATCTAGTAAAATAGAAAGCCGAAACCAATGAAATGTTACCTCACTGAAGAAATTTATTGGCCATATATTAGAATATAATAAGAATTATGCAGTCTACAGCAAAGTTCGGAGGAAAATCCGTACTCACGGGTCCTGGTAACGACCGACAGCAGTGAGTGGGCCTGGTTTGGCCAGAACTGCACGAGCATTGGAGCGTTCAGCAACCCAGTACAAATTCTCCTCCTCATCCCTATGTTTATACAGTCGTTACTGTATGTTTTGTCCTATTTTCACAGCAAATAAAAGTAAAATAACAAATGTGTTGGCCATATATTACCATACAATAAAAATGATGTAGTCGACAGCAAAGTTCGGAGGAAAATCCTTACTCACGGGTCCTGGTAACGACCGACAGAGTGAGTGGGCCTAGTTTGACCAGAACTGCACGAACATTGGAGCGTTCAGCAACCCAGTAAAAATTCTCCTCCTCATCCCTATGTTTATACAGTCGTTACTGTATGTTTTGTCCTATTCTGACAGCAAATAAAAACAAAATAATTCAAATTCCTTCAGTGAGATGAAGCTTGTAAGTATTTAAGACAACAGTAAATGCCCTGCATAACTTTAAAATCCGACACTTTATGTTCTTGGCAATAATCAGGACGCTTTGGATTTTGTCCAGTTCAATATTTATCTTTTCACTACCTTGACCGTAGCACTTAACATTAATGATGGCTACCTCTTAATATGTTGTCTCATTAGAGTTCTGTTCCAATAAAATGTTATTTTTTGGAAGGTAATTCTAAGATCAAATAACTTAATTAAAATTATAAAACTAACCATGAAACCAAGTTTACTTACGGAAGTGAATCTGCTTGATTTAAGAATCATGTTTTAATAGCTTTAAGATCTTATGCTACAGGAGCAGAATCCTAATAAATTTAATAATCCATCCTACTACAGCAAGAAATGAACTAAAAGAATAGATCATGCTGTAGTAATTTATTGAAGATAGCTCAAAAACGGATAGTGGGAAGGTCTAAATATTCAAGTTTGGTCCATCGATGAAATAAATCAGGAGAGAGATGTGATTTTCTGATAGTGGAACAGGTTTAGAGCTCGTGATGACATCATTCGTCCAGTTTGATTCAATGGAAAATAAGTCAAATCTGGAGAAGGAAGAAACTTTCCCTGGTTACTTAAAAAAGTGTGGATGTTTTCAGTATCTCTTTGTTGTTGTCAAGTGTTTTCAATGCACTAAAGATACCTATTCTTAAAGTGTACAGAAAGTTTGGCAAAAGTTCAATTTTTTGGGGTGAAATTTTCTGAGATTCCACTTGTCTTCTTTGCATTTTATTATGTATTTCGTTCTTCCTATACACACCTTCCCACTTTCACAATGGCAATTAGTGATGTTTACATCTGATGTTCAATCATTCACTCATCTTTTACCCAAATATTTTCTCTTAGGTTCAGACGTTCACAAGATTTCCTGTATTTTGAACACTGTACTTAGTTATTTTTACGTCTATGATTCAAACTCTCTCAAAATTTCCTCTACAGAACCAGGTATTCACAAATTTCAACATCCGAGGTTCAAACATTCATATGTCTTTTTCTACACTAATGCCGCACTTAATTATTTTTCTCAAACACTCACAAGATTTTCTATATCGAAACTTCATAGGCCTACTTGGTTATTTCGACCGTTAGATTCAGACACACACAACATTTTCTCAATTCGAAGACTCCTGGTATTTTGACTGAGGATATTCCATCACTGTTTTTAGGTACTGCCTTACTTTAAAGTTAATGTTCTTCTTGTGAAGTTCAGTTTGTGTCTTATTTTTGTATTCTGAGGTGAGCCTCGAATGTTTTCTAATCTGTTGGTGTGTTATCGGCTCCACTGAGTTATCAATCCATTCAAGGCTTTCAGGGTCTTAGCTTGTAGTATACTGTATATGTAGATGCAGAGAGATATTTGGAATCCAGGTCACATTTAGTGTAGGCCTCATCGTCACCAACACTACACAAGAAATAAACGTACTTTATTTATTTATTTATCTGAATTTTTCACGCTTTCAGAATGACAATGATATGCCTGTTTCCACCTGCCTCTACGAGTTATCTTTCAGTGTATCACTGGACAACATGTCTTGCAGCATCTAATTTCCATCACTAATCAGATTCTTTTAAATACTAGTTTTAACTATGAGATCATAAGACGAGTGTTTTAGGATCTTTGACTGCATCTGTTTATATTGTTATGGTATTATGGCTTGTCTACTGCTAATGAATTCTAATGATTATGCTATTAGGTGAAACAGCAGAAAAGAGTGAACAGCTTATCTCCTATGTTCTTCAGGTAAAACACATTATGATCACGTAACATTTCAGCTCTATCAGTTTAATAGTTTTGCTTCATATCAGAATAAACAGTACGAAATCACTTTATTGCAATTACACATAATAAATCCGAAGTTCTGTCTTTATATCTACCTTTGTGTTCTTTTTAGCCCGAGAAGCACTGATCTGATGGGTCATGGTCCCTAAATATTTAAGGTTATGGGGGAAGGTGTAACTCTGAGCATGTGGTATCAGAGATTACATCAAGATAGACAAATTGGAAATATTATATGAGACGCTAAATATGGTTTTGTTGGATGAGTATATCAGAAGAAAAAGGAAGACTATATAAATAGCAAACACAGACAAAGACAGAAAGTCCTAACTCAGGTGAACATATGCCTCTACACACAGATATCACATACTGGCTTTCCATGTCTGACCTTCACACCGTTTAAGCATTGCATGCTGGGCCTCGCTCCGTTCGGGCCTTGCTCCGTCCGGGTATTAAACCGTCCGGGCCTTGCACCGTTCGGGCCTCGCACCAGCTGCGACTTGCTCCATTCGGGTGAAGGGAAAAATAAGTGAAGCAACTGAACCCGATTTGGGAAAAGTTGACTAAGACGTATAATAAATTGACAGAGATTGTAAGTCAATATCTTATTGATCTGGGAACTGCACAGAAAATGCATGCACAGTTGGATCAGATTAACTATCTGACGGGTCATGGTCCCTAAATATTTAAGGTTATGTGGGAAGGTGTAATTCTGAGCATGTGGTATCAGAGATTACATCAAGATAGACAAATTGGAAATATTATATGAGACAGCTATATATGGATTTGTTGGATGAGTTTATCAGATGACAAAGGAAGACTATTTAAATAGCAAACACAGACAAAGACAGAAAGTCCTAACTCAGGTGAACATATGCCTCTACACACAGATATCACATACTGGCTTTCCATGTCTGACCTTCACACCGTTTAAGCATTGCATGCTGGGCCTCGCTCCGTTCGGGCCTTGCTCCGTCCGGGTATTAAACCGTCCGGGCCTTGCACCGTTCGGGCCTCGCACCAGCTGCGACTTGCTCCATTCGGGTGAAGGGAAAAATAAGTGAAGCAACTGAACCCGATTTGGGAAAAGTTGACTAAGACGTATAATAAATTGACAGAGATTGTAAGTCAATATCTTATTGATCTGGGAACTGCACAGAAAATGCATGCACAGTTGGATCAGATTAACTATCTGACGGGTCATGGTCCCTAAATATTTAAGGTTATGTGGGAAGGTGTAATTCTGAGCATGTGGTATCAGAGATTACATCAAGATAGACAAATTGGAAATATTATATGAGACAGCTATATATGGATTTGTTGGATGAGTTTATCAGATGACAAAGGAAGACTATTTAAATAGCAAACACAGACAAAGACAGAGAGTCCTAACTCAGGTGAACATATGCCTCTACACACAGATATCACATACTGGCTTTCCATGTCTGACCTTCACACCGTTTAAGCATTGCATGCTGGGCCTCGCTCCGTTCGGGCCTTGCTCCGTCCGGGTATTAAACCGTCCGGGCCTTGCACCGTTCGGGCCTCGCACCAGCTGCGACTTGCTCCATTCGGGTGAAGGGAAAAATAAGTGAAGCAACTGAACCCGATTTGGGAAAAGTTGACTAAGACGTATAATAAATTGACAGAGATTGTAAGTCAATATCTTATTGATCTGGGAACTGCACAGAAAATGCATGCACAGTTGGATCAGATTAACTATCTGACGGGTCATGGTCCCTAAATATTTAAGGTTATGGGGGAAGGTGTAATTCTGAGCATGTGGTATCAGAGATTACATCAAGATAGACAAATTGGAAATATTATATGAGACAGCTATATATGGATTTGTTGGATGAGTTTATCAGATGACAAAGGAAGACTATTTAAATAGCAAACACAGACAAAGACAGAAAGTCCTAACTCAGGTGAACATATGCCTCTACACACAGATATCACATACTGGCTTTCCATGTCTGACCTTCACACCGTTTAAGCATTGCATGCTGGGCCTCGCTCCGTTCGGGCCTTGCTCCGTCCGGGTATTAAACCGTCCGGGCCTTACACCGTTCGGGCCTCGCACCAGCTGCGACTTGCTCCATTCGGGTGAAGGGAAAAATAAGTGAAGCAACTGAACCCGATTTGGGAAAAGTTGACTAAGACGTATAATAAATTGACAGAGATTGTAAGTCAATATCTTATTGATCTGGGAACTGCACAGAAAAAGCATGCACCTGACCTTCACACCGTTTAAGCATTGCATGCTGGGCCTCGCTCCGTTCGGGCCTTGCTCCGTCCGGGTATTAAACCGTCCGGGCCTTGCACCGTTCGGGCCTCGCACCATCTGCGACTTGCTCCATTCGGGTGAAGGGAAAAGTGAAGCAACTTTAGCCGATTTGGGAAAAGTTGACTAAGACGTAAAATAAATTAACAGAGATTTTAAGTCAAGATCTCATTGATCTGGGAACTGTACAGAAAATGCAGGTACAGTTGTAAATGAAAGGACACAGATTTTCATTTTTGACGCCAAAATACAGACAGCAGGTGGAAGAAGTTTACACTCATGTGTACAATGTCACTGAGATCAATAGAGGTAAAATGGGTGAAGTAAGATTAAAGATGATCAATGTTTCCTTTGGCACATATGTCACATAGCAGAAGTTCCATATGCAACAGTTAAGAATTTTCAACTATCTAGGATAGAACTACTCAAGTTAGGAGGACTGGTTTGAATTTTGGAGAATGCCTAAAAGAATCCTTGAAGACAATGACGGATTCAGAGGATAAATCTCAGAATATTCCCAATGCACAAAAAGAGATAGTAGAGCTCTTTTCCAAGCCCAGAACGTTTCAGTAACTAAGGATGGAAAGTTTCATCTAGTAAAATAGAAAGCCGAAACCAATGAAATGTTACCTCACTGAAGAAATTTATTGGCCATATATTAGAATATAATAAGAATTATGCAGTCTACAGCAAAGTTCGGAGGAAAATCCGTACTCACGGGTCCTGGTAACGACCGACAGCAGTGAGTGGGCCTGGTTTGGCCAGAACTGCACGAGCATTGGAGCGTTCAGCAACCCAGTACAAATTCTCCTCCTCATCCCTATGTTTATACAGTCGTTACTGTATGTTTTGTCCTATTTTCACAGCAAATAAAAGTAAAATAACAAATGTGTTGGCCATATATTACCATACAATAAAAATGATGTAGTCGACAGCAAAGTTCGGAGGAAAATCCTTACTCACGGGTCCTGGTAACGACCGACAGAGTGAGTGGGCCTAGTTTGACCAGAACTGCACGAACATTGGAGCGTTCAGCAACCCAGTAAAAATTCTCCTCCTCATCCCTATGTTTATACAGTCGTTACTGTATGTTTTCTCCTATTCTGACAGCAAATAAAAACAAAATAATTCAAATTCCTTCAGTGAGATGAAGCTTGTAAGTATTTAAGACAACAGTAAATGCCCTGCATAACTTTAAAATCCGACACTTTATGTTCTTGGCAATAATCAGGACGCTTTGGATTTTATCCAGTTCAATATTTATCTTTTCACTACCTTGACCGTAGCACTTAACATTAATGATGGCTACCTCTTAATATGTTGTCTCATTAGAGTTCTGTTCCAATAAAATGTTATTTTTTGGAAGGTAATTCTAAGATCAAATAACTTAATTAAAATTATAAAACTAACCATGAAACCGAGTTTACTTACGGAAGTGAATCTGCTTGATTTAAGAATCATGTTTTAATAGCTTTAAGATCTTATGCTACAGGAGCAGAATCCTAATAAATTTAATAACCCATCCTACTACAGCAAGAAATGAACTAAAAGAATAGATCATGCTGTAGTAATTTATTGAAGATAGCTCAAAAACGGCTTGTGGGAAGGTCTAAATATTCAAGTTTGGTCCATCGATGAAATAAATCAGGAGAGAGATGTGATTTTCTGATAGTGGAACAGGTTTAGAGCTCGTGATGACATCATTCGTCCAGTTTGATTCAATGGAAAATAAGTCAAATCTGGAGAAGGAAGAAACTTTCCCTGGTTACTTAAAAAAGTGTGGATGTTTTCAGTATCTCTTTGTTGTTGTCAAGTGTTTTCAATGCACTAAAGATACCTATTCTTAAAGTGTACAGAAAGTTTGGCAAAAGTTCAATTTTTTGGGGTGAAATTTTCTGAGATTCCACTTGTCTTCTTTGCATTTTATTATGTATTTCGTTCTTCCTATACACACCTTCCCACTTTCACAATGGCAATTAGTGATGTTTACATCTGATGTTCAATCATTCACTCATCTTTTACCCAAATATTTTCTCTTAGGTTCAGACGTTCACAAGATTTCCTGTATTTTGAACACTGTACTTAGTTATTTTTACGTCTATGATTCAAACTCTCTCAAAATTTCCTCTACAGAACCAGGTATTCACAAATTTCAACATCCGAGGTTCAAACATTCATATGTCTTTTTCTACACTAATGCCGCACTTAATTATTTTTCTCAAACACTCACAAGATTTTCTATATCGAAACTTCATAGGCCTACTTGGTTATTTCGACCGTTAGATTCAGACACACACAACATTTTCTCAATTCGAAGACTCCTGGTATTTTGACTGAGGATATTCCATCACTGTTTTTAGGTACTGCCTTACTTTAAAGTTAATGTTCTTCTTGTGAAGTTCAGTTTGTGTCTTATTTTTGTATTCTGAGGTGAGCCTCGAATGTTTTCTAATCTGTTGGTGTGTTATCGGCTCCACTGAGTTATCAATCCATTCAAGGCTTTCAGGGTCTTAGCTTGTAGTATACTGTATATGTAGATGCAGAGAGATATTTGGAATCCAGGTCACATTTAGTGTAGGCCTCATCGTCACCAACACTACACAAGAAATAAACGTACTTTATTTATTTATTTATCTGAATTTTTCACGCTTTCAGAATGACAATGATATGCCTGTTTCCACCTGCCTCTACGAGTTATCTTTCAGTGTATCACTGGACAACATGTCTTGCAGCATCTAATTTCCATCACTAATCAGATTCTTTTAAATACTAGTTTTAACTATGAGATCATAAGACGAGTGTTTTAGGATCTTTGACTGCATCTGTTTATATTGTTATGGTATTATGGCTTGTCTACTGCTAATGAATTCTAATGATTATGCTATTAGGTGAAACAGCAGAAAAGAGTGAACAGCTTATCTCCTATGTTCTTCAGGTAAAACACATTATGATCACGTAACATTTCAGCTCTATCAGTTTAATAGTTTTGCTTCATATCAGAATAAACAGTACGAAATCACTTTTTTGCAATTACACATAATAAATCCGAAGTTCTGTCTTTATATCTACCTTTGTGTTCTTTTTAGCCCGAGAAGCACTGATCTGATGGGTCATGGTCCCTAAATAATTAAGGTTATGGGGGAAGGTGTAACTCTGAGCATGTGGTATCAGAGATTACATCAAGATAGACAAATTGGAAATATTATATGAGACGCTAAATATGGTTTTGTTGGATGAATATATCATAAGAAAAAGGAAGACTATATAAATAGCAAACACAGACAAAGACAGAAAGTCCTAACTCAGGTGAACATATGCCTCTACACACAGATATCACATACTGGCTTTCCATGTCTGTCCTTCACACCGTTTAAGCATTGCATGCTGGGCCTCGCTCCGTTCGGGCCTTGCTCCGTCCGGGTATTAAACCGTCCGGGCCTTGCACCGTTCGGGCCTCGCACCAGCTGCGACTTGCTCCATTCGGGTGAAGGGAAAAATAAGTGAAGCAACTGAACCCGATTTGGGAAAAGTTGACTAAGACGTATAATAAATTGACAGAGATTGTAAGTCAATATCTTATTGATCTGGGAACTGCACAGAAAATGCATGCACAGTTGGATCAGATTAACTATCTCACGGGTCATGGTCCCTAAATATTTAAGGTTATGTGGGAAGGTGTAATTCTGAGCATGTGGTATCAGAGATTACATCAAGATAGACAAATTGGAAATATTATATGAGACAGCTATATATGGATTTGTTGGATGAGTTTATCAGATGACAAAGGAAGACTATTTAAATAGCAAACACAGACAAAGACAGAGAGTCCTAACTCAGGTGAACATATGCCTCTACACACAGATATCACATACTGGCTTTCCATGTCTGACCTTCACACCGTTTAAGCATTGCATGCTGGGCCTCGCTCCGTTCGGGCCTTGCTCCGTCCGGGTATTAAACCGTCCGGGCCTTGCACCGTTCGGGCCTCGCACCAGCTGCGACTTGCTCCATTCGGGTGAAGGGAAAAATAAGTGAAGCAACTGAACCCGATTTGGGAAAAGTTGACTAAGACGTATAATAAATTGACAGAGATTGTAAGTCAATATCTTATTGATCTGGGAACTGCACAGAAAAAGCATGCACCTGACCTTCACACCGTTTAAGCATTGCATGCTGGGCCTCGCTCCGTTCGGGCCTTGCTCCGTCCGGGTATTAAACCGTCCGGGCCTTGCACCGTTCGGGCCTCGCACCATCTGCGACTTGCTCCATTCGGGTGAAGGGAAAATTGAAGCAACTTTAGCCGATTTGGGAAAAGTTGACTAAGACGTAAAATAAATTAACAGAGATTTTAAGTCAAGATCTCATTGATCTGGGAACTGTACAGAAAATGCAGGTACAGTTGTAAATGAAAGGACACAGATTTTCATTTTTGACGCCAAAATACAGACAGCAGGTGGAAGAAGTTTACACTCATGTGTACAATGTCACTGAGATCAATAGAGGTAAAATGGGTGAAGTAAGATTAAAGATGATCAATGTTTCCTTTGGCACATATGTCACATAGCAGAAGTTCCATATGCAACAGTTAAGAATTTTCAACTATCTAGGATAGAACTACTCAAGTTAGGAGGACTGGTTTGAATTTTGGAGAATGCCTAAAAGAATCCTTGAAGACAATGACGGATTCAGAGGATAAATCTCAGAATATTCCCAATGCACAAAAAGAGATAGTAGAGCTCTTTTCCAAGCCCAGAACGTTTCAGTAACTAAGGATGGAAAGTTTCATCTAGTAAAATAGAAAGCCGAAACCAATGAAATGTTACCTCACTGAAGAAATTTATTGGCCATATATTAGAATATAATAAGAATTATGCAGTCTACAGCAAAGTTCGGAGGAAAATCCGTACTCACGGGTCCTGGTAACGACCGACAGCAGTGAGTGGGCCTGGTTTGGCCAGAACTGCACGAGCATTGGAGCGTTCAGCAACCCAGTACAAATTCTCCTCCTCATCCCTAAGTTTATACAGTCGTTACTGTATGTTTTGTCCTATTTTCACAGCAAATAAAAGTAAAATAACAAATGTGTTGCCCATATATTACCATACAATAAAAATGATGTAGTCGACAGCAAAGTTCGGAGGAAAATCCTTACTCACGGGTCCTGGTAACGACCGACAGAGTGAGTGGGCCTAGTTTGACCAGAACTGCACGAACATTGGAGCGTTCAGCAACCCAGTAAAAATTCTCCTCCTCATCCCTATGTTTATACAGTCGTTACTGTATGTTTTGTCCTATTCTGACAGCAAATAAAAACAAAATAATTCAAATTCCTTCAGTGAGATGAAGCTTGTAAGTATTTAAGACAACAGTAAATGCCCTGCATAACTTTAAAATCCGACACTTTATGTTCTTGGCAATAATCAGGACGCTTTGGATTTTGTCCAGTTCAATATTTATCTTTTCACTACCTTGACCGTAGCACTTAACATTAATGATGGCTACCTCTTAATATGTTGTCTCATTAGAGTTCTGTTCCAATAAAATGTTATTTTTTGGAAGGTAATTCTAAGATCAAATAACTTAATTAAAATTATAAAACTAACCATGAAACCAAGTTTACTTACGGAAGTGAATCTGCTTGATTTAAGAATCATGTTTTAATAGCTTTAAGATCTTATGCTACAGGAGCAGAATCCTAATAAATTTAATAATCCATCCTACTACAGCAAGAAATGAACTAAAAGAATAGATCATGCTGTAGTAATTTATTGAAGATAGCTCAAAAACGGATAGTGGGAAGGTCTAAATATTCAAGTTTGGTCCATCGATGAAATAAATCAGGAGAGAGATGTGATTTTCTGATAGTGGAACAGGTTTAGAGCTCGTGATGACATCATTCGTCCAGTTTGATTCAATGGAAAATAAGTCAAATCTGGAGAAGGAAGAAACTTTCCCTGGTTACTTAAAAAAGTGTGGATGTTTTCAGTATCTCTTTGTTGTTGTCAAGTGTTTTCAATGCACTAAAGATACCTATTCTTAAAGTGTACAGAAAGTTTGGCAAAAGTTCAATTTTTTGGGGTGAAATTTTCTGAGATTCCACTTGTCTTCTTTGCATTTTATTATGTATTTCGTTCTTCCTATACACACCTTCCCACTTTCACAATGGCAATTAGTGATGTTTACATCTGATGTTCAATCATTCACTCATCTTTTACCCAAATATTTTCTCTTAGGTTCAGACGTTCACAAGATTTCCTGTATTTTGAACACTGTACTTAGTTATTTTTACGTCTATGATTCAAACTCTCTCAAAATTTCCTCTACAGAACCAGGTATTCACAAATTTCAACATCCGAGGTTCAAACATTCATATGTCTTTTTCTACACTAATGCCGCACTTAATTATTTTTCTCAAACACTCACAAGATTTTCTATATCGAAACTTCATAGGCCTACTTGGTTATTTCGACCGTTAGATTCAGACACACACAACATTTTCTCAATTCGAAGACTCCTGGTATTTTGACTGAGGATATTCCATCACTGTTTTTAGGTACTGCCTTACTTTAAAGTTAATGTTCTTCTTGTGAAGTTCAGTTTGTGTCTTATTTTTGTATTCTGAGGTGAGCCTCGAATGTTTTCTAATCTGTTGGTGTGTTATCGGCTCCACTGAGTTATCAATCCATTCAAGGCTTTCAGGGTCTTAGCTTGTAGTATACTGTATATGTAGATGCAGAGAGATATTTGGAATCCAGGTCACATTTAGTGTAGGCCTCATCGTCACCAACACTACACAAGAAATAAACGTACTTTATTTATTTATTTATCTGAATTTTTCACGCTTTCAGAATGACAATGATATGCCTGTTTCCACCTGCCTCTACGAGTTATCTTTCAGTGTATCACTGGACAACATGTCTTGCAGCATCTAATTTCCATCACTAATCAGATTCTTTTAAATACTAGTTTTAACTATGAGATCATAAGACGAGTGTTTTAGGATCTTTGACTGCATCTGTTTATATTGTTATGGTATTATGGCTTGTCTACTGCTAATGAATTCTAATGATTATGCTATTAGGTGAAACAGCAGAAAAGAGTGAACAGCTTATCTCCTATGTTCTTCAGGTAAAACACATTATGATCACGTAACATTTCAGCTCTATCAGTTTAATAGTTTTGCTTCATATCAGAATAAACAGTACGAAATCACTTTTTTGCAATTACACATAATAAATCCGAAGTTCTGTCTTTATATCTACCTTTGTGTTCTTTTTAGCCCGAGAAGCACTGATCTGATGGGTCATGGTCCCTAAATAATTAAGGTTATGGGGGAAGGTGTAACTCTGAGCATGTGGTATCAGAGATTACATCAAGATAGACAAATTGGAAATATTATATGAGACGCTAAATATGGTTTTGTTGGATGAGTATATCAGAAGAAAAAGGAAGACTATATAAATAGCAAACACAGACAAAGACAGAAAGTCCTAACTCAGGTGAACATATGCCTCTACACACAGATATCACATACTGGCTTTCCATGTCTGACCTTCACACCGTTTAAGCATTGCATGCTGGGCCTCGCTCCGTTCGGGCCTTGCTCCGTCCGGGTATTAAACCGTCCGGGCCTTGCACCGTTCGGGCCTCGCACCAGCTGCGACTTGCTCCATTCGGGTGAAGGGAAAAATAAGTGAAGCAACTGAACCCGATTTGGGAAAAGTTGACTAAGACGTATAATAAATTGACAGAGATTGTAAGTCAATATCTTATTGATCTGGGAACTGCACAGAAAATGCATGCACAGTTGGATCAGATTAACTATCTGACGGGTCATGGTCCCTAAATATTTAAGGTTATGTGGGAAGGTGTAATTCTGAGCATGTGGTATCAGAGATTACATCAAGATAGACAAATTGGAAATATTATATGAGACAGCTATATATGGATTTGTTGGATGAGTTTATCAGATGACAAAGGAAGACTATTTAAATAGCATACACAGACAAAGACAGAGAGTCCTAACTCAGGTGAACATATGCCTCTACACAAAGATATCACATACTGGCTTTCCATGTCTGACCTTCACACCGTTTAAGCATTGCATGCTGGGCCTCGCTCCGTTCGGGCCTTGCTCCGTCCGGGTATTAAACCGTCCGGGCCTTGCACCGTTCGGGCCTCGCACCAGCTGCGACTTGCTCCATTCGGGTGAAGGGAAAAATAAGTGAAGCAACTGAACCCGATTTGGGAAAAGTTGACTAAGACGTATAATAAATTGACAGAGATTGTAAGTCAATATCTTATTGATCTGGGAACTGCACAGAAAATGCATGCACAGTTGGATCAGATTAACTATCTGACGGGTCATGGTCCCTAAATATTTAAGGTTATGGGGGAAGGTGTAATTCTGAGCATGTGGTATCAGAGATTACATCAAGATAGACAAATTGGAAATATTATATGAGACAGCTATATATGGATTTGTTGGATGAGTTTATCAGATGACAAAGGAAGACTATTTAAATAGCAAACACAGACAAAGACAGAGAGTCCTAACTCAGGTGAACATATGCCTCTACACACAGATATCACATACTGGCTTTCCATGTCTGACCTTCACACCGTTTAAGCATTGCATGCTGTGCCTCGCTCCGTCCGGGTATTAAACCGTCCGGGCCTCGCACCATCTGCGACTTGCTCCATTCGGGTGAAGGGAAAAGTGGAAAATAAGTGAAGCAACTGAAGCCGATTTGGCTAAAGTTGACTAAGAAGTATAATAAATTGACAGAGATTTTAAGTCTTTACCTCATCGATCTGGGAACTGCAAGAAAATTCATTTACAGTTTGATCTGATCAACTATCTGATGGGGCATGATCCCTAAATGTTTAAGGTTATGGGGGAAGGTGTAATTCTGAACATGTGGTATCAGGGATTACATCAAGATAGACAAATTGGAAATATTATATGAGACGGCTATATATGGATTTGTTGGATGAGTTTATCAGAAGACAAAGGAAGACTATTTAAATAGCAAACACAGACAAAGACAGAAAGTCCTAACTCAGATGATCATATGCCATAATAAACAGAAATCCATGAAGACAATGAAAGAATGAAGTGCATTCAGACCTCTTTTCTTCGTTGATCTCTGTTAAAAATTTCATAGATCTTATATCGGTATAGATTAGCTTTCTCAATATTATGAAATTGATCATGTTATTAGCAGCTGGAAACCTTATGTATAGCAGATTGCACAAACAAGTATACAAAGTGCCTAAGGCTCAAATTCGGAATATCCAATTCGTCAACCAATTTGATTTGGGGTTTTTCACTGTTTCTGCAGTCGTAGAGAAATGCTGGATTGCATATTTTCCTACCATGACCCATCGCTGCTATTTCATCCTAAATCAAAATCATTAAAAAAAAAATGTCAGTGGCCATAATACACCCAGGATATAAAATCCAATTGTAGGCTACTGCAATATTTACATGGCCTACTGATAATATCAAAATAGGCTATATTCCAACATGAAACAACAGTAGGCAGAGCAAACTGTTTTGTCAAAAAGGTAATCTTTCTATATCTTAAATTTTCGAAGTATAGGCCTGGCAATTTTGTGGGAAAGTATGGTAATAAACAGTGATCTACTTCAGCACGAAGAACTATTTCTCATCTATTTTCAAAGGAAAAACACGCTTAATTCATACCACTCCTATTTACCAAATTCCCTCTCCGAGAATTATGAGTACACATTCCATGGTCAATATTGTCTGTTGTATTGTGAGAAAAACAAGCTATCAATCATCCCTGTTCACTTTTATCCACATTAGTACAAAAAAGTTGTATAATCTTTTGTTACTGGAACGTTCTAAATGTAGGCCTAAGTGGTAGCCTACAGTCAGTGCGGCACAAGAACAGCCTAGTTTTTTGGAGGTCTGCTATCCTAAATCCAGGAGAATCCACCTAACCTACAAAAATCTGAAGTTCGAAAATTGCTTTCCATATTAAACAACTGTTTTAGCACTTCTCTTCTGAGCCACAAGACACTACTAATAAATCCCTCCGCATGATGTACTTTACATTGCCATTTGTCAAGGTCTACCGCAACTGTCCCTCCTTTCCGGAAGATCAAGCACACAACATGGGCGTCGGCATGGGGGGGGGCAATTGCCCCCTCTGGATTTACTTATGGATTCATTTATTTGTGGTACTCTGTGTCAACCTACAGTTGTAGCATGGAGAATAAAAGGAAATAGAATTACTTTATGAGTCTAGCAAGTATTAACTAATTATAACTATAATATGTATTTATAATAACATCTCACCAAGGTCATTGCTCAAAAGAGCGTATTCTGTTAACTTAAAAAAACTTTGTAGCCTCGTCGAATTCAGCTTGGTTTCAAAATAACGATCCGGTTAACTAAGTGAATATTAATGTGTTTAGCCCAATCATTTGAAATTGAGGTCCGAAATTGATTTTGCACCCCCCCCTTAATAAAATTCCTGGCGACGCTGTTGGCACACGATTTGTCTTTTGTTTAGGTGTCTGTCCAAACCTGGGTTTGATCATCGCACTATGTCATGGCGATAGGCATATGGTATGAATCCAGGCTGGGTTCATAACAAATCCCCAGTTTCTTTATTAAATGTTATCAGTTCGGAAGGTCAAAAGCTTGTTGGCCTTTACGCCATAGGTCCTGAAGCAATGATTCTAGCCTGTGGTAATTTAGGAATTCTAGTAGATATCAGGCCTATTCTAAATAACACGCAAGTGCTCAGGAAACCAGGATTACACACACATATATGCAAATTACTCAGTTGTGCAATCGCAGGAAGCAACAAATATTGTATTGTATTACTGATCCTGTAACTTTACACTTTGCAGATAGCCCTAGACATAGATACAGATCAAGCCAAGAAAATATATTATATCAGTCGAATTTGGTTAATTCGACGTTGGATAATTCGAAATATTGTATAATTCGAATAAATACTCATTCCCCTTGAAATTCCTATATAAATGTATGTTAAAAAATTGCCATTAATTAGAAGTTTTTAAGCTTAATTTGGATAAATCGAAGCCAAAATTTGTCTCATGTTAATGTTGTAAGGATTCCAAGAGTTCATTGCTTCCACGAATTCCACAAGAATTCTCTAATTCGCCGAAGAACCGTAGTCGCAGGTACCGTACTAAAGTGTATTTTTAACCACCGTTTTCTTCCTTCTGCTGAATAGATGTTCAATGGAATGCGAAGTTCATCCCCTTCGCTACAGTGTTGGCGGGATTCAACACATCTGTGAAAATTTTAGTGTACATTCTATCCTCAAAGTGTGACTGTGTTTGAAAATGTCAAAGCGTAGAGCATACACCAGTTTGACGCCTGCAAAAAAAGTGGAGTGTTACGAGAGGTGGAGAGAGGGGAAAGAAAGAAGTGTGACATTGATTTGATTTGATTTATTAAGTCCATCGGAACATATGCATGTTATGGGACACGTCAATATAATTACAAATACAAATATAAACGTACAGTTGAAGAAATATGTACAATATGAAAATTTCTTTACAGAGTATAAAATATAGATATTAGCAAATTATTGACTTATATTAATTTATAGCCTAAGTACCAGTTTTATAATTCAGATAAGTAAAATTATAAAAAATAAAAATACAAAAAATACAAATACAAATACAAATACAAATTGCAAAGGCATATGGAATTTTACCGAACACTTTGTCCACCTACATAAAAAATAAGGACAAAATCTTGACAAGTTAGGTTACACAAAACGGGGGAAATAGGAAACGTATGAGAGGCGGGGAATTTCCCAGTGTTGACGAGTGCACTCTAAAATGGTTTAAGCAGTCGCATGATCGTAACATCCTTTAAATGGGATATTGTGTTCCTTTATTAAATTTAGGGTTACAACTTTAGTGTGGAAAAAAATGCTTTCAATTAACATCATAACAACAGGATGACAGTGATTAAGGTAAGATTCACTGTACAATAATAATTATTTATTGCAATGAGTTTATTTTTTACATTTTTACGGCATTTTCATTTAAAAAGTCACAATTTTGGTTAATTTGAAATTTGGATAATTCGATTATTTTCTAATTCCCCTTGGGGTTCGAATTACTAAGAGTCCACAGTATATATATATAATTAAGTCATATTACAGAATAAAAAATTAAAAGAATCACTATCTCTTTTCTCACGTTAGACATGCTATTCCATTCAGTAGAAGCAGTTATCAATTGCGTAACAATGCTGATCGGAAATAACTATTTTTCTTGGATGGTACTTAAATAAATATATATATATATATATACAACCAAGTTATATTACAGAATAGAAAATTAAAAGAATCATTATCTCATTTCTCACATTAGACATGATCTTCCAATGAGTGGAAGCAGTTATCAATTGCGCAACACTGCTGATAAGAGTTATTTTCTTTGCTCTAGTAACTTTTGGATGGCACTTAAATAACTTTAAGAAGACAAAGTAAAATTCTGTATAAATACTTACAATGTTCTATAGTTTTATGAAGATGTTTCCATGTTCGAATTACATTGAAAATTTACACTAGAAAACCGGAACTCGTCTCACAACACAACGAACCAGCGACCGTTACCATACAACTAGCGGTTCGCTTGAAAAACTAGTGCTACCAACATAACACCAACAAAATTCTCAATTTCAAAAGAGCAACAAAACATTCCTACATCGGAACATAAAATATTACTGAAGCATTAAATTAATTTTCTTCTTCTTCCTTATTATTATTATTATTATTGTTATCATTATTATTATTATTATTATTATATTACGAGTACTATTACTATTATTATCATCATTAACAATTATTATAATAAATTATAATAAAATAATAATCATAATGATTAATAATATTATTATAGTAATGATTATCATAATAAATATAATAATTCCTTGCGCGACTCATTAAAGGTGTAAATATGACTGCATTTTCTTAGTATGAGTATATTTTGTTAATTGGAATTTTGTAATTGATATCTTCTGATTCCATAAATTGGGATGCTTGCGATAAAAAAAATGAAATAAACGGACACCTTGTCCATTTCTAACATTTTCCTTAATTCGATCATTATTCTGTGCTATAATCTGCCTCACTAAACCTGTTTCAAGCTACAGTATCTATGCTACGGAAAAGTGTAAACATTTTACTTTTCCCGATTCTATCGGGATTCTCAAAACAAAAACAAAACAGTCCCCTACAATGGGAATAGAAGGGTAGTGTATAGAACAATTTAGAAGAAAGAAGCGTGTTTGTATTTTGTTTTCGTTTTGTCTGTCTGGTGGAAACAAAATAAGCCCTGATCTTTTGCCATCAAAACGAATGAAAATCACAGCAACAACAAAAAACAACAACAAAATATATACATATATGCCTATAATAGAGTAACAGCTCTCAAAATTTGAGGATTCAATGTGGTAAATTTTTCCAGAGTCACGTAAAAAATTGAAGAAAATCGTATGAAAATTGCGAAATTTCTTAAATTCATAGGCCGGTTCCCCTAAGGAATGTCCCCCAATAACAAATAACGATATTTTGCATTAAACTCTCCTCGGAGTACCGGTAGCATATGTTCGCCATTTCTGGTAGGATTGATGAAACCTCCTGTAAACAAGAAATTATATTATCAATGCATTGTCTAGAGATATTTACTAGAGATGGGATTATCTGGTTAATTGCGAAAATAATTGTTCTAATAACCATTATCTCTTGTGCAGCTAACTCAATTACAGTTAACCAGATAACTCGATAATTACGTCATTTTATCCAGTTATTTGTGATTATCCCGAGTTATTTGTAAAACAATTAACTGCAGTGGAATTAATTGTCAGGATAATTGACATAAAATCCAGATAACTGTAAATAATATCCAGTTAACTATGTGTTCAAATAACGGTTAACTGTATTCTCATCTCTGCAGTTAATTATTGTCTGTGAAGTAAAAAGTTGAACCAAATGACTGTAGTTAACCTCTTTATTTATACAGTAATTATATTCGCAACGTGATATAATTCCCCTGTTAAAAAAGCTTGATTCATCCATATAATACAAGAAACAAAGACAACTTTGCAACGATTGGTCACAACCTGAAGCTCTATGAAAAGATGCTCTAGTAACTTTTGGATGGCACTTAAATATCTTTAATCATAGAAGACAAAATAAAATGTTGTTCCTTATGTCAAAGCTAATTTTTGTTAAGCTGGAGTTGTGAGGCCCTTCAACATCTGTCATGGGGGAATTTTAGCTATTATTTAAAAATATAAATAAATACTTACAATGTTCTATAGTTTTTTGAAGATGTTTCCATGTTCGAATTACATTGAAAATTTACACTAGAAAACCGGAACTCGTCTCACAACACAACGAACCAGCGACCGTTACCATACAACTAGCGGTTCGCTTGAAAAACTAGTGCTACCAACATAACACCAACAAAATTCTCAATTTCAAAAGAGCAACAAAACATTCCTACATCGGAACATAAAATATTACTGAAGCATTAAATTATTTTTCTTCTTCTTCCTTACTATTACTATTATTATTATTATTATTATTATTATTATTATTATTATTATTATTATTATTTTATTACGAGTACTATTACTATTATTATCATCATTAACAATTATTATAATAAATTATAATAAAATAATAATCATAATGATTAATAATATTATTATAGTAATGATTATCATAATAAATATAATAATTCCTTGCGCGACTCATTAAAGGTGTAAATATGACTGCATTTTCTTAGTATGAGTATATTTTGTTAATTGGAATTTTGTAATTGATATCTTCTGATTCCATAAATTGGGATGCTTGCGATAAAAAAAAATGAAATAAACGGACACCTTGTCCATTTCTAACATTTTCCTTAATTCGATCATTATTCTGTGCTATAATCTGCCTCACTAAACCTGTTTCAAGCTACAGTATCTATGCTACGGAAAAGTGTAAACATTTTACTTTTCCCGATGCTATCGGGATTCTCAAAACAAAAACAAAACAGTCCCCTACAATGGGAATAGAAGGGTAGTGTATATTACAATTTAGAAGAAAGAAGCGTGTTTGTATTTTGTTTTCGTTTTGTCTGTCTGGTGGAAACAAAATAAGCCCTGATCTTTTGCCACCAAAACGAATGAAAATCACAGCAACAACAAAAAACAACAAAAAAATATATACATATATGCCTATAATAGAGTAACAGCTCTCAAAATTTGAGGATTCAATGTGGTAAATTTTTCCAGAGTCACGTAAAAAATTGAAGAAAATCGTATGAAAATTGCGAAATTTCTTAAATTCATAGGCCGGTTCCCCTAAGGAATGTCCCCCAATAACAAATAACGGTATTTTGCATTAAACTCACCTCGGAGTACCGGTAGCATATGTTCGCCATTTCTGGTAGGATTGATCAAACCTCCTGTAAACAAGAAATTATATTATCAATGCATTGTCTAGAGATATTTACTAGAGATGGGATTATCTGGTTAATTGCGAAAATAATTGTTCTAATAACCATTATCTCTTGTGCAGCTAACTCAATTACAGTTAACCAGATAACTCGATAATTACGTCATTTTTTCCAGTTATTTGTGATTATCCAGATAGTTATTTGTAAAACAATTATCTGCAGTGGAATTAATTGTCATGATAATTGACATAAAATCCAGATAACTGTAAATAATATCCAGTTATTATGTAAACGATGCAAGAAGTCTGCAGTGAATGGTCTAAAATGTCAAAATAGTTCATCAATATTCCACCAGAGTTGTGCTAAAATAACGACGAATGTTAAACGTTACGGACGACTCATTTATGTGCTGTCATACTGTCAAGAACAGTATTCATTTGAAAGTGAGTGAGATATATTATTGGAGGAATATCAGAGGGTAAGACATATAATTTTAATATCCTAAATTATATTGTGGAGCTGAAATATGTTATAATTGCTGAACTACGGCATGAAATTGAACTTTAAAATGACAAAGTGAGGTTAATGGAGCTAACTGCGTGTTCCTGGTTCTGGTAAAAACATCAAGTCGCATGCTACTAGCCAATAGTATTAGTGATATTGCAAACCAAACACAAGCCACCGCTAGATTAAATGACTATGGTAAAGTTCCTGGGGACCAGCCCTCTCCTTAGCACTACAGTTTTAATTTTTAATAAACGAAACAATGTTCAAAATGTGTCCCTATACCCGAGACGAGCTAAGAAGGAAACCTGAAGTAAACAAAAATCAATATGTCTGTCTCTCTCTTAGGCAATACGAGTAATGTGCTTAGAGTGAGACAGGCATACTGTTCTTTGTTTACTTCAGGTTTCCTTCTTGGAACGGCCAGACTTTAGGTGTAAGGATTATAATTAGGTGCGAAATTGGTTCATTATAAGAATGCATCCTGTCTCTTACCTTAAAATACGTAATTCATGATAATAACATATAACTGACGCGTGAGTTCGGTATGCCCTGCAATAGTATATTGCGATACAAGTGCCGTAAGGCACGTTTACGGGTCGAGGAAACAGATTGAAAATCCGAGGCGCAGCCGAGGGTTTTTAAGTTTTCGAGACCCGTAAATGCCTTTACGGCCCGTGTGTTGCATGCTATTTTTTGCACGATGATTATTTATATCAATTTAATTATATTAATTGTGATATTACCTGAAAATATTATGTAAATACATTCTTGAAAATAGGTGTTTATTTCAGAAAGTGATTCGCATGTGTTTGTTGTTATGGGAACCGAATATTTGTCCTGGGGGCCGTGCCCATAAAGGCTTGTATTATGAAGTGTATCGTAATGAATTATGACGTGGCGCTTGGACCGTAAGTAATTTAACCTCATCGCAACGTCCTTAGCAACACGATTGTGTGGGAATGTCAACTTACGATCCATGTAAACAACGTTCGTAAGTACCACTTACTAGCTAAGGAGTGCAAAAAACTAATATCACTCTTCATAACCTAACCAAACAAACCTAACCAAAGCTAACTGCCACTAAAATAGAATCCACCTGCCACTACTTACCTTAATGCAAGAAGATCACTTGCTCATCCTACATCACTCAGAACCATAATATGACTGGCATGTTTTATGCGTAATAAAAATGAACTGATTGAAATTAGTAAAAATAAAATACAAAGTTCTAAAAAACTAGTAATTTCGCCCCTTAATCAATTCCTAATCCTCTCACGCAGCGGGCCCGGGTTCGATTCCTGGTCGGGACAAGTTACCTAAGTGAGGTTTTTTCCGGGGTTTTCCCTCACCTATGAGACAAATGTCAAGTAACTTTAGGCCCTTGTGGTCCCCGAATATCATCTGGCCGTCATTATCATCTTCATCCTCATCCACGCCTTGTTCTGAGTGAGTGTGTGTGTGAATGGTGTGTATCGTCCTATGTGTTCGTGTTGTCTTGGAGGTGGCCCCGGCATTGGGCTGATCACTCATCCGGGGAGGCCCTCCATGTCCTTGTCTGGTCAGAAAAGTATGTATGTGATCCAAAGATAATCCCTCTCCCGACAGGTCGCGGCCCTGTAAGGCCCGGATGGCTCGGGTCGCTTAAATCCTAAAAGGGAGAGGTAAAACTACGAAAAAGAAAGAAAAAAAGAAATCAATTCCTTGAACAAAAGTAAGTACATTTAATGAAGTTTCCAGTTCCAGGAAGGAAAATTGCAATGATAAGGAGATAGTGCTCTACCCAAGTTCCTGGTACAAGCAAACAAGTTGACCAGGTTATTTCTCGCAATTTCAGTGAAGTTGTATAGGCTCGTGTTATTAATAGCAATTACAAAGGATCACCTGGTCTTCATACGATTAAAAAGAATACTGATAAGCAAAATTGTGACGATAACCCAACCGCTAACAACATTCAGGAAATGTCGGACGATGTCTGGATAAAGATCTCATCCAAGAAGAGAACAAATAGAATCAGGTAAACTGATATAACAAAGTGCCAAGAATGCTTTTTTTTTTAATCAGTGATAATTGCAATTATGATAGGCCCATGCAGAAAAGAAGTTAGGCCTATTTTTGTAATATATCTCAGAGTTAAACTCCCAAAACAAAATGCGCTAGCAATAATATTAGTGATGCAATAGGCCTACGATTCGCTGACATCTTTGTTTCAAGTTTAGAATTAATGAATTAATAAAAAGTTTATCTGAAATCTATCCGTCAGGAATTACATTAGGTATACTGCTGCACAGGAACGAATAAGAAAAATACTCACATTAAAATATAATGTAGATATCGGTATCTATAGAATGCACAATATAATATCAATATTCAACGGCTAGTTGTGTTTTATATATTTTATTTACACTATTATCTACACTGACAACATTATGAAGAAATGAATCAATCAAGGCGGGCTAACAATATCAATAAACGATTGGCAATTTGTTACGTTATGTCATATATTATATTGTGGGCCATGCAATAAATAATATTGTAGCGTTTTATGTACATTACAAAATTAATATTGATATACTCGTTATTTCGGTACCGGTCAACCGATATGGTAAATTTTAGAGCTCAAATAGGTTTGTGCCAATGGACGTCATAAATGCGTATGCCAAGTTTCATGAAAATCCCATAAAGCGTATTTGAGTTATCGCGCTTTTTTCTATTATGTTACCATAAAAATAGGCACTAAATTGGGTATTACTCCGGTACCGCTCTACTGATTAGGTTCAATATCAATAGGCTTCTTCCCATGGACGTTATAAATGCCTATACCAAGTTTCATGAAAATCAGATAAATCGTATTTGAGTTATCGTGCATACAGATACATGGACGAACAGACGGACAGGCATTTTCCCGTCCCCACACACAGTCTCATAAAGTGGATCAAAAGTGATGGAGAAGCAGGTAAAACGTAAATCAGTTTTCATTACGTCTACAGAGGTAATGAACCACATAAAAGCACATGATTTAAATGCTCTGAAAGTTATAAAATGAAAACAAAGTTTGACACATACGCATCATTTTACATAGAAGTAGAAGAAGGAAACTTTCAATCATACTTTCTGGATGAAAAGTGGCCCGAAGGAAGCATGATAAGTGATTTTTTGGACAGCTTCGACTTGAACAAATACATGACGCTGAACAAGTTAAAAAAGATTGACATTTACCCTCAGCTCAATTAGGCCTGCCTAATTATAGTGTGAAATCTGATTTTGACCTATTTTACTGGAACGTTTAAAGTTTAGTGGACAAACTTGACGAAATTGATTTATTCAATGATGTTACTATAGTTTCCCAATTAAGTTTGATCCTGTTCAAAACAAAGAGGCGTGGCTGTCATAGTCCGCACGTGAGAACGCATGTCATCACCGTGATAATGGTAGTTTGTTTATTCTCAGTACAACTCACTTCCTCTCTATCTTGAATAAATAAACATGAGAGGGAAATACAAGTACGGAGAGAGGAGTAAGATATGCGTGGGTGTCCCGCAGGGTCGTCCTTTATGTTTTGTTTGCTAATTGATATACTATAATGATGACGATGCCAGTGAGAGTTTGTTATTTCACGTGTAAATGTTGATATTATTGTTGCATGAACTTACGAACACTACTTCTCCACTAGCAAGCCACACCCTGGTAATGGCGCATACATGATTAACCAATCACGTTTTGTCACATGATGCGAATTTTTCTCAAACTCTCTGTGAGTTCTCCTCACCTTGTTTTGAACAGGATCAAACTTACTTGGGATATTCTCTAGAAGCTTAATATTGAGAAGGGTCTTCACGGCATTTTGAGTTTTGAAATTCTTCATTGATGTGGAAGCCAGATCTTGAGTTTATTCGGGAAATTTGTGTGCATCCATTGTTTGGATTGTTCTTTTGATTCTGGATTGTCGCAACGAATCCACGTTTCATCCCCTGTCACGATGGATTTCAAAAACTCGTTCCCGTGCCGAGTGACTTTCATCTTTTTCGGCAGCTGAAGAAAGATCTGGGAGGACAGAGCTTCCACACCAACGAAGAACTCCAAAGCACTTCAAAATATTGTGAAGACTCTTCTCAATAAGCTGGCGGCAAACTTCTATGAAGAGGGTATTTAAAAGTTGCACCATGCTTCGACAAATGTCTCAGTCGGAGCGCAACATGTAGAGAAGTAGCTAGGAGGTATACCTAAATGTTCCAAATAAAACAGATTTGATTTTCACTGTGGTTTTCATTTTATGCCCCATCGGAGGTTGAAAAAAACAGCCCTCATAGTTATTTACAAATATCAGTTTGGTGGGACATAAGATTTCATGTTGGCGTGTAGTTGCTTCATAATTGAGGAGCAGGGTCCTGCCCCCGACCTGTTGCTGACAATCAATACAATACGTTGTGACATTTGTGATTGCAGAATACCAAGCTCGGCACCGAACTGGAGTATGTCATAGCCAGGAAAAACCCCAAAAACTCTCGTCATGCCAATCTCGAACTCAGGGTAAGTACCCCAATCAGTAATCTTTATTTGAGCACTCCTTTAAAAAATGTTTCCTTTCAAATACCAAAACACCAGACTAAGTAATGCGTACACTTACGTGTTTTCAACATAAATATACGTTTTTCGCCTAGCCTTTTGACGGAAATCAGTCGAACTGCACAAAGTGATTTCTTACGTAATATGCACTAGTAGGCCTACCGGTAGCATATATGAAATGCTTAATGTTATATCAGTACCGGTACATAGTTTGGAAACCCCATCTAACTGTACGAACTCATTTGTAATATAAAGCCACATGGCGAACTCACTGGCATTACTCTTTACCCAATTCCATATTAGCTAGAAACTTGAAATTAGGCACACTAAAAGCTTTTAGTCTGTAACTGACGGGAAAAGTCCAAAAAGTTCAATTGTTTTAATTTTTACCCCTAAAAAATTTTGAAAAGGGCGGATGCAATTTAAAGTCTCTGCTCAGTTCCCACGAGAACAATGTTACTTACCGAAATAGCCGATAGATATTGTTTAGTAGGCTATATAGTATCAGTTCAGAAAGAAGAAGAAGAAGAAGAAGAAGAAAAAACTTCTCCCGAGAACCTCATAGTGGGTTTGGGGGGGCAGAGCCCCCAACGACCGAAACGAGCTCGGTCATACACTGTCGTAATCTGTAGTTTTCTGAATGTTCTTCTATATAACACCGAAATATTTTACTTGTGTATACAGGGGACATAGACAAGCTACTTTTATTAGGAGGTTTTTGCTCTATGGTTATGTGTATGCTACAGGGCATTAAAGTCATTACAATTTGGTGCTCAAAAGTCAATAATTAAGCAAAATAAGGTTAAAATTTTCATTAAATTGACTTCATGCCTTCTTAAAATCCGATTATTAATCATTCATCAACAGCTATAATATCATAATTTAGAGATATCATAATCTGCAAAATTTACACTGCAATGGTTTAAATTCAATCATTACTCCAGTGTTAACAAAGAAGTTCCTTTGTTTTGCATTTTTTTTATTCAAATGTTAGAAGAAATGGCGGCCATGCTTTGAGAGATTTTATGCAGTAAGAATAAAAAATGAATCCATAGAGCAAAAATCTCCTAATAAAAGTTGTTTGTCTATGTCCCCTCTATACACAGGTAAATAATTCGGTGTTATTCACTAACAGTCTGTATATTTTGTAAAATATTGTTTCTTCCATCTAGGCCTACTGCTTTACTAGAATTAACATGATGGTAAGTCTGTTAAGGCACAAGAAAGTCCTCCTTCTGATGAGTTGTCGTTGTTGCAGGGATCGCCACTGTTCTCCATCAAACAGAGCTTGGCGTCCCCGGAAACTGTGAACGGCACGGTAGTTCTTAGTGGAGAGCTGGACTTCGAGACCCAGGCGATGACACGTTGTCTGTGTTCACTGTGGACGCTTACGCCGAGCCGGAGAACGACATGCGTAACCTTGCGAGCTTCACACTGGCTGACGTCACTGGCTGTGCTTGACGTCCAAGATATGCCCCCCGTGTTCACACGCGTGCCCCCGGTCACCCTGCTTAACAACACGCTAAAGGAGGTCAGTATAACCACTGTTATAATAAGATAAATAAATGCTTAGCTTGCAATTAATTTTAATGGGGGACATACAGCTTTCGGTGAAATTCATGGTTGAGAAATAGGTGAATTTCGTTATTTTTTCCTCAGCAATGAATTGCTCTACAATCTTGCAATCTGATATACTCTTTATTGACTACTTCTACAATTGCACACTACAGGTATTTTCAAAATTAATCAAACTGTTACAGTATCGGGTAATTATCATTACAAAATGGCAGTCACGTTTCATGCACTAAAATCCCGTTTCTGTGATAATTTCCACAAATGGCAATATTTTTGAGTGATTATTTTGTCTATCGATTTGCAAACATCATATGAACAACATCATCTACAATCTTTGGATTATCTATAATATAAGTATTTAAAAAAAAAAAATCTATTTGTAATAATTTTCTTTTTCATTAAAATATATAGAAATATAATTTAATGTTAAATGAATGATTGTAGACAATGTTGTTCATACGATATTAACAAATATACAGAAAAATAATTACTCAGAAATACTTATGTTTGTGGAAGTTATCAAGGAAACGGCATTTTAGTGCACGAAATGTGGCTACCGTTTTGAAACGATAATTACCCGTAGTTTGATTAATTTTGTAAATAGTATGCAATTGGAAAAAAATAATGAAATTCACCTATTCTCACCTATGAATATCACCGAAAGCTGTATGTACCCAAGTAAGCAAAAAGCGTTCCATGCCGTTAGCCCTAATCCTCGGCACTGTCCCTTAGCACGGGCTTGGGTAAATTCGTGCCCTTCTGGTCGGTAGCAGAAATAATTTTTGAAATCTCGCAAGTGCCAGTATTACCCATGACCATGAATATGGGATATTATTGTCCTTAATTTATAATAATTAAGGAATCGCGCACAATGTGCATTATCTTAACCTAAGACTTAACCTACCCAGTCCTGAACCCGGGGAGGGGATCTTTCACTACTGAAAAATCCCCCACCCGGCCGGGAATCGAACCCGGGCCGCCGGAGTGGAAGGCAGGCGTGCTACCGACTCACCCACGGCGGCGGAGTCGTCCTTAATTTATCAGAGGTGCCAAAGATATTCTATCGAGAATGCTCTGAACGAATGAAGTTCATCCTTTTTTTCGGGGGGGGGGGAGGCTGGTGACATGCTTGAACTGCTCTATACTCTTGGTGCATCATTTGAAATTGAAAGTTACTGTGTAGTAAATAGTACTATAACCAGGGCACTTGTGGATAGCTGTAATATGCAGTGATAGGAAAAGTACAAAAAGAAAGTAATTGGGCTGAATTGAACTTACCCAAGAGACATTTTACTTAATTACAATTACAAATTACTTTTTCAAAAAGTAATCAGTAAAATTACAATTACATTTACAATTACTTTAAAATGGCAGTACCTAAAAGTTCCTTGTTTTTTGTTTGTTTTGAGCACAAGCCCAAATTAATCATTAATGAACAAACAAATAAAAAAAAATATCAATTACAATATTTTCGGAAACATTGAGTAACTTTTTGTTAATATTAACGACTAATAAAATGTAACAATTGCAATTTTATTTCCAGAAGTAAATTACAAGTAGAAATTACATTTTTAAAGTATTGATTACAAGTAAATGGGACCAAAAAAGGAATTGTTACTGTAATCCGATTACTTTTACTCAATTACTTCCCATCACTGGTAATAAGGGCATGTGAATGATCATCTTAATTATATACTGTTATACAGGGTGATGTAATTCTGACGGTGCATGCCGAGGATGGAGATAAAGGTTTCCCTCGTCAGATTCGCTACGGGCTGGTGTCCAAGAACCACCCTTTCACACCCTTCTTCCACATGGATGACAAAACAGGTGAGTTACGCTTTCAGGTTACAAGAACAATGTTATGCATTGGGGTCAAGCGGATTGATCTGCTGACCACTGCGGTAACAGCAAAACCCACGCGACTTTCTTTATTTCACTTTTGTTTCTTTCTGCCACCCACATCTCTCTCTCTCTCTCTCTCGTTTTTATTTTTTTTTACTATCTCGCACTGCTTTCTTTTCCTCTTTTCTGTATACAGTAGAGTCCCGCTATTCCGAACCCCGCTATTTCGAAAATCCATCTGTTCCGAACAAAGTTCAGAAAAAATAACGATTTTTTTAACTTAAAAAGAGGAGAAATTAAAAAGACGTTCGTGAAAAAAAGGACATTTAGAGACATACATAGAGCCTTAGCTTGAAGAAAACGCCTGAAACCGAATTGGAATGAAAGCTGGTTACTTACAGCACATGTCGGCTCCATTTATACAATTCCCGGCACTTAACTTACGCCGTAACAGGTCAATACGTTGCTATTATTCATGAAATCCGCCTATTCCGAATTCCCGCTAAACCGAACAGTGTTCGGTCCCAATTAGTTCGGAACAGCAGGACTCTACTGTACTTCACACACTACCCACCATGATTTTTGCGGAAAAGATCTAATAAGTTATTTTAACTAAATAAGGACTCCTGATTTAAATTATCTGAAGGGTAGTTATAAGCCACCCACTGTTTTTAGAAACTCAGTCTTGCCTGGTGAACAATAATGATTTCCATCAAGATGAAACAATTGAATACGCACTTTTCTTTAAATTTCCTACATGAATTCCGTAATATGCATAATATATTACTATACGAGTCGCGTCCATAAAGTAAGTTTCCCTGAGGCCGTTTAGAGAAACAAATCACAATTTTATGGACATATTATATGTTCCAACAGATACAGCACGTGTTCAGTTATCTTTCAACATATCGCCACCGGGACTGAAACATTTGCCATACTGTGGAACCAACTTTTGAAAACTTGTGTCGTAGAAGTCAGCCGCCACTGTGTGACAAACATCTCTGTCATTCCCTGTCTATTCTTTAGGTGTAGGAAAAGATGAAAATCACTGGGAGCGAAGTCCGGGCTGTAGAGTGGATGTTTAAACACCTCCTAGCAGAAGTTCGGCTATGGGGTGTTTCAACATTCACCCTAAAGCTCGGACCTCGCTCCCAGTGATTTCCATCTTTTCCTACACTTCACGAAATGACAAAGAATGACAGATAATGACAGAGAGGCAAAGGTGGTTGTCACACGGCGATTCAAATCCCAGGCGGCACACTTCTATGACACTGGTATTCGAAAGTTGGTGCCACAGTAAGAAAAATGTTTCAATTACGGCGGCGAGTATGTTAAAAAATAACTGAACACTGGCTGTGTCTGTTGCAATATATATTTCATTGAAATTGTGTTTTGTTTCCGTAAAAGGCCCCAGGGAAACTTGCTTTATGGACGCGCCTCGTATTATAGGTATATTGTGTAGCCTATTATAATTAGGGTTCGGATGTTTATGAAATGTCATATTTTTATCCTGACCTCCATTCTCGCCGAAACCACGCATTAAACACGAGTTACATGTTTGTTATCGTAATCAGGCCATTTTTATTTTGCATATGAAGTCATATTTTGGTCATTTTCATGGTCTTGGTCATATTTCGGTCATATTCGTAATTTAGCGTCATATGTCAGCAATAAATTCAGTAAAAGAGCGCAATATTATGCAGTATGTGCACTAAATCGTTTACTTAATTTTTTTCCGAAAATGAGACACTGGTTTTAGTGTACCGTCATATGGGGTAATTTCGGACGTTTTTTGCTTATTTTTTACTGTACGTTGGTTACCATCAGACGTACGAAATTTATTTATTTTTGGATGAATAGGTTAACAATCTAGGAGCACTATAAATGCTGAGAGGTGCAACTAATTGTTTACCTCAAAGTTTTAAAAAATAATAAAAGTTGTCCGAATTTACCCCGCTGGTTGGGGTAACTTCGGACAGACAATAGTTTTTCATTTCTGTCCGTGTTTTCCCCATGTATGGGGTTATTTCGGACACAGAATAACAAAAAAAATATATATTGAACTGTATCATTAGGGAAATGCTTGCCTTGGAAAAATCCATTATCCTCTCTGCATGCTTGGCGCCCCTCTTAACAACCACGTGTTTCCTTCCCGGGTCATCACACAGATTAGTTTCGTCGTAATTTAAGATGTTTTCAGGTGGAATTCCCTCCAAAGTTGGCTGCAAGTTGTCAAAATATTCCCGGACAGACTCAATGCTGACTTCTGCACGAGCTCTTTTAATATTTTCAGAAAGCCGAACTGAAGGAACATTAGCATGCTTCTTCAATAAAGATCTTATCCATTCAACTCCTGGAAGATTATTAGTAAAGCGTTTTTCTTTTCTTCCCACTCTGTCAAGATACCGGATATCAGTTGAAGTTAGAGGATATCCCCAATGTGCTGCCCTCAGGATACCATGTACCAGCATTTCTTCCTCTTCACTATCTAAGACAGTTGGTGCTCCAATTGCTTTAGGGTTTGTGCGATTAACCTTATTTTCCAAGGTGGATCGTGGTACCCTAAAATACTCTTGGGCCTTGCGATAGGTCATTTTTCCGGATTTAATGGCTTTTACTGCTTCAGCCAGTTTCTTTTCATCATAATTACTATAGATCTTCCTTTCCCGGCGTCCTTTTGTAGACACGCGGCATCGTCCGAAATTACCCCAGGGTTGAAGAAATTTACGAAGAACCGTATGTGAAATTGAAACTGTGCAGAAAAAATACATGGAATAATCACACATACGTTTGTGCACAACTACAGAAATTATAGCAACAGATTAGAAGCAGTTTGATTCTTTAATTAGCCGAGAATACTAACAATTTTCAGTAACATCTGTTCATGCTAAAATAAAGCCGACAACAATGATCCCTTGTAGCGAGCACGTGCCTTCGGTAATGCAAAGTTCACGTGCAAAACTAGGTGCAGGTGTTCAAGTTAAACACAAAAACTGCGCGCGCGAAAATTAAATCACGGTGTGATGCATAGTAGCCAACATAAAACGAAAAGATAGCATTTTGTCCGAAATTACCTAATAAGTCCGAAATTACCCCATATGACGGTAATTGAAATGTGAAGGGATATTAACAAAAAATAGCACAATTGCCTTTTCCTCCTTGTTGTTAACAACTTCCAATAGACATGTTTTAAAAATATTTTCAGTTCACAGTTACAGTCGTACCTGGAAACATTAACAGATTAGAAATTCTTTAGAAATAAACCTGTAAAATTGTTAAAAAGTGATTATCTGATGGAATTAATGTGATGTTATAATTTAGTGTCATAAAAGTTTTAAATTGGAACATTTATTTTTAGATAATACGATCTTTTATGAAGGGATATTTAGGATTTTTGTGTCATTTTTAAGGTCATATTTAGTCATTTTTAAGGTCATATTTTCCACTTTTTTAGGTCATACACATCGGCATAGGCGTAACCAGGCCGACCATATGGGGGAGGGGGTTATAACATCTGGAGAGGGGAATTTCGGGGTCCTCCCCCAGAAAATTTTAAAAATTAAGGTGCACAATAACGAGTTTTAAGCTTCCCACGCTTTAAACTCATATTAAGTAATTTATAAGCAGATTTTTAAAAAAGGTGGTATATCACAAAAATGAAATAAATAGTACTATTTTCCATTTTTTAATCAATGGGGGGGGGGGGTTCAAACCCCCAACCCCCCCCCCCTCGTTACGCCTATGCACATCGGAACCCTAATTATAATATATTATTCTAAGAGCCAAAACTTTTAATTGGGTGAATAAAGTTATGTGTATCACATATTTTTTGGTGTTACGTTTTGCTTTTCTTACAGTCTGATCTTCTTAAATCACGACACAGTAATGTGAAATCGATGACAATTACAAGCCCTGTATATTTTAACTGGATGTTGACCTTAAGGTGGCGGATAAGCATCTCAACTTGCGTGTAGGTGTTGTGGCTATTCTCCCACTCCTTGGAACTTGTTTTCGCAACTCTGTCGTAAGAAAAACAAAAGCCGGTGTTCAAATATATACCTGAAGACATTTTCAAATCTAAACATGCAAACTACAAACTTAGGGCGCTGCAGCAACTGACCAGAAAGGGTGGGGGGTGGGATGGGGAAGTTTGTTCTGGCGTGACCAGTGATGTTATCAATCATTTCTTCTAGGTCACTGCCCTCTTCACACGTCCTTATTGAGACAAAGGAGCTCTGAAAGAGGTCCTATGTAACTTTTATGAGCGATGGGGAAGAAGCGATACTAAGTACGAAAAACGTTCACAAAGTAAGTTTCCCTAGGGCCGTTTACACAAACAAAACAAAATGTCATGGAAATATTTACTGCAACATATACAGCAAGGGTTCAGCTATTTTTTAACATATTCGCCACCTGAATTGAGACATTCCTCATAACGTGGGACCAACGTTAGAATATCTGTGCCATAGAAGTCTGCCGCCTGGGATTTGAACCATTGTGTGATAACCTCCTCCGTTTTTCTGTCATTTCTTGAGGGGTAGGAAAAGATTAAAATCTCTGGGAATGCGGTCCGAGTTGTAGGGTGGAGGCTTCAACACCTCCCTGCAAGTCTCCTGCAAAAGTTCGGCTACGAGATGTTTCAATATCTACCTTACAGCCCGGACCTCGTTCCCAGTGATTGCCATCTTTTCCTACACCTCAATAAATGACAGAGATTGACAGAGAAGCAGAGATGATTGTCACACAGTGGTTCAAATCCCAGGCGACAGACTTCTACGACACAAGTGTCTCACGATGTGACAAGATGTCTCAATTCCTGTGGCGAATATGTTGAAAAATAGCTGAACACTCGCTATATCTATTGCAATAAATATTTCCATGAAATTTTGTTTTGTTTGTGTAAACGGCCCCAGGGAAACTTACTTTGTGGACGGCCCTCGTAGATTAGGTGGAAAATAAATATAGGCACTTCTTCTTTCTCTGAGTTTAACCATCCCCGTTCTATGATGATTAGGTGTCTAGATGCAAACCCCGACATTTCCAACTTATATCGCTTTTCGCCACTGTAATCTATCGTTTAGTACGGCAAAAGAATGCAAACGATGACATTCCCCATTCATTTCACGTTGATGAAATTAGGTTTTAAATGCAAACCCCGACATTTCCTCGTTACTATGAGATGCAAACGACCACCGGCGTGGTCTTGTGGTTAGCGTCGTTGACTACATATCCGTCGGCCCGGGTTCGATCTCCGGTACCTCCTCGGATTTTTCTGAGGTAGGGAGGTCTGGTAGGGGTGCACTCAGCCTCATGATTCAAATTGAGGAGCTACTTAATAATAATAATAATAATAATTTATTTGCTGTCAATTGACTTGATACAAGTTTCCGACATTGTCAAGCTTACAGACTAAGAGCTAATTTCTACAACCTAGATCTAAGAATAAAAGTGTGTGATTGATCAAAATATAATAATGTATATGTGCTAATCGGTTATTACAATTCGTCTAAAGAATATAAACATTTTTCTATTAAGTATTTCTTCAGAAGTGTTTTGAAATTTTTCTTGTCAGCATTCTTAATTTAAAATTCGTTGGTCCATATTTTCCACTGAAATATTATAAAATTAAATAAAAAACACAATAAAATAATACGTAGTCAGTGGATAAAACCCAAACTCACATTAACTATCGTGACGTTTCCGCCTGAACCTCCAGGCCTTCCTCAGACGACTGAATGCTAGAAGAGGTTTGTGGTATATCCCGCATCCCCTCCTGCTCGTAGATGACGTTGCAGTTGACTATGTTGTTGTTGTTGCTGTTGAGAAAATCGGTGTTCCTATAGTGCTGGTTAATCCATTCACTCGGTATATTATATTCGTTCTCTTCATCCAATACCATGGGAGTTGGAAACTTTATCGTAGATTTCCCCTTAGTTAGCCTTTTTATGACGCCCAACCACTCATCACCTAAATCGCCTTCGTAGTTGTTGAGGCATATATCCTTATTACTAATAATGTTGCAAGCCTCATTAATTTTTACTTCCTCTGCCCGTACCATAGGTACTATAGGTAGAGGAAGTATTGTTTTCGACCCCAAAATTCGAAGTTGAGTTTTTAGCATATATACACGTTTCAAGGCCCCCTGAATCCAAAAATACCATTTTTGGAAACATGTCTGTGTGTCTGTGTGTCTGTGTGTCTGTGTGTCTGTGTGTCTGTGTGGAAAATATCTGTGAACAAGCTAGCTCCAAAACGGAAAATCGTATGAAAACAAAATTTCGTATTTGGGTCAGGTACCTTCTGAAGATGTGAGGATAAGATTGGCGACTATTTTCTCTTATTTTTAAGGGGACTTTACATGAAGAAATTTTCGTTTTTCGCGATTTTCTCGAAAACGGCTCTAACGATTTTCTTTAAATTTTGCACATAGGTTGCTTATACTAAGAGCTAAAACTTTTATTTGAAACATTTTTTCGAGAAAATTCTCTGAGGGTAGTTACAAGCCACCCACTGTTCACCCACTGTTTGTAGAAAGTTTGTCTTACGTGATGAACAACTGAATTCGCGCTCTTTCACGGCCTCTTATTTTATATAAGAATGTGAAGTGAGAAAGATGTATTGTTGGCCATGCATAGAGTAAAGATGTATCTGAGGGAAATATTCGATAAATTTCGGAAATTATATTTTACGGCAGAAAGTTCAATAAACGTCTGCGCTTTTAGTCGCATCATTGAAAGAAGAGGTATTTATAGGATAATTAGCGTAAAATTGTGTCTTGCGATTCTGTACAAGGATATGTGAATACTGCTAACTTTTATTTGGGCAGAGGAAGTTATGTGACTTTCACATCAGATTTTTCTTCTTAGAGGGTCCCTTATAGGTTTTAGGATCTTGGTTTCACCGATATGGTGTTTATTCTTTACCATGTGCTGGCACAAACCAGTGCTCATCCTATTGTTACTTACATCCTTTTCATGTTCTTTTAATCTTAAAGTAACTGTTCTACCAGTTTCACCAAAATACACACCAACACAGTCTCTGCAGGCTATTGAATAAACTCCTGGTTGGTCCAAGTTCCCTTTTGTCTTTCCGAGTCTCTTATATGGTCCTTTCCACCCTGAAAGCTGGTGTTAATTCATATTTATTCAGAACTTTACCAATGACGTTGCTAACCCCAGGCTTGAAGTTTATACCAACAAAATTCTGGTTTTGGTTTTTATCCTTTTTTATCCTTTCACTTAAATCAGTTAATTCTATTTTCCTCTAGATTTTCTGCAGAGTTCCCTCCCTATACCCGTTGATTTTGGCCAACTTGAAAATGTGTTGTTTCTCACTAAGTCGGTCAGCTGCATTATTACACAATCTGAAAGCACGGTAGATGAAGTTTCGCCAGATATTGAATTTTGTCCCAGGGTGATGAGCCGATCTATTATGAATATATAGATCACACTTGTTCGGTTTTCTATGGATTCCCAACATCAAGCGAGGTGGTTCAAGCCTTATCCTTAAGTCCAAAAAACTTAAACAGTTATCCACGGATTTTTCTAGGGTAAACTTTAGTCTTGTATGACATTGATTGAATTCTCCCAACATTTTCTCAGCTGTATCCCCCTGCGTAATTCTTAATTTCTACAGGTAGCTTGTTGTATAATATAGTTCCAATTACACTTACGTCCTTAAATATAATTTGCTTTTTGCATGTATATCTATGATAATCTAAGCTACTTCTTGTGCTATAATTATGAATTTCACTCTTTTTTGTTATATTTCTGTTTTGTATATACAGTACTGCTCTATAAACATACAATGAGTACACTGTTAGCATGTTTTGTTTCTTGAACGCAGTTCTACAAGATTCCTTACATTTTAAATCACTAATAATTCTAACACATTTCTTCTGTAATACCATTAGCTTATTCATATGCACCTTTGCAGCACATCCCCAAACCTCAATCCCATAAAGGAGATGTGGGTAAACTGTTTTCAATTCTTCCTTTGCTAATAAATTTTTAAAAAATCTCAAAATGTAAATGGACTTGCTAATCTTGACACTGTCAAAAGCCTTTGAGAGGTCAAAAAATAATGTACCCACTTTTTTATTCTGTTCAAGTAAGCTAACAACCTGATGAATGAAATCACTAACTGCAGTTTTGGTTGAAAAACCCTTCCTAAACCCATGTTGAAATGTATTAAGCACGTTCTCTTTATTGAGAAAATCTAACAATCTGACTAGTAGTACCACAGTATAAGTATTAATACAGTAAGGAAACTGTGTGTTAAAAGTCCTATGACAACTTGTTAGCTGGGCGACACTAGCGCTCCATGCGGCGGTTGAGTAAAACTGCATTCTCACCATACAAAATAACTTGGGAAAATGCATAAACACATAACAAAATATGTTATAATAAGAGAAAAAAATCTTCTTTCAAAACTGAATTTTAAATTTAAGAAACAATGAAGCATGTATTATATTTTAGTTAAGATCAGGCATAATTTTTAAATGCCACTTACCTGTGACGGATAGTTAACTTGCACTGCAGTTCCTAGGGGTATTCTTATTACAAGTTTTAATAACTTCAAGATGATTCTTGGAAAACCAATTATAACTCATTTTTATTTTTAAAAGTAGCCTAATATTACATTAGAATAGAAATGTCATCATTTTACAAAAATAATACAATATTACATAAAATACAATACAAAATTCAAATAAAAATATAGGTTTCTATCAATATTTCTCAATTTCTAATACTCCAAAACTGCTTTTAGTATACAGTCGGTACAGCAGTTTTAATTAAAGAGTTCTTATTGGAATTCATAAACTGGCTGTTTTCGAAGTGTTCCAAACATAGGCGGCAATTTACATTTAAATATTTTACAGTTTTTGTTAGTAGGTCTTCTCGCCGACTATTGATGACCCATTTTTTACACCTGAAATCATTACAACAATTGAAGGTAGATCGAAGCCGTAAGATACAGAAACAAAATACAATCTCAACAATGAAGTTTAGGACGAGCAGTGTGACAAACCTATATTCAAAGGTCACTCTTTAATATAATTTATAACTTAAACGTTGATTTTAAAGGTGGGAAAAACCTTGGACTAGATACGCTTCTTAACAGTAGCCTATTTTAGGTAAGCCTATTGCTTGCCTAGGTTTGGATAATGATGTCATATTAGTTTACTGTCGCAAACACCTTAATGGCACATGTATCCGAGAATTTATTATGTAAGATTATGTTTTCGTCATCTTTACGCTTACATCGTGTTCGAGAAAATAAATATCGTACCGCCTGTAAAATCGGCTATGTGCACTTTTTTACGAAATTGAGTTATGTGCACTGATATTCCTTAGCATTGATCCTTACAACCGGGCATGTGGATCTTTGATTGTCAGGTTTGTGCAAGCGAAGAAAAAAAATCGGCTACATGCTGCAAAATGGCCATGTGCATTAGAGCTCACATAGCCATTCTTGACTGCCAACACGGCACACATGTTTGTATACATAACCGGCCCTGACATATACATTACAATGCACATAGGAAATAAGCTGCACCGCAGCAAATAATGTGTTATCTTAAGCGATCACAATACGACATCCTAAATATATAGACTGCTGACATTTTCATTTCATTAGTATCTATTGTTAGAAATTACAACATAATTAAAGATAAAAATATTACATTAAAGTAAATGTAAACATAACCACACCAGAACATGTGTCAAGAGTAAGCCAGCAGGCATACAATAAATATTACGTATTTTTCTTCTTACCTTTCTGGATCTTTTGGGAAAGTGAAGAAATTGCATTTCAGGATTTCTTCCTTTATTGTTACTGCAATTTATAGCAGAACAATAACATCCTTTCGAAACACGCATTGCTATAAAAATTCAAGACTCCTATTTATTTCCATTCTTCCCGCAGTAGTGATTGTAGTATTACTCAATGGCCGGTAGGATCGCTAGGTAATCTGCGCGCGCATGTCCGTCTGGCAGAAAAACGGGCTGAGTTTCTTTACTGTATTAATACGTATACTGTGGTAGTACTCTTTCATATATCTTCCCAATCTCTAATGTTAAGGTTACTGGCCTATAATTATTTATATCAAGTTTGTCACCTTTCTTGTATATACCGTAGGTCTTACAATACTAATCTTTAAGCAATCTGGAAATATACCCTTCTGTATTGAATAATTTATAAGATGTTCTAATGGTTTAGCAATCTCATTCTTACGGTATTTAAGTAGTTTTGGACTAATTTCATCCCATCCTGAGGTTACTTTGCATGGCAGTAGATTTATTATTTTTTTACTTGATTTTACTTGATAGAGAAATAGCAGCTCCGGTCATGAAATCCAAAATTAACGACCGTGGGTGTCTGCATGCTGACTACATGCCCCCAATCCTGCCGTCTACTTATGGCAGATGACGCAGCGGTAGGATGGTAGGCCAAATCCCTCCAGGGATGTAGCGCCACGGAGTTTAGTAGCCAATACTGAATCAGACTGAGGTCAGGTGACTTATGTGACTTAGTCTCTTTGTGTGTAAACATAAGAACTGCATTCGGAGTAAATAAAAAAAAAAACAGGTAAACTGGTGTAACAAAGAGCCAGTATTCTTTTGTTTAATCAGTGATAATTGCAATTATGATATGTAGAAAATAAGTTTTCTTTTTTTTAATCGATTTCCGAGATAAGCTCCAGACTGATTCATTAAGCAAGGCTTAGGGAAGAACAAAGGTCTAATTTTTTTTAATCAGATTAAAATCGTCCAGCATCAGCAGAACTATACAGATTTGTGATATTTTGACAATCACACACTCGCATAAAAATACAAGCAAAAAAAACATGCCAAATTGGCCGGCTGAGTCCCATACAATACTCTGTTACAGGGAATCTGAGTCTAGCAAGACCTCTCAAGAATCTTCGCCTCATCACAAGCCCTCATCAGCCCATCTTACTAACCATCATAGCAGAGGAGGTGAAAACGGGGCTGTACGAACCTCCGGCCATGTCTACCACAGTTCAGCTTGCACTCATAATGGGGGAACTTGACAACACTCCGCCATACTTCGAGAACGACAAGTAAGTACATGTCCAACTTCAGAGGAAGCGGGGTTAATATTTATTTAGAGGCGTCAAGTTGAGTGCCGCACCAAAATTTTTAATTTTGATTCAGATTAACTTAACCAGTTGGTTTATTATAGGTAGGCTAATCCCACACAAGTTTATCGATAAATTTATCTGATGAACCTAATAATCTTGAGTAAGATTTATCAAGACTATTCCATAAAATGAAATGGATTTTGCAAATAATAATTATTTTCTTACTTTGTTGTACATAATCTGTCAACTGCGAGATCATGGCATATTAAATGAATGTTCAGTCGATGAATCGATTCAAGTTAGCAATGATACTAGTAGTGCATACCATAAGATAGACAGCGTCGTCGTAGAGATTACTAACATCAGAATGCAATAAAGGCACATGAACTGACTTGTACCGAATCGAAATTGTGTTTTTAATCAATACACACATTTACATTGTTTCAATTTCTACACAAATTATGTTTTATAAAATAATGTGCTTTCATTTGTGCACTGGCAGAGTGTGATGTATTAATCACTGCACGTTGATGCCTTACGTGTCCAATTACGAGATGACGTTTTATCACCGTGACAGCTACTTGTCTACTCCACGTGGAGCGAAACTTGAGTTTGCAAGATCTAGTTACAGTAAATAATAACACATGTGAATTGATTAAAGTCAGGGAAGAACTGAGGTCATTGATAACAATGAGAGAATATTGCAATGTTGATTGTGTTTTGGAAAGTGGAAACCAAGATTGAATTGGTCAGATCAATTAACATAAAGAAACACGGACTTAATGGTTTATTCCTTTGTAGCCGCTTGGATATGTAATGAAAAAAACTATTATATCTACCGCTCTGACTGTGTTGTATATTACAGTTATGTGGCCCACATTGAAGAGAACAGTCCTCTTCAGTCCTCATCAGTCCTCATCCCTACATCACAGAGATACGAGATGACGATCTGGTGAGTAGCATGAGAACACAATTAAACAGCCACAAGTTCTATTCAAGATACCCTTTAACTTAACATGTCCAATGTTTCAGGGAAAGAATGGTGTGTTCAAGATTTCTCTGGAGAATGACAACGGCACCTTCGAGATATCCCCCCAAGTCGCAGATAAGCGAACCAACTTTGTAATACGTGTGTGCAATAACATCTTCTGGACTACGAGAAGAGGCAATCTGTTATTTTCACAGTAAGTACGGTAGTGATCCTATATTACACAACCAAGTACATTAAGCCTGGCCACACCAGCATAGTTCTCTATTGTAACACATCAATGTCTGTAGACGAAATTTTTTGCTTACTAGCAAGCTTACGCGTAGCTTCGCCCGCATTTATGAATTAGATGTTAAAACATTATTATATTTATTAACACTGGCATTGTTTTTACATATATGGATGAATTACATAATTTTATAATTAACCCTTAAACACAGATGTGAGGTACATGAGACCACAATAAAGACATAAACTACTTTTGATGTCTGGAAATCGTATTCCTTTCTCGAGATTGAGATTCTTTATCACCCCTTATGTGTCACTTAACTATCATGTTAACTAGAAAATAGTTAATTTTTGTAGTTCTTCAAGCTTTACTTAATCCTAATTAATATGAATTTGTTAATGTTTCAAAGAAAATAAATGTTTCTAAGAAGATAAAAACTTTAATAAGGCCGAAATATGGCCTTTTCCAATCACATGAACATGTGAACCAATAAAGTAATCCTTCCACTGGTACTGATGTAGGCCTATATATGTGTCACCAAAACATTTGCATAAAAGCAGATATATTTATATAACTGGCTGTCCAAACATCCTTTTTATGGCATAAATGACTTTCTTGAATCACCTGTAATAGATATAGTAGTCTACTACTACTCATTTTGTATTTAGTGTATGTGTTGGATTGTATTTTAGTCTATACCATCATTCATGATAATTATGACATGGGTGTAAATAAAGAAAAATAAATAGTTGAAGGAAATATAGTGGGAAAGAAACCGATGGGTTGTTCAAGAAACATGGAAAAAGAAATGGATGTGTGACTTGTTTCTCAGGCTTCCAACTGAGTGAGTTGGAGGATTGGTTCCAAGCTTCCGGCTGCTATCTCCGCGGCCATGTACTGTGAGAAGTGAGCTGGATTGGGAAATATCTGCTTCATATATAGGAAAAAACAGGATATGCTAGAATGGGTGGGGGCCAATAGGAAAATTAGAAAATGGAATAATTAAATGGAGAGTTCTGATCCAATCAGAATTCTCCGTTCAATCAGAACTCTCCATTTAATTATTCCATTTTCTAATTTTCCTACTGGCCTCCCATCTGTTCTAGCATATTATCCAGTCTTTTCCTATATAATATATGAAGCAGATATTTCCAAATCCAGCTCACTTCTCCCAGAAGATGGTAACAGAGATAACTGCTAAAAGCTTAGAACAAACCCTCCAATTCACCCGGTTGGAAGCCCAAAAAACGATCTTACGATAGCCTGAAGAAAACTAGAATCAAGAGACAGGCTATCTGGTCAAGGCTCGCCTTTAGAGAAAGAGAGATAGAGGGTGAGAGAGAATGAGAGAGAGTTGTTGGAAATAGGGTTGTCAGAATGTAGTACTTAATAATCTTTTTCATGTCCTATGTTAATTTCAGTTTCTATCACTTAATGCTTTTATATAACTAAATCATATTTGTAACAATTAATTTTTTTTTATCATTTAATGTATCTTAATTATTCAAGTATATATGTTCTAATTTTTTCTTTGTATTTAATGTTCGTTTCTTGTATTCATGTATATCAGTTCTTTTTTAATTTATTTTTAATCATTATTTTTGTTATCGTTATGTATTTCATGTTTTTGCCCTGGCTGAGTGGTAGAGAAGGCCTTATGGCCTTAACTCCGCCAGGTTAAATAAATAAATAAATAAATGTGCAGTTTCACCCACAACATTACAGAATTGATATATGTATTTGTAACAATTTCATTATGCTGAATTTTGTTATTTTGTCATTTTTGTTATTCTTTCTCCAATTTTTTTCATTTACTTCTTCAAGAATGCGCTCATTTTTTCTGTCTACTCAGCTTGTACTCGTTAGTTTCCTCCAGATCCAATCTTTCCTTCTTTCAGAGGGACCATGTCTGACATCCACATATGCTTTGGCAAATTGTATTTTGCTTCCATGCTTATATGATTATTTTCAGATTGTGGCCCAAGAAATCTGTCCTAAAGGCCATCTCTCCAGTTCAGCCCAGGTGACAGTGTACCTGAAAGATGTAAACGACAACCCACCAGTGTTCCGAGAGCAAGTCTACAGAGCTAGCCTGCCAGAGAATGTGACTGCAGGATTCCTGGTGACAACTGTGCATGCCACTGATGCTGATAGTGGTGTATTCGCTGAGGTAGCCTATACCCGCATTTACGGTAATCTCAATGACTCGCTTAGCATCGATGCCAGGACCGGCGAGATCAAAGTGCAGTCCAATCGACATGGCTTTGATCGGGAATATGCAAAAGAGTATCAGTTTTATGTGGAGGCGGCAGACATGAGTGGAGATGGCAACAAGGCAACTGTCCCCCTTGTGATACAAGTTGATGATGTAAATGACAACATCCCAAGGTTTGAGAAGGTTGAGTATGTGTTCGTGTTGAGCAAGGATCTGCTTAGTTTGACTGAGTCGCCTGCCATTGTGAGGGCGATTGACGATAATGCAGAGCCACCAAACAATGTGGTGCGGTACGAGATATTGGATGGCAATAGAGGGAACTTGTTCAGCCTCAACCCAACGACAGGTCTCCTCACTGTGATCAACAGAGCCTACTCTAACAAGCTCAGGAGGAACGACGAGCCCTTGCAGAAGTTTGAGCTCAACATACGTGCCTATGACAGTGGTGAGTAGTTTATAAGCAGGGCAACCAAAACCATGCTTTATGGGTCATAAAACAAAACAGCCTTGCACAAAATAGTAGGTTAAAAACCTTTATGTTCACAATTTATTTTATTTTAATATATTTTCATTCTAATAGGATCTATGTATTGAGCCTTAGAAGGAATAATTTTGATGAAATGGGGTTCAAAATATTTGGCAGCTTATGTTAACCCCATTTTTTATTTATATTTTCCTGACTTCATGATAGTATAAATTACATTTTCAAAGATATGTATGCAAAGAAAAAAAATTTCTTTTTAATTCTTCAGTACAAAGATAACATGAAAAAATATATTCATTCAACAAATATATCAAATAGGCTTGTATTTAAAATAATAATAATAATAATAACAACAAAACAGACCTATTAATTAATCTGAATCTTTTAAAGGAATAGTAGTAGTGGATATTATGCATTCTGTAAAAATTTCTTAATGGAATCTTAAAAAATTAGCTTGTAACAAATTTAAGCGTACTCAATCTGTCAAGATATTCCCATCGGCAATATACTTGGCATCATTACTGTGATGTGCTGCAGTTAGCCAACTCCAATCCCTTGATAAGTTGGTGATATGCAACTCCTAATATGCAATATCACACTTGAGTCTGAACCTTAAGTTGAATAACTCGCATGTTTTTCAAGATTCTGTCATGAAATTTAAATGACAGTTTAAGGAAGTGTTTATCTCATGGTAATCAAAGCATCGTAGATAAAGAATGGTTCGCTTTATCAATGTAATATTTATTTAACGCGTTGCCAGTTTTTGTAGTTACTCTAGATGAAAATCCTTAAATAGTCATATAAGATTTGAGGCTTTCCTGGCGAATCTTATGTAGAAAATCTTCTCGGGTTTGCAGCCAGGTGAGAAGTTTGTTGTGGTCCAACGTTTCCGAGGCTGATGCTGCCTCCATCCTCAGGGAATCTGAAGTGTCGAGTTTTAACATGTAAGGGATATATATACCAACCCGTGTTGGGCGGAGTCGACCAATCAGGGAGCAGCTGTTCTGTTTTCGGTCCTTTTCCGGACCAAAATGCTCCTTGAAGGTTTCACTATCAACCAGGCCTGAAACAAATGCATTCAGGCAGCCAACCCGAGGTCCACACCGTGAGGAGGACACAGACTCCATGCGGCGACATGAAGTGGAGCGTGGATCAGATCTGGGGAGGGGTGGAGAGTATCACTTTGTGTTGCATCGGCCACCACCACAAGATGAAGAAGACCCTGGCTTACCCTTGCACAGGGAACAGTTCTACATCAGGGAGGGCACTTGTCACTAGGGGCAGGACTGGGGATGAGGAGGAACACCCCCAGCAGAGGCCAATGACACTGGTGCCTCCACGGCAGCAAGGAAAGGACATCCTCATGCAGAGGTTTATGGAGGACCAGAGGAACAGGAGGCTCAGGAGCAACTGGTGAGGAGATTGCTGGAGGAAGAAACAAGAATCAATAATGCCCTGCTGCATGTGGCTGAGAGGCAGGGGCAATGAAGAAGAGCAGATTGAGACTCAGAGCCTGCCTGGACATGCCTCCATGGCAACTCAGACAGATGTGGACTCCAGCACACAGACCGAGCCCATGCACCTCATGAGACCACCACGCAGACGAGCCAGGAGTGACAACGATGACTCCTATACTGAGGAGGAGGTCCCTTCCACAGGTGACCTTGAGCGGAAACATCACAGCAAGCGAAAGCGAAACTCCTTCTACAGAGTGAGACGCCCAGGGGGTAGAATGGGACTTTCAGTGCCTGGCAGGCGACACAAAATCAAAACTCCCATTTTAGAGGAGACAGAGAGTGCTTTGGAAGCAGCAGAGAGGCAAGCATCTGCAGCCTATGTGGAAAACAAGTCCAGCCTGCTGAGGCGCTGCAACAGCTTGGCCAAGATTGCTACCAGTTCTGGTGAGATGGACGTGTCAAGAATGAGTGAACCTCAAGAGGAGGACACTCCAACAGACTAACTAGAAGAGCACTCTCCAAGTAAGAGAAAATATGCCCATGCACCTTTGTCAACTTCTCTGTTGGATGTCAGAAGACATGTAGAGTTCCGAAACAGTGACTCTGACAGGAGACAAATGATAGCTTCCAGCTACCCAGACTCAAGTGACACAAGTAGGGGTAGGAGTTCAATTCCAGGCGGCTCCAGGCACAGACACAGGTCCATGTCCAATGAGAAGACAGACAGGCTGTCATCCCGCAGACATTCTCTGTCAGATCCAGGGCAGGACTTGTACCTGAAGCAAACTATTGCCAGTAGGGCAAAGTCCTTGAACCAAGTGAATTCACTGGGAAAAAGTGGCTCCGTGATGAAGCGAGGGCCAAGGTACATGGAATGGTACAAGTCCAAGAAAGAGGATCGTGAGCGCAGAAAGCGGGAACAGGAAGAAGCAAAGCGAGAGAGGCAGAGGAAGAAAAGGAAGGCAGCTGCAGATAGAGAGGCAGAGGTGCAGAGAGAACTGGATAAGGCTGATGAGCAGATACTCAAAGTGACTGTGTTTGATGATGACATGGACTCAGGTATTGTGATGGCCTCGCTGCAGCCAGGAGGGAAGAAGAAGCGAAGCACCCACTTGCTCGAAAAGAAAAGTGTATTTACAATAGCATATGATGACATGCAAACAAAACAACTCCGTCCAGAAAGTAGTTCACCAAAATACTGAAAAAAATTTGTGTGCTAATTTCAAGTCCGTCCAATATATAACCATCCCTGATACTTAGTTTGAGGGTGGTTTATGAATAAATCCATCCAATAAAAAACATCAGTACAATGGAAGCCTGTTATTTTCCAATTCGACATATGCAACAGTGGATATAATCTGGGTATTATCATAACCCTGATATTTTAAGTACCGTAACTGTATTATTCTGGGTTCCAGTTTTCTTAAATTCATCAATCTAAATCTGTTCCAATGCCATACTTAAGGTCTTTCATCATATCATTCTCTTAAATTCTAAGTGAGAAACCCTTGAGTTGTACACCGGCTGAAAGACAATGCAGTGCACCGGGCATTTTCTGAATGCCTGTGTGGCCAATCCACCCCTGTTCCAACCCCTACCATTGGTAGATGATGGAGCGATCAAATGGTATAGCTCTATGGAGTGACTACAAATGGATAGCAATCCAACCAATGTGATCCCGAAACTGTCTGATCAAAATATGCTTTAAAGTTAGTATTGAAATTACACCACCTTATACCCTCAAGTATGTTTTTGATAGAGGATATTTCCAAGGAGAGACTTACGCTGCCAATATCATTACAATCTTGTTTATTTCTTTATGCATATAACATGTACATTAATAGTTCAAGCATGTATTATACGAAATTACGACCATTTGTTTATGTATGTCATGAACTTTGTCAGCAGCATATCATATCATAACAACATTCTTACCATATGGCTATGTACAAATTTGTCAATACACAGTTGATTAAAATTGTTGTTTATTTAAATATATAAAAGTTTTGTTATGTATTCATGTATAAATTAAATAAAATGTAACCTCCTGATATTAAAAACTTAAATTGTATAATTAACTTAGCCTATATACAAGTTTTTCTATTTACATAATTGATTAAAATTTGCTAATTATAAGTTATTTGTAAAAATTTGTAAAAAAATTTTCTTGCTATGTGGTCACAAATTAAAATGCATTAAATATTATAAAATGTGATTTCTTGATATTAAAAATTTGTTTATCTACAAAACTTAAAATGTATATTTTATAGTAATAATACTAATTGTCTAAAAATTGTTCATATCACACTTTGTGATTTTTGTCTTAATAGGCCTACTGTCAAAGCAGGAAAATAATGTTTCTAAAATGCACTATATATTTCAATTTGTTATTGTTGTTATTAATGTTTATTACTCACTATCTTCCTTATTGTTTGTTGTCATTGATGGCACGATGAATAGTAGTTTCCCTTTGCTGGACTCTGAATTTGCTGATCGTTTTAATTATGTACGTCGTATCTTCACTGCGTTGTGTTGTCCTATTTTGTGTTTTGATATTGGCAGATGGTTTCTCATGGAAGCCTCATAGAGAATGCATTTCGACCCGTTTTTTAGGTCATCTTCAGCCCTAATGAAATATATAACGAACACTAAGTAAAACTATTAAAAAACCCCACATTTCGTATTGTCATTAATATGTTATCTTACCTTGCTGTGTGAGTACTGTCGCCTATGCTTGCTCGTGTTGTACTGACTGCTCATGTTTTTGATGCGCCTATATATTATGTGTGGGTGCGTTCAGTATAAGTTCTAGCAATGGGTTATGTTGAATAATATTATCATTGAGTATATTATTTTTGTGTTTGTAGATTTCTAAGGATTCAAGTGTGACGGTATTGCGTAACAATTAATTACACGTCATAAGGGTTTGGTTATCAAATAAGTCATTAAATAAGAATATTATACATAATATAGGCTCAATATTTTTACACTGGATGACTGATTTTAAGCATAAAGAAGAGTCTTTACAGAACATGCTTCACCATTTTTGTTGTAAAACGTAAGAGAGGTAAGGCATCTAAAAGTGGAGAAAACTATAGGCCTAATTTTAAACGCATTTAATATGTTTTGTGAAAAATTCGCTCAACTTTCAGTCCATGAAATTGATATCAGAGTTCACGGGATCATCAGAAATTAGCACATACGGAATTCTTAGAGGTGAGGAAAGTGTTGGATGTACAATGACGTGTTTGTGAAATAAGCAGTTCGAAAGATTGTAATTTTCCCCTTAACTTCATGCGTCAGAAAAGATAATGTCAATAAATAAATAAGGATCTTGAGACAAAATGAAAGCTTAGTATTGAAGCCACTAGATGTCAGGGTGAATAGCGTACTTCATGTTTCAATGTTGTCAGCTCTACCTACGAAGTTGAACGAAACCAAGAAATCGCACGCGGGTAGTAGTCTATCTTTATGGGAACATAGATTATTGTAGTTAAAAAGATAACTTTGTTCCCATCACTAGCTGTGACCTCACAAAGCAATGCAGGGCTTTCCCCACACCTCTTATCTAATGTTTTTGTGTATGTCTTTTTCAGGTGGTACAGAGGATGGTGACGGAAATGCTTACTGTTCCCGGCATGTCGAGAGTACTGTATGATCTCACGTCAAAGCCTCCAGGCACTACCGAGTGGGAGTGATTAGTGTTAAGTATGTGGGGACTGTGACGGATATTTTAATGTATTTTTTCACTACATCATTCCTACCAGATGTACATACACTCGTGCACTCGGGGTCTCGTCTGTCGCAGAACACCACCACCAACATTTGTATAAATAGTGTTCACATATTTATATGCTCATGACGAGGCCTAGGTTCTAAAAAAACAGTGCACCGTTACTTTCAATAAATATGGAATTATCTTGAGTGATTTGCATCACCCATCTTCCCTGTCTCTCCTTCGTTCCCTGCAAATTTATTTATGCATATTAACTAGAATGTTCTATTATCCTACAGAGCAGGAAGACAACACACTGCATTGTGCTTCCTTCTATATTATTTGTGTTCATCATATTAATAAAATTACAAAGTACAAATCAGTACATTTTGATTAATTTGAAGATAGAAATGGATACTAATTGCACTTTTTGTAATGGTCTAAAATATCTAGTAAATATATTTTAAAATCCTTTACAAATCTTATTTTCTCCTGTGCAGGCTTGATGTCAGCGAACATAATACTGGTCCCCATGAGCATTTAAACAGTTGCAATCTCACCTGCAGCTGAAACTCATAAATTATGTAATGCCGTTTGCACTTTTCATTAATTATTTGTAAATTAAACACTTTATCTTCAAGAACACTCTCTACTTCATTAAATTGACTACTTACTAGTTAGCCGTCTTTCAGGTGGACCTTCCACCCATCGTCAGACTACGTCCCACTGCTGAACTTCCATCCTGTACCTCTTGATGGCGCTGTGGTGGTTTCACGAATTTCCCAATCAGTCCCAATTGGGACTGATTGGGAAATTCGTCAGTGGGACATAGTCTGATGATGGGTGGAAGGTCCACCTGAAAGCCGGCTAACTAGTAAGTAGTCAATTTAATGAAGTAGAGAGTGTTCTTGAAGATAATATGTTTAATATTATTTCACTTCATTGTGTATTCCCATTCCAAGTGAATTTAATTAGTTGTAAATTATTTTTTCAATTGAGAAACACACATTGATTATTTATATTTCTGCATTATAAATAATTACGTTTCTGTGTGAACATTTTGTGTAGTTTTATTTTTATAATCAAAACAGTAAAAAAGAGAAAGAAGAAATAAAAAAGTAAAATCTTATTCTTACGATACGACAGTACCACAGACTGGATCTAATTTGCACGATCAGCTCATTCAAAGATTTTCCAGAGAATCTCACAGAGCCCCAGCAAGCGAAGCAAGTTGAAAATCACAAACTCTACTGCAATCTCCTGGTTTTTACAATATAACATTTTGTTATAGATATGGATCTTAACGTACAAAAAACTGACAATACCGGGGGAGACGACTTCTGGCTTTTGGGGGGGGGGGGTCGTTTTGTAGATGTGCACCGATTTTCCATATTTTTAATAGGGATTTAAGCCTGCCAAACTTCTCCAACAGATAGCGTAGGTGTACTAGCCAGTATGCATTTGCCATTCGTATTTTGTTTTTTCAAGTTGTCTCCTCTCAACGTTCTTTTAAATGGCGTTCCATCTTCCCAGACCGAAAAAAAAAGTTTGTCATTTTCTATTTTTATAGGTGACACGAGGCTACTATACATACTTAACTTGTTTACTGGGCCCTTCTAAAATGTTTATGTGTCAATAAGACGAAAGGAAAATGACAGCAGATAGGCTCTAAATAACACAAAAGAGGAAGGATTAACTAACAAATATTGTAAGATATTTCCAATATGAACAACATTACTTTGTACCAGACTTGCAGTAATATGATAGCAATTTATGAATATTTATAGGCGTGTAGCGATTGGATGTTCTTTAATTTTTACATTAATATTCAATTTGCCGTGAGCATTGAGAAGATGTTATGGGCCATTTAAAAATAGAGTAAATCACAATAAATAAATTAAAATTACCTAGTAACGCAATGATAATTACAGTACATTGTGTTAGTTTTATACCTTTGTTAAACTGTATCTTTAGTGCACCTTTATATTTAAAGACCACTTCCCTGTTTAATTTATTTGGTTATTTTAGGCCTATTTATTTTACTTTGCTGTATAAATATGTGTATATTACTGTAGCCTTCTATTGCATCTGATATCAAAATATATATTCTGTGATTCCTAAATAGCCAAGTTAGATTGACAGCCTCGAGTAAAAATTGTGACAGTAGCATTGCCAATTTAATAGGCTACATAACTTAACGCATGATAATTCTTAAATTTAAAATAAATTGAGAGCCTCTCTGCCTTTATATTCTGCGATTTCATGCAAGGAAATATTCTAAACAATATTTTGTCTCATAACTAGAAATGAAAATCATGTGAGGATGGTGTAGAATACCGATAATAAAAGGAATAAAAAAGAATGACGAACCACAGTAAAAGAAAAGGGTCTAATCAATTTTCAAGTTCCCATCTTTTTAACTATTCTGTTTGAACGTATTTTCCAGTCTGCTAAGGTGAAACGCCATTTAAAAGCATGGTACCAGCAGAAGACAACAACTGGAAAAACCAGTGACGAACAGCTACCGCATAACAGCTTGAACGGTGGAGATATCTGCTGGTTCTAGTTCGCTACATCCCTACTGGCCGAAGCCATTACCTTGAAGAAGAAGAAGAACTGGCAATACCATTGGCAGCTGGAACCCGGATATCGTCAAGAGTGGAAATGTAATGGTGGCCTGCTAGTCCTGTATAGCGGTGATATCGGTGTGTTATGAGTGAATAAGAGAAATGGTGGTTAATTCAAGACTATCTAGTATTGTTATTACTCCAAGCTAGGATCCCTCTGTTACCAGGTGAGCATTAATGCATGGTGGGAGGGATGGACCAAATCAGTTGCCAAGAACTATGTTTAACAAAATACATGTGGTGTTATACTAGGGTGACCAGATGTCCCGTTTTTAACAGGACTGTCCTTTTTTTTTTCATTAACTGTCCTGGTGTCATGACAAAATTTTAATGAGACGCCTGTTTTTTCCAAAACTTGCAACAAATGTCTGATCAGTGTATCCGATTTAATTTCTTCAAATATCATACTTCTATAATACGACAGATTATTATTTTTAACAATTTTAAATTTTAAATTATAAATGCTTTTCTCAAGAGGAGAGGATGCATGCAGATTCGGAAAGTAAAACTCAGGTTTTTTTTTTTTTATGTTTTTACAATAATTCACTTGGTCACCACCAGATACCTTCTTCATTCTGCAGTCGCAAGTCGAAGTCAGCAGTGTCAGTCTATGACATGGCACTGAGAGAACACTCTCATTTTGCACAGTTTTAGTGATTAGTGAGTTAGTCATTTGCAGACCGATACATTCTGAAATGGGGAAGAGAAAATGTGTTTTCTCTAATGGTTTGAAACAAGAGTTTCCCTTCTTGAAGGAAGATGGCACAACAAACAAAGTGGAATGCACCTTGTGTAATTCAACATGGAGGGCGATCTGTTATCACACAGCACGTGTTGGCTGTGTGCCATGTGTATTTTGGCACCTGTTTTCATCTAGTTTCACTTTATATATATTTATTGTTTACTTACATATTTTGGTGTTCTAGCAGTTACTTACATTTTCAGTTTCACTGCGGCAGCCTTCTTTCTTTTGTTTTGAGTGTGTTTAGTTATTTTCTTTCTACTTTAGCGCCCCCTATATAGCTTTGTTCGCTGGCTTTATTATTTTTCTGGCGCAGCACCTCTCGCGGCCAGTTCGCGCATGTTTGTAAAAGGGGCATTTTCGCTAGAGAGTTGAAGTTTGGATTTCGCCGAAGTAAGACGTGCTCCGTGATCGTCCGGCTGTGTGACTTCTATCCGGCATGCCTTGAGTTCGCTACTTCTATATACCAGCAGGTACCTTATGTTTAGTTTGTAATTACTAGTTTTCGCTGGTGGGCTTTTGATTTTCCTACTTTGTCTCGGTTTTGCCCACCAGCTTTGATTTACATTTCGTATTTTTTTTTATTTATTACATTTTGCATACATTCATGTTAGGTTAAATTTTCTTTGGCTTTTTTTTTTTTGTTACGAAGAAGGATGGCTCGCCGATTAACTATCATATTTCTCATCAGGCCTTAAGCTGTATGAGTTGGGCCTTCAGCCTTATTATACTTGGTAATTTTTAGCAAAGCTCTTGCTATTTGCAATTATTATTGAAGCTTTCTGTATTTTGTTTGATGGCTCGCCTATTAACTACCATAATTCTCGTCAGGCCTTAAGCCGTATGAGTTGGGCCTTCAGCCTTATTATATTTGCTGAGTTTGGCAAGTTTTGATATTTGTAATTGCCATTGGATTCAATTGTATTTTGATTGATGACTTGCCTCTTAATCGACGTTATTCTTTCCAGATCTTTTGCCTCACGTTTATTCGGGCCCTCAGCCTTGATGTTTTTTCTTTGGTTTAGAAAGCTTTCGCTATTCGTAATTATTTCTGAAGCTTCCTGTATTTTGCTTTATTAAGCTACCGCTTATCTTTTAATAAAATCTAATACTCATTTTTATAATTACTGATTTATATGTAAAATGCGAACCCTATTCTATCCTCACTCACTTGTTACCCACATTCTATAGTGCGGCTCTGGAAAAAACCCTGTTACAGCTGTTACCGCCAAGACTTCCAGCCACTGTCTCACATCATTTGTGAGTAAAAATAAAGGACTACTAAGTGAAGAAGAGAAAAGTGTTGCTGCTAAAGAAGGTCTCTTTGCTTTCCATACAGAAAAACATAACTGCTCTTTCAGGTCAATGGACTGTACATCAGAAATAATGAAGGACTTGTTCGAATAAAAGTTCACATATTCCACAACAAAGTATGAATCTATAGTAGTGAATGTTCTGTCACCGTATGCAATGCATTAGATCCACGTAGAACTTAAAAATGCTAAATATGTTTCTGTGACGCTTGATGCATCTAACCATAAAAGTTTGAAGTTGGTTCCAGTTCTTGTACAATATTTTGTTCCTGATCAGGGTGTTAAGTGTAAACTGATCTGTTTCCAGAATATTAGAGGCGAAACAGCTGATTTATTAGCTAATCATGTTCTAGATATCCTAGGGGAAAAAAATATTTAACTGATAAAGTTGTTGCATTTTGTGCAGATAATTGCAATACAAATTTTGGAGGCAATAAGAGGGCTGGAAAGAACAATTTTTTCATAAATTCAGCAGTGAACTTAAAATAGACATTCAAGGGATTGGTTGTGCAGATATTCTTCCCATTGATGTGGAAGTAATAGTTAACAAAATATTTCAATACTTCTGCATTTATACTGTAAGAGTGGAAGACTTAAAGTCATTTCGTGATTTTGTTGCTGTTGATTATCAGCAGGTTCTAGGTAGTGTGAAAACTAGATGGTTATCACTGTTGTCTGCAATAACAAGAGTCATTGATATGTTCGATTCTCTCAAGGCATATTTCATGTCTCAGGGCAGGTGTCCTACTTTATTGAAACAATTTTTTGAAATTCCACAGTCAGTTCTTTGGCTTTGCTTCATTCAAAGTCAGCTGAAAACATTTTCAAATTCAATTAGAAATATTAAAAGGGCCAACATCTCATCAACTGAAGTAGCCGAAGAATTAGATTTACTCAAAGAAAAGATCAGTAACAGAAAACGGGAAAATTTTAAACTTCGGCTGTTAGTTCAATTTTGACCCAGTTAGAAAATGAAGGGTTTTTTCATAAGATCAAAATTTGAACAAATAGCAAATTTATTTTATGATACTTCCATAGATTATTTAGAAAAGTGGGTTTCTCCATATGAACCCATGAAAACATTTAATTGGATGACTAAAAAATGCCATATCCTGGGATGAAATGTCCAGATCACTTAACGTACTAAAAGCAATACATTCAGGCTCATCGGTTCAGATAGATGAAGATGAAATTATGCATGTTAACAATATTGTAACATGCAAACTTGAAGAATGGAAAATCAGTAACACTGAAGTAGATAAAAAGTGGAGTGATATTTTTAATGCCCAAAAAATGGGTTTGTTCAGTTGAAAAATATAGAAATTCTTGTATGCTTTGCATTGGCTGTACCAGGTACAAACACTCTTGTGGAAAGAATCTTTTCAATTATGATCAGTTTGTGGACTGATGAAAAGAATCGTTTCATAACTGAAACTGTAAAAGCTTTTATCATTCTTAAGACTCATTTTCAAGATGTTAATTGTAAAGAGTTTTACGCTATGATACTGAATAAACCTTAACTTTTGGAAGAGATAAAATCCTCTGGAAAATTTAAGGTTAAGAACAATGTTTCTGATGTTCAAGGAACCAGTTCAGGTACAACAGATTAAAAGTTCCATATGTGTGGGTGTGTGTGAAAAATTAAAATGTAATTTCAGTCATAAAAAGATTGACAAAGCTTGAATTTATAAGACTGCTTTTAATTCAGAATGGCGATATTTACTGGCAACGAAGTCTCATTTATAGCAAATTGTAACTGCAAGATTTAGAAGGACCACTTGCACTCTTTGCTATCCAAGTGTCCTGTTTTTTAAGGCAAATTTTGTCAAATGTCCTGTTTTTAAGTTCATAAATCTGATCACCCTCTACGACTCAGCAGATAGAGAAGGGAGATGCATGCCTACTCACAAAGAGGAACACACAAGCATTGTTTTAAGGTATTACACTATTTTTAAATAAGCAGTTTTCGCCTCAACGGAGCATTGTACAGATATGGGATTTGGACAGTCGCCTTTCAAATAAATACAGCTTTCCAATGGTGATTTCAGGAAAGACCTATATGTAATAGATTTTGAGCGCACAAAGGAATAAGTGAAGTGCATATCTTGAGCGAGGCAGCGTGGTCCGTTCACTGGACAACACCGCAACAACCTCATTCGCTTAAAAACCATGTATCATATTCTTGAATGTAATGAAGTGTAGAATCAGAGTATTATCTTGTTTCCAGTATTCTACTTGATTAATAGAAAACTTGAACCATGGCAGATCAAGGAGAAAATGATTGATCTTTTCGTGCAAATTAAAACAAGAAGACTGGATTAAATTTTTTAATGAATAGATCAAGCTCGAACTGTAACAATTTAGATTAAAGTAAGTAAAAATTGCTGCAATTTCTCTTCTTATGTTCTCTTTCAGTTCTTCAATTCTACTGCATGGGGATTATTGCTGTACAAGTTCCCCAAAAATAAAAATCACATACAGTAAGACCTGGAGATCTTGCTAGGCAATAACCCTTTGCTAATTACCCTATCTTCAAACACTTCTTCAATCAGATCTAACGAGAGATTTGCAGTATACGCTGTAGCAGAGTCTTGTTGGAAAATGCAATTTTAATAATCTCACTTTACTAGCTGATATCTAATTTTTATTGGGGGAACTAACCATTTCATTTCACCAGATGTAACATGTAACAGCTATATTGTCAATTGTTTACTATAAAATATGTGTTTATTGATGCAACGGCTTGCTATTCCCCAATAAGATTGGAACGGGATTTGCATGTTTGTATAGGATAGAGCTCTAGCTAGAAAACAACTTTAGTGTGTTCGCAAAGAAAGTTATGAGTGGTTCATAGTCAAAATATTATTATTCAATCAGAATAATGATATTCGTACATCGTTGTAGCCCCCACCCTCATAGTACCTAGGCAGCCATTTCATAAATAGGGGTGGGTCATTCTAGTAAATTATAAAAACTATTATTATTACATATCATAAATAATAAACTAGAATTGGTTCTTCACATCCTGTAAAATTTACAATGCCTTCTCCTCCACACTACATACAAAGCATTATTTAAAATTTATTTTAAATTTGTTTTTCAAAATCTATTACGGGGGGGACATAATTTGGACACTGATTTTAAAGTTCATTTGCTGTTCTGCTATTACTGTTAGGATCTTAATGTTGTTATTAATGAAGCTATGAGGGATTAAATACTAATTATAAACTATATGATATTTTCCCGGGCTACTAACCAGGTGGTGAATTGAATTAGTTCCGACGTTTCGAAGCCAAACTGAGGCTTCATTGTCAAGGAGAATGAAATGCCGGGATTGGATGGGTTGTATTTATAGGACTGCTTTGAATGGGGACATCCGGATTGGAGAAAGGATTTGTTGAAGACCAACCAATCAGGAAACAGATGGGTGCTGTAAGAACAGGAGGGAAATTAGAGAAGTAGAATCTGTCCAAATAAGGGCCAACGGTCAATAGGTAGTGAAAATAAAATATTATTATATAGATGGTGGTGGAAACGAGAAAAAATTGGAAAAAAAAGGAAAAACGTCGGGGAAAATTAGCCGTATCCTCCGGAAGTTTGTCATAAAAACAAATTCATCTACCACCTCCCAAGATAAAGCAGCTGATCCGGCCAGTGAAGGACAACGTGGGTCTGAAGTCAACTGGTGTGTACCGGAATGCGGCAAGCAATACATTGGACATATCGGCCACACGGTGGAAGTGCGCTGCAAGGAACATGCCCGAAATATCCGGCTGTTTTATCCAGATAAATCTGCGGTAGCGGAACATGCCATCAACATGGGACACCTTATCAAGTTTGGTGAAACGGCTATTCTTGCCAGGTCTTCAAACTTCTGGGAGAGAGTGGTGAGGGAAGCCGTGGAGATCCGTTTGGAACCAAACAACATGAATAGAGACAGCGGTATCCAACTAAGCCCTGCCTGGTTTCATGCAATTGATTCGCTCAGGTCCATACGAGCCAACCGCACACCTTCCAATGAACCACCATAGTAATTAAAAACATTGGCCCTCATTTGGACCATCGGGTGGTAGGCCTTGTCCCTCCAGAGTTGTACCATCACAGAGTTTAGTTTAGTTTATTAAGTGAATGTTTTTTACACGAAAACCAGACAAGTCCAACAAAAGTACTGATTATTCTCATATGAAGTAACATAGAGTATAAAACTATGTACATCCTATGTATTAGATACCATTTTTAGAACTTAATTTTATGGTAATATGCAGGTTAAGGTTTATGTTTAATTCCTGGAAAATTAAGTTTTTTGACTTGTACTGTTATGTAATCAATCCGTTAATTATATTTGTATAAAACTGTTGCCAACAAAGTTAATACTTTTATAACATTGATTTATGTATAGTTTGTTAATTTTTGTGTATTTATACCACAATAAAGTTATATTTTATAATGGATTTTATTTCCTTACTAAGAGGAATTTACATTGTACAAACATATGGTGTGAATATGTGTTTGTTATTTATTTATAATAATTAGGGGGTGGATTTCTATGACATGTCATATTTTTCCCCTTTGTATTATTTCGGGTTTCCGAATAATTTAAATCAGATTCCAAGCATCCTGGTGAAAATGGAACGGCTTTTATTGTGCATATAACTGCATATTAGGAAATTTTCAACTATTGTAGCATATTTAATATGAATATGGATATTTAGGTCATAATTTTTTTGCATATTTGTGTGCATTTTAAAGAAATTTTGAAGTTTTGTATCATATTTTGTAAATTTTGCATTCTTATGATACTTTTTGAGAATGTACAGATATTTTTAAAAAATAGCATATTTTAATAAAATGAATTGTAATGAAACTTAAAAAAATATACACAATGTGTAAGTGGTAAAGTCATATTTTAAAATTATTGTTCATATTTTAATGTTTTTTAGGTCATAAATGCATGCATATATCCTTTTTTTAGGTCATAGAAATCCGCCCCCTAATAATAATAAAAGCAAGTGTCTGTTTGTCTGTGTGCGATGCCCAGCAAAATCTACTGCACGCAGAGATGTGAAATTTTAAACATAGATGGACTGAAAGGTGGCCGAATGCAATTCGAGGCCGGACTTTTTATTTTTGCTTTCATTCGCAAGTTGTCGTAGCAACAGTGTTTGACCTTATCAGCAGTCAATTGTCTTTTTACACCTTCCTGACTCCTCCAAGAATTTTTGTTCACTTCTTGGGATGGAAAGCAAATGCCGTTGGTCATAGTCTTTAGCACGTGGTTATAGTTATTATCAGGGCCCGGATTCTAATGACATGTCATCTTTTTATTGATGCTGCCTAGACATTGCCAACTTGTAGATAAATCCTAATCATGGCCTTTTGATTATAGAAATGCATTTTTACTAGGTCATCTTTTGTCATTTTATGCAGTTTTATATTTTTATGGAATTTATTTCAATCTGGGAGCCTCAACTTCTTGGTACCTTAAGGGCCATAACTGACCTAAGTTAGTACTCATGCTATGGGCAGAGGAAGTAAAAAAGGGACAACGACATACTTCAGTGTTTGATTGGTAGCCTACAATAACATTTTGTGGTTAACTTTGCCCCCACGCTTGCAAGAATATGGTTTTACTTCTGATAGGAAATTGTCAACTTGTATCTTTGGTTGTAAGCTCCTATCACCGTGAGGGCGGGCGTTTTGTTTAATTGCCCATTTAAAAAGAATTCATTTATTTAAATCATCGTAAAATTTAAACATAATCATAGTCTTTCATTATAATCCTATATAATTAATATTACTACGCATGTCATTTATTCTACGCTCTCTGCTTCATGGCAAAAAAAAAAAAAAAAAAAAAAAAGTGCAGCGGCGCAACATTCAATTTGGAACATTCCATTTCAAAATAATAATGATATCATGCAGAGGAAAAAATATGGTTATTATTATTTAAAATACGATTTTATATTATTCTTTGTGAATGTGGAATATTTGATAACTTCGCATTTTATCGAATGTATTTTAACACTATTTTACTTACGTATTATCACGGTGTCTGTTTTGAGAGCGCGGGTTCATTTTTTAAAATTACTTCCGGAACATACCAGTTAAACGAACCAATCAGAGAGCTTTGTGAGTCCTCGGCGGGAGCTACCAATCATTTGGTAAGGGTCGCGGGGGTGTAGAGGCCAGAAAGCGGACGTGGATCGTTCTTATTTGATTTCGCCCTCCAAAATGGTTGACATGTTTCAGCATCTGGCTCCAGGTAAAAAAAATAATTTTACGTAATCTTTGCTTATAACTTATTTTTATGCAGTGAATAGTTGTTAATATGATAATACTTTATTCGCTAATTAATATTTTGTAAAAACTTATCATGAATTTCCAAGATTATTTCGGACAAATGTAGATAAATCTTACGATGTCGTATCCGCGCGTGCTTTGACTTTTTATGAAGTGAATGGTTGGTAATAAGATAGTTCTTTGTTTGCCCACGAATATTTATAAAATATTCTCATGAAGGTCGAAAATGATTTCGGATGTAATTAGATTAATCTTACGTTCGCACGTCCCCGTGTACATTCAAGTTTATTCAAACGTCTACTATTAAATAGTTTAAAATAATAGGCCTAGATTTACAAGTTCAGCATTTTATTATTGAGTAAAATAATTGACAAAATAGAGTTTAAATAACTTGAATAGAATTTAGGTTTTCATTTCGCGGGAGGTCCGAACCCCTGGAACCTCCCCCCCCCCTTCCCTATGCCACTGAATTAATTTCAAGTATTTTATGGTGACAGCAAAGAACACTTTGAAATTGGCACGTCCAGCATTTTACCAGTACCAACTTCGCAACGAATAAACTGCACTACGAAATATCCACCTTCTTCGTCAAAGAAATACATTTCAGTCTAAAATTACGTTCTAAGAAGTTAAAATGTGGATAGAATAGGTAACTCAGACCCTTTGGTATTTATATTTCAGATGTACAATTTCCAGTGATTTGAGAAGTTCTATAGTGTTCGTATGCCTGGGAAGGAACATTGCGAAAGGAAAGCAGAAAACACTTCTAGTTTGTTGTTTTAAAATCGCAATATTCTCACACTTGCAGGTGAGTACATTGTATTAAGTTATATGCTATATAATTTAAACAGCTTCAAAGCTACTTTCAGTATAATTTAGCACAACACAAGGCGAAGAATCGACTTATATCCAACTTATGGAAATTCTTGAAAACTTTTTCGGAAACAGGTGGTAATTTATAAATAAATAAATAAATTTAGCCTACAATACATCCCCTAAGGGCCAAGGCCTCCTGTATTCACAGGGAATTGCTCTTTCTCTGCAGTAAATGTAGGCCTTAATTCTTACTACAAAAAGTGGAGGGATGCATCCCAAAATAATACCAGGGGAAAAAACAGTATTAGGTCGCGCACTAGGCTCCTCCCACCAACTAAAATGGCAGCTACTAGGTGTCTCTGTATTTGAACTGCTTCAAACGCCATTGGCGAAAGACAAATATAAGGTGCAGTTTAAGCTCCGCCCACTCGGTATTCACATTTTGTTTCTCAGCGAAGTATAGCGACAAACTATCCTTGTATATTGTCGCCGACACTCTGACATACCAAATATTAAAAATGCGAGAATGCCCCTTGTACCAAATATTAACACTGCGAGAGTGGCCCTTGTACCAAATATTAAAAATTCGAGAGTGCCCACAGGTTTGCCTTGTACCCAACGGTTTGTCAGCCTGCTTATCCTCGAAGAATTTGCTAGATCGTGGTATAAAAGAAAGTGCTTCGCTGGGGGTGGGTTAGGGCAGGATATGTCTCATGCGACGATGCACCTTATATTTGGTTTTCCCCACGCCATCTATTGTGGAAAAGGTGAAACTGGGAAAAAATTAAATACTTTATTTCTCCTTTATCTTCCTCTTCCTCCCTTTCTCTCACCCTACCTACCTATTTTGAACCTATTCCTAACCGTAAATTTTGAATTGACCGGGATTCAAACTCGTGACCACTAGCACCGTCACCAGCAGCCTTAACCACACCACCAAGGGTGATTGCTGAGCAGCGAAGGGAAAATTAATCTATTTAAGTTTAGAGAGCATTATAGTACATGAGAAATAACCGTTTTGATGCAAGGGTCATTTTTGTAATGCTGTGATTTTGTATATTTTTACGTGTAAATGATGAAGGGTACAATAGTGAGGTGTGCATGCAAGGCTTGGAAGCGAGGGGAAGCAGCCACCGGGCGAGAGCGGGCAGAGCTTTGCTCGTGCATGGCCTAAAGTTGTTTTTGCCAAATACCATATCCAGGAGCTGTGCATATAGATGTGCGTTTCTAGTTTGGTTATTTTAAACAATGCTTGTAGGCCTACCTAACATATTGTTTGTACCGTGACATGGACTTGCCATTGTCAAAAGTTGTTTTCTTCGGAGCACTTGGACCACATTTTGATTCTCCTGTAATTTCGGGCTTTTCTTTAAGCCTACTAAAATAATCTGTTATACTTCGTTTCTGCATCATAGTGATTTTTTTTTTTTGAGGGTCTTGCCAACCATGTATTGCTAACACAAATGTAATGCAATTATTTATTAATATAACGACATAATGCCTGGCCTACCTTTACATACTTCTGGCCCATCTACCACTACTGCTTCCCCTAGACAAAGGTTGCCAAATGACAAAGTACAATTCTCACAAAATACTTCTCTAACATGAATAAGCTTAGAATATAAAAAAAGATGCTAAGTTCCCAATAGGGAATGCAGTGATACACAGGAAACCTTTGAGTAGTCCACAAATCACCCAAAACTGATAATTTTTGCGGGATTATACAAATCATCCTTACTGTTAGGCCAGTGACCAAGATTTCATTACGGTCCTATTTCTTTTTGTAGTACGGGATGGTAGGTTCATAAATGGCTTTCTTATCTGTATCAACCCTGGGAGAAAACAACTTTAGGTCGCACACTAGGCTCCTCCCACGATGCCTCCTAGATGAAAAAGGTGAAACTGGAATTTTTTTTTTTTTTTTCCATTCTCTTCTCTTCCTTTTCCTCTCTCTTCATCCCTTTCTCCTCGCCCTACCCACCTATTTGGGACCTATTCTTAAGATTAAAATTCGGATCAACCAGAATTTGAACTCGTGACCACTAGCAATGTAACCAGCAGCCTTAACCATTCGCAGGCCGGTGAAGGAAAAATGCATCTATGTAAGCGTAGGGAGCTTTAATACATGAGAAATAGCCGTGTGATATGGTACAAGGGTCATTTTCATGATATTTTATTTTTGTATTTTTGATATGGTGCAAGGGTCATTTTTGTTATGCTATGATTTTATATATTTTTATGCGTATATGGTACAATAGTGAACTGCAGTGTCGCCATTGAGCAGCTTCATAGCACAGGAAGGTGCATGCTCAAGGCTTGGAAGCGAGTTGAAACAGCCGGCGGAGCTTAGCTAGTGTTTGCAGAGTCAACTTTTATGGAAATTTCTCTTCACTTATTTGCATAAATTATTCACAAGTTGCGATTTTTCTTCACAGATAAATCCCTTCAAGACTTTAATTCCGCTGGAAACTGCACTGTGTTCAAGAATTCTACTGCACCTCGAGTCGTCACCATGTCCTCAACTCATCCCTTGAGGTTCTATGCACTCCACATCACATCTTTACAGCCGGCTCAAAACAACTCTCAGCTTCGGTCACAGTAAGACTGGCGACAAGTTTTTAACCATTATAGCACTGGCATCCTAACAAACCATACAAGACGCGGATGAAGTTAGCAGAATGTCTCCTCCCATCTTTCAGATTATAGCTAGAGATAGATTATTTTAGGTTAGGTAAATATATACCAAAGGTAGATAAAAGTGTTTCATGTCCTGTAAGATGTAGCATTGCTCTTCTTGTTCATTAGGTAGACATAAACACAATCTTAATTGCATGTAATGACTGCTTAGTTAGCAGATAGGTTCATTTCAAGCACAGTCAACATATGAGATTGATTCATTTAGAAGACTATCAACATTGATAAGAGATAGGCTCATTTTTAGTAACAGTACATTATCCAGCCTCGGAGGCTACACAGCTAATGTTAGATGTTAGGTCTAGTCACATTTAACATTGCTATTTTTAGGTTATACTTCAATTTTTGATCAGTACAAAAGTGTAGATTTGACATGAAAAAGTTAATTTCTAAGGAAATAAGTAAAGAAGTTCAGAATTTAGTAGGTTAATTAAAGCAGCAGGAATGAAGAGTTCTAGGTTTTTAACTTAGGTATGCATCTCTTCATTTCAGTACCAGTAGTGAGAATGAATAAGCTGATGTTCTAGGCTTTTCAGTATTAAGTTAAATACCAGTATGTAAGTCTGGCGGTTAATAACCACAAATAATAGTTGACAGATTTAAGAGTGAAATTCAGTAAACAGTCAGGGTTTTTCTTTCAGGATTCAATGCAGTTCAGTAAATAGAATTGAGACAGATTTTTCTTTGTAGTTCATTAAACAGAATTGAGACAGGTGATAGGGTTTTTTTCTCTCTCGTAGTTCATTAAACAGAAATGAGATAGGTGATAGGGTTTCTTTTTCAGGATTCATCACTGAAGCAACGTCCACAACTGTCCTCCCAAGCCCCAATATGAGACATTCTGGCTTCATCACTTAGAGATTTGTAACAGTGGTTTTGAAATGTATGTGTTTTGACTTCACAGTTAACATAATATTCAGTCATCAGGTTTAGAAGCTATGCATATGCATAATGGATCATTATACTTAACAGCTGAGGCCTATTAGCTTACCACTGCTACAATCTCTCGTAGAAAACTATTATCATACTTGGTAAACTTTTACTTCAGCTCTACACACTGAAGACTTCCCCAAATCATAACTCTACACATAGGCTGACCACACGTACCATTTTGAACAGTACAGTACCATTATTTTCGTATTTCTTTACCATCCCGTCGTTTTTACAAAAAATGTAACTTTTGTATTGTCGTTAGTAAAAATTCTATTATACTTTGAAATTGGTCAAATGTAATTTATTATTATAACCTATAATCGTATATCAGTGCTTGATTACTAGCAAATTGAATATCCACAGAGTTGCGTTATTCAGAACTAAGTTTCGATATCTGCAGCATTTTATTCAGTGAAAATGTCACCGTGTGGTGTAGTGAACAGTGTACTTTGATAGGAAAGTTATGTTCTGATGAGATTGAATTATTATTATTAATATTTATTTAGGGAAAATAAAGAAATGCATATTGACAACACTCATAAACAAGAAGGTGTTAATCCTAGAGAGGAAGTGTCTGGATTAGTTTTAATTTTTTAAATAATTTTTCAGAATTTTAAATCTTACTAGATTTATCCTTTTTTATTTCCAGTGTGCATAAAAACTGGTGCCTTTGTTATTGAACGTCGATGGTTAGAAATTCTCATTTTTTAAAGTTTCATGTTTTATATATTTTAGAGCTTTAAGTATTATTAATGACGATCTCCAGAATTAATTCAGATTTATTGGACAATGATGGAACGAGAGTGGTATGCCAACATTGTAATGTCCAATTTTCCATCCCCTCTTTTTTTACCATCTTAATGTTTCGTTTCCAACTCAAGGTCAGCCTATCTACACCCTATTCACTACAATGACTGTATTTAATAAAATTAAGTGCAGTCGTGATATTAATCAGATATATTTTAATAGTTGCAGTACTGATTTGAAAATGCCCTATCATGTGTTAGCTTGTACAGGAGTCAGTGAATGCCAGACTGTAGTGAACAAGCTTTGGGATTCCCAGGAGTTGATAAAGTAGTTAGCTGTCCTGTAGCGTAGTTAGACCTGGGAGGACCAAATGCTTGTATGTAGACATGTTTCCCAAAGTGAACGCAGTTACTCCCTTCCTGTATAATACAATAATGTTTTATTTTACCTGGCAGAGTTAACGCCATGAGGCCTTATCGTCCACTCAGCCAGGAGGAGAAAAAGATGCATACAACTTACAATATTACACAAAAGAAATAAAATAAGTTTTAAGATACATTAAGACTTAACTAATTACAATTATTAACAATTGTATCAAAGACCTTTAAAACTAAAAGTAAAATTAAATAATACATTATGTTATGTGATCAATTAAAATACCAATCTACTTATAAATATTAATCTGGCCTAGTTAAAAATGTATGTCACAGCATTCCATGTTTAGGAAATCATCTACAGTATAAAATGCTTTTGATATGAGCCAGCTTTTTAGGAATTTCTTAAATTTGTTAGTAGGTACTTCAGTAGCAGAACTGGGCAACTTATTAAAAATAATGTATATTGCTTATATAGATGCCTGTCTATGCATTTATTTAATCTGAATGACAACAAATCTAATTTCAAAATGTTTCTAGTTCTGTTTAGTTCTAAATAGTTTCTAGTCTAGTACTTTATTATTGGTATTCACGGAGTAATTCAAAATATTTTTCAAACTTCCTCTTATGTCACCAATCTTTTTCAAATTTTCAAGATAAGATAGGCCTATATATTTTAACATGAGCATATCATGACCTATTTCAAGACATCAGTTTTAATATTTTCTAGAATCGGTCGAAATTCGAGACATTGCTAAATGTTATTGATCAGTATTAAATATATGTCATACAGTATGAATGAAATAGTCAAATTAAAATTTATTTTTATTATTGTTGAACTTTCAAACAATTAGAGGAAATGGCAAAATAAATAAATAAATAAATAAATAATATTGTTCTAAAAAATAATGATGGGGAGACCCTAAGGGAAAACACCAGTTGGAAGACCTAGATGCAGGGGGGAAGACAATATTAGGATAGATTTAAGAGAAGTAGGATTTGCGAGGGATGGTTGGATGGAGTTAGCACAGAATAGGGTTGAATGGCGGGCTCAGGTAAGTGCGGCAATGAACCTTCGGGTTCCATGAAATAGATAATATTCCTTTAGCTTGCTTAGGAATTGTCTATATCCATTGAGTGAGTACGCAAGTAATAAACTGTCATATTTCCATATTCTGTTTTGTTAACCTCTCATTCTGTAAATCTTATGTATATTATTAACTGCGTTTTGACAGAGTTCAAAAACATACCAATAATAAATCTTTAAAAAAAAATTACTATGATAATGATAATGATGATAATAATGATTATGATAACTACAGCAACAATAACAACAATAATATTAAATATATTAATAATAATATAATGCATTTATAACACTGCATGTCTGCAAAACCATCTTCCGTAAAACACAATAAAAAGTATCAGCCATTTAATAAATTATTTGCCATTTCATTTGTAACTTAACAGCTGCCTAAACACATTATGCTATATTTGTTGCAAAAATCGCTCAGTTTTTCAGTTAAGTCTGCTGTTATGATAGTGAAGATTCATTGACTCTACTAATAAAAAATATAATATATTGTATGACTTTATTAAGAATAAAAGAATTTTCTGCTTTTCTGAACTAGTATATATTGTATTTTCTCTTCAAGATAATTTACATTAAAGATTCAGCCCCAGAATGTGATGATTTTCACAGAGCGTTCACTTTGGGAAATAAACCTCTAGATGTAGACAGACATGGTGGCCTGTTAATGAATTGAATCAGAGTAAATGTAATTGGCTGTGAATTGCAGCAGAAGTACAGAACTGTAGCTTCAATAAAATAATGTCAAGGAAAGATGATTATAGTAGGCTTATCATTATACAGGAAATGTAGAAAGTGTTATTAGTTGCCTTTGGATAAATAATATTTAAATTCAATTTTGCATTTTTCTGATAAATGAAGTTAAGATGAAGTAGGCCTACCTAATTTCTGTAACTCATATTTATCATTTAACATTTAACTAGTTAGGATTGTTTACAGTCAAGTAATTTCTGTAACTGATTTTCATCATTTAATGTAAATGTACAGTAAATATTTTGCTATTTCCTACCCATTATGGATAATTTACTGATTGATAAAGATCACATTTTATCTTGAGCTAAACACTCCATAATGTCGAAAACAGTCCATATCAAGAAGGCCTCGCTTGAAAAAATGAAGATCGCAGCCGGTTTCCAGTATTGCCAGACCCAAAAATCTTCTCGTAGCAGCATTCTTGAACTACCGTCTTTTCTTTTCTGTTTACAACATAATATTATTCTGAAAATGGCAGAATTAAGTCCAGGGACATTAGATGAACTAAGTTCTTGCCCATTGGGTGCTTTACATATTAGGCCTAATAATAAATTGAAGAACGTACTGATGTTGTGGAAATGGTCGGTATAAGTGACAATGAAGTTAAAAGTGAAGATTCTTTAAACCAAGAAGTTTCGGAAATCGGCGAACAAACAATAAAGCAAATAAAGGAAGTGGAAGGAAAAGCAGTTTAATGTGTTTTAAGCTAAATCTATTGGAGAAAAGAACAAGTCAGTTTTGATTATTTTGCAAGAAAGTTGTATTAATTACCTGCAGACTCTCGTGAAATAAATTTTGTTATACGTAAATATATTACTTAATTAATTTCTCCAGGGATATATTCTGCTAAAATATCTGCATCAATAAAAAATTTTCATAAAAGACTTGAGACTTTCCCGGCGTTGGTTATATATAATGGTCTCTCGGGCTTCCAACCGGGTTAAAGTATGGTTTGCTTCCGAGCTTTCGGCTGCAGAGCTGACAGCAGCCGAAAGCTCGGAAGCAAACCATACTTTAACCCGGTTGGAAGCCCGAGAGACCATTATATAAAAAATTTTCAATTTAGTAGTGAAAGTTGAAATTGCCACGAACTACATTTAGTTCCATTGTGTACCAGCATAAAACTACACACGTTATATTTTCTAGTAGTTGGCAACCCATCAGAAATGACGTCAATTTCAGCCTTCTGCAATAGCCAGTCTCTTATACTGCATGCAATATCAGCTCCCCTCACCCCTGCATTTTTTCAGCTCAAGATAAAGTGTGTAGTCTATAATTTTGTCAGATTGTATAATAGTCTTCAAATAGCATTTTATATTGATTAATTGAATGACAGTCATTCCAAATTGAAAAAAATATTAATTCAAGTATTAGTTTAAAGCTTTGTGTAGATTTTTTGTGTTTTAAGTTGTGTAAGATTTTCACTATCTCCAATTGGGTTGGCTACGCCTAAGTGGTATTGTACAGCCTGTCCAAAACGAGTAGTACGTGCTATGTTTAGAGTGGCATACTTCATTAGCAGGTTACCAATGCCTCATTTGTATTCCCTCTTAGCAATAAGTTAGCTTCTTTCTTTTTCAGGGTTGGTATAAAATTAAAGGTATGTACTGTGTAGGAATTCTAATCTACCTGGACTGTTACCTCAAACACAAGGCCTCTGTTTGAGTTAGCAGTCAAATTATTGAACTTGAAAATGTATTGATTTTTATTTGTCTTGCATTGTCTTGTTTTTATCTTTGTTCATGTATTTGCAGGTTTAAAGCTGATAGGCACTTAAAGTTGGTTAGGCACTTAAAATTTATTGGGCAATTAGAGTTTTTTATTATGTTTTTAATATGAGCACATTCTCATGTGCATTACATCACAAGCATTCTTAAACACATTGCTGAAATCGATTAACTTGTTCTCCTTTCAAAAGCATTAAGTATTGATGTTCAAATGCATCCAGTGATTCTGATGGAAGTGATGGCTCGTTTAAATCGATACAATGGAAATCGTTCTTATTTACAGCGCATTTATAACTTATCTCATAAACATTGACTGTAAATCAGCGGATTTTCATGTAGGTAACCGATTTTTTCTAACCTTTGCAACACATCTTTAGCCCCTGAAATTAGAGTTTTTTATATCCTACAAACACTCCATATAACCTCCTCAAATTTAGAGATGTGATGGATAAACATGGAAAAAGAGAAAAAAAAATTATGATTTATTTTGCTGGCAATCTGCTCCACCTTCTCTCACAAGTAGCTCATTAGCAAAATGTTAGGTCTAAATCCATCCTTAGTGGTCCCATCGCACTGGAGTGAAAGTGAAGAAGAGTGGACAATACGGCAGAGTCAAGCTTCACTTTACTCATGGCGGGGAGTGAAGTTGAGATTTATGGCCTAATTTGCTCAATTTCCCCTTCCCCCTCCTTGAACCCATGCCTTAGCTTGGTGAGAGGTGTAATGAAGAATATGAAGGTCTTCTTCTGTAATCTGAGTTCCTCTTCTGTAGAAGTCTGCTTTCTGTTAACACATTGGCTTACGTGGCCCTTATTGAGATCTCTTCTTACCCAGCCATGATTGAGGAGATTGTCTTGCAGTGATCTTCACTTACTCAGTTGCCATTGAGACTGATATTTCCTTTTTCATGTTAAATAATATTTATAGATAGAAGTTTCCGTTAATTACTGTACAGCAGCGTTTCCCAACCTTTCTGACATCGCAGACCCCCTATAGTGACAGTCATTTCTCTGTGGCCCCCCATGAAATGAAAAAATTGATTCACATAGAACCTACGATAAAAATGATGATAGATTTATATAGCTAATATTATTAATGTACACTTTTTTTTTTTACTCAGAAGTGAATAGGAGGAAGGAGTAAGTTGAAACAATATACGATAATGTGAACTGCAGTTTATATTTTAGAGGTTGCCGTCTCCCTGCTCTGTTCAAGGTACATTACTTATTTAATTCCATTTTTAAAATTGGGATTATCAATAACTTACATGATAACAGGGTGAGATGAGAGAAAATCCTTTTTACTGTCGCTTTCCAAAACCTGTCCAGTATTCCTCTAATCAGTTCAACTCCTTACGGTTTGTTTTACATGCTAAGCACGCAGTGCATGTGATCCATTTCCTACATCAGATATACATTTCAGGAACGCACTGAACAAAGCAATCTCTTAACTGAAATATCTCTATAGTGTACGAGGGCCGTCCACAAAGTAAGTTTCCCTGGGGCTGTTTACAGAAATAAAACTCAATTTTGTGGAAATATTTATTGCAACAGATACAGCAAGTGTTCAGCTATTTTTCAACATATTTGACACCGGCATTGAGACGTTTGTCATACCGTGGGACCAACTTTTGAACACTTGTGTCATAGAAGTCTGCCACCTGGAACTTGAACTACAAATTCAAGGAGGTTTCAGTTACCATAAATTGTAGGCTTTAAATTGCACATAGCATGATATGCTTATTCCATGATGCATGACAAAACATAATGGGGGGCTTGCAGTCAGTGAAAGAGATTCATGTTTTTTCATTTTTGTCTGAACCCACAAATTACTGCTTGCTAGGCAGTTATAGTACAATTATTATGTGCTTCTTGAATTTGAAAATTTATACATTACGGTATTACAATTCACGATATATATAATATACGTATTTTACGTATAGGCTATTATACATATCGTGCTGCGTGGGTAAGTATCACAGGTTTTTATAGTCAACACCGCTTAATGTAATGTCGGATAATGTTATCAGTCAGGTAATGTTATCACTTTTATGAAGTCCCGTATGGGATAATACTCATACACTGAAAAAATCCTGTTTATGGTGATCAATCTTTAGGTTTATGTTATCACTTTTTCCATTTTGAGGCTTTATTTCCAAGTATTGTACGACATTAAACATTTTGTTTTTAAGGATTTAATTTCTAACTCAACTGTATTGTGTTGTAATAGAAATAAGGTCCGCCCCCGGCCCCACTTGATACCCCACCCTAATATAAAAGTTAATGTTCTACCTCTTTTTTTTTTAATCATCAAAATTACATCGTACCTCACATTAAATTATCTATGATAATTCAGAATTAGAGTCAAGTGGAATATTGTTCAACTTAAATTGGCTCCAATTGTATCAGTATAAAGGAGTTTTAGAAGCTTTTCTAAGCATAAAGTTTGTTAGCTGATAGTAAGCTATCATTTTCATTTCATAATAACTCTTCTTCTTCTTCTTCTTCTTCTTCTTCTTCTTCTTCTTCTTCTTCTTCTTCTTCTTCTTCTTCTTCTTCTTCTTCTTCTTCTTCTTCTTAACCAGTTAACCACTGGTCTAACCAAGGTTTTTATATTTTCTGTTTTGTATCTCACGTGATTGACTCCTGAACAACTGTTTATTTGCAAAGTGTGCACAATTGCCTGCCAATATTCTTTCTTTTATTCCTTTACTCATATTATTATCATTATATACCATTGACCCAAGGTACTTGAAGCTAGATACTCCTTCAAACCTCTTATCTTCGACTATTAATTCCTGCGGTACTCTTCTGGTCTCTGAGTTGGACATTCTCATATATTTAGTTTTTCCTTGATTTACAGTAAGGGCCTGTATTACCACCTGCCGACAATTCCTCCCGATACATGACTTCCAATAGCTTAACTAGAAGATGTCTTGTAATACCACCGCTGAACTGCTATCGGGAAGAACGCAGTAAAATTTTGTAAAATGGTCCTTAGTTGATTGAGCAAAGAGGTGTGTTTGTTGTAGTACGATAGGCATCCGCTAGGTGTGGCAGCTCGGATTTGTATTTCTACAATTGAATTACACAAGAACATATCGTTTTAAGTGCATTAATCGATTTGTGCAGTTCTATCTTATTCATAAGTGAGCATAAAATTACATTTTTGTGTAAATTAAATATTCCGGCATCAGTTCTAAAATTCAGATGGCCAAGGACGCTTCGCGGTTCTGCCATCTTGCTTCAACCAAGCTTTCCTAACTAGCTGGAAATTTGGAAATTTGTCAGCCACTCCATCCTCCTGCTAGCTTATCTGGAAGTTGTCTTGCCAGACAGATTTTGTCAGGAGATCATAATACACAATTCTTGGCCAACTTCCAGATAGGTTTTCTATTTGGCAGATAAATATGATATCAGGTGTTAGTCGTACAAGCCCTAAGTCCCACTTTCAGCGCTTCTCTTTCCATTTGTTCATATTTCTGTTAACTGTCCGAGTAACAATTGCAATGTCATCTGCATATGTGTAGATTTGACTAGATTTTCATTTCATAATACCTCACAAGGTATTAATTGTGTATTGCAACTTAAGTGTGATAAAATACATATGGTTAAAGAAGTTAATGAAAATACCCTAGTATTTTTTGCTTTGAATCAAATTTACATGTCTTGAAATTCCTTGATTTGTATGTTTTCTTTCTGTTAGTTTACCCCTCCAAAGTAAATTATAAACAGTCATTTTTTTAATAATGGTTTTGCAGGCTATAAACTGAGTGAAGGGATATACATTCAAGCTTTCTATTGCTGACATCTCTGCGGGTTTCACTCATTTCCCTGTGGAAGGCCGCAGAGATGTCAGTGACCGAAAGCTTGGATGTGTATCCCTTCTCTCGTCTTATAGCCTGCAAAACCATTATTAATAACCAGTGCCAAGAAAACCCCACAATTCATAAGTTAATGCTTATGTGCTCATAAATGAAAATATGCTCCAGGGTTAGGATATTTCAGTGCAGACGAATTTTCGTAGGGCAAATTAGAGCTCTTGTGAAAGAAACCACAATATTAACTCGCTGTCTCTAGTTGAGAATGGAGGCAATTTATAGCACTTTTCCCCCCTTTTTAGGGCCTTTATATTTTTTTTCCACTGTGCCCATAATCCCCTGAAGGTTTTAATAATCTTCTTAAGTGCATTTAATTGATTATAGCCAATAACTTTTGAGTTTCATTGCTCTGGTTTTGTTACAATATCTAAGATCTGAAGAAACTTTTAATTAACTTTTCATCAGCTTGTAGTGAACATGGGAGTAGTGAGCCTGTCTGCTTTCAGTAAAGGCAGGACTGAAGACACATTAGCAATGATGAAAAATAATTATGTGTACGATTCTCTCTCTCTTTAATTTTACCCAAACCATTAGCCTGTGCATTTGCTGATGGAAAATACTTATTTGTATACTCCAGTTTTCTTTTAAATTCACTGGAATTAGTCAGTAACTTACTGTTTGTTCGTTGATTGGTATTTGATTATTTAACGACAGGGATAATAATAATAATAATAATAATAATAATAATAATAATAATAATATATTTGTCACCATTAGGTAATACAAGATTACAATAGGTTAAGTCAAATGGTAAAAAATTAAAAATCACAGTTCAAATATTCTTCAACAGTGTAAAAGTTCTTTGAAAGAAGGATGTTCCTTACTTTATTCTTAAAAATTCTTGTGTTGTTTGTATTTCTAACGTCAATGGGGACTTTATTAAAAAGTTTGGCTGTCACAGGTTCTTGTTAGCCTAGATTTAGGAACAATTATGTTAAAATGTTTTCGAGTATCATGTGAATGAACTGAGCTGACAGGAACAAATTCATTTTGATGCTCAAATACATACATAATGTTTGTCAATACATACAATGAAGCAACAGTCAGCACTTTAAATTCTGTAAAAATAGGTCTGCAATGCGCTTTTTTATCACACCCTTTGACAATGGCGGAATTTTGTCCCGCAGGAGTTCTTTTACATGCCAGTAAATCTACTGACATGGATCCGTCGCATTTATGCACACATAAATGCCATCGACCTGGGCCAGGATTGAACCCACAACCTTGGGCACAGAAAGCCAGCACAATACTGACTGCGCCACCCAGGCCAACTTTACTGTTTGTCAATTGTCAATTTTAAAAAATCGAAGCAATCCATAATCACAATACTAGACACAAAACCAACCTATCTATACCTTCTCATAGTACATCCTTATTCCAGAAAGGAGTAATTTACACTGGAATGAACCTATTCAACAAACTACCTCACCATTTGAAAAACATACATTGCGCAAATAAATTCAAGAAATCACTGAAAACGTTTTTTAATAATGCATGTTTTTATAGTATTGAGGAATACTGCAATCATGTCCGCACTACTCAATAAGTCACACTCACAACTCCTTCAGAGACTCATTAATTAAATATCTAAAGTTTTGCTTTTTGAAATATGTATTATGTGTACTATGTGTAGATAATTGTATTATTAGGTGTACTAGTTCTAGATCTCTGTATTATTTGTAGATTATTGTGTTATTCTAATTTGTACTGGGTCGAGTATCTCGATCTACACTGTCCCATATCAATGTATATTGATCACGTAGGACGTAAATAAATATAAATAAATAAATATAAAATAAATATAAATATAAGTTTGTTATAATAACGAGTTTAGTAGAACCTATTTGTTACCTATTTTGGTTGTTTTTAGCATCTTTTCCCTTAATTTCTCCATAGGGAAACCATAAACCATACATGTTACATGACTAATTTACAGACGTGTTATGACTTTACCTGTTTTGGGATGAGAAATAACCCAGACATCTGAATCTCTTACTTCCATATGTTCAATACGATCAGCAAACGTGAGGAAATAAACAGGCATAAGAACTTTGTTGGGGCCCAGCCTGACATAGCCCTTCCTGAATTCAGGCATGAAATACTGGTTGAGAAGTCGATCTTGCTCTGTATCAGAGTCCACTGACAAGACTTGAGCAGGCATGGCTGAAACAAACAACAAAAATATACTGATACTGCTTCTTTTATTTACATCAGTTGTGTCAAACATGTAGGCCGCATGTGGCCCCCCTATAGTTTTAGGTAAAATTTATAAATATATAGCCTATGCCAAAAAATGTAATACATAATAATATTTGCAAAAACCTGGTTTTCTATTAGTAAGCTACAGAATACAAGTGTTGGTAACGTCTTCGACTTGCATTCGAGAGGTCCCAGGTTCAAATCCTGTAGCTGGCCAATTTGACATGGGTTTTTTCATGGTTTCCCCAGTCGTAAAGGCAAATGCCCAATTGGATATTTACATACCATGAATCATCCTGTATCATATCCATTTAAATTAATATCAGTTGAAATTTACTCCATTAAATACACCAACAATAGATACTATTGACAGGCAGTAGTTTCATGGCCTACCCTACTGTATAGACACAGATCCCAAACTCTTGATATGGCCCGGTTTTCTATTAGTAGGCTACAGAATAAAAGTGTCTAATAAAATATCGGTAGCCTATAAAGTGCAGTGCCTGTTCGCCAAGAAGCACTAAGCTCAATACAATAAAAATGGATTATACAGTGCACGCCAATGAAATGTATCTGTTTTTCTCGTTTAATATTTCGTGGAGTTGGTAAAATATCTTTCTGTTCTTTCCTACATATTGTTGTGCAACCTGGGAGAAAATTCCACAATGGTTTTCACTACGACAGAGAGAATTATAATAGTCAAATTTTATTTGGAAACAAAATGTATAGTAGAGACACAGAGGAAATTCTGCAATCACTTCCATGTTTGAGAAGCTCCAACACCAAAGAAAATTCGCAGATTTCCTCTTGTGGGGCTACACGAAAGACAATGTGTATACACGAGACCCGAACACAATCTGCCAGCTCAAGATAATAATCAAAGAATTTATTCATGCAATTCTGGTGGAAATGTGTGCTAGAGTGGGTTTTATTTCAATAGTTGTATGGACCTTGCAGGTGGACCTATTGGGCATGTTGTTCTTAACAGATGATTCTCCCATCTTTGTTCTCCATGTCTGTATTTTTACAATTGATTTATGTCATTGATTCTCAAACTTATATGCATTTAAAAACGGGTACATTTTATTGGCGTGCCCTGTATTTTGAAATTTGTAAAGAAAACAGTGAATTTTATTCGTTCCAGGGGACTGAATAAACATGCTTTCTACTATGATTAGTGTTATAGATAGTGAATTCAGTGGCTTGTAATGTTACTACAAAATTCACTGGCTTTCTTCTAATCAGTTTTAAAACGCTTTCGGCCCCTTCGAGAAGAAAACAGTTTTCTTAGGCCGGGCGCAAGTTGAGACGCAGTTTGGTGACGTGAGGTAGAGGTTACTCACCGTAAGTTTAACATAGAGTTAAATACAACAACGAAGGTTCGCACGCAGGGTGAAGTGAAGCAGATTCAACGAGTCACGAGCTGCGGACGTTTGTGATCGTGCCACAGTTTCTCACTAGTGACTTCTCACTGCGCGTGAAAAGTTGTTTGTCCACCATGGACATTGAGAAGAAAGTAATTGAGGATAAATTAATTATGGCAGGTCGAGGGAGAAAAAATTGTACGACACGTCAAATTAAAATTTCAGATTTGGGAAGAAATTGCGAAGGGCATTGGAAAGAAATGTGATAAAGTTGTTTATAATGTTTTTATACTGAAATAAGATGGATTTATTTGAAGGGAACAAGGGAAAAGCTATAGTAGTGTCCGTTTTTATGGACTTTGAGATAATAATGCCTTCTAATAGTGAATTTGGAATTTTGGAATTAGTTTAGGCAGAAAGCGGTAATATTATAGGGGAAAAAGGATCGTACTCCATGCAGTTTGAAAGATTGATGTCCGCTCTGAAAGTAAACAAACCCTCTTCAACTCTTCATATTTATTGTTTATCAGTTTGTTGCTATGCTCTTTTCAATCAAAAGCGTTTCTTGAATTAATTTCTATACAATGTGTTCAATTTTTTATCCTTTTTCGTTTTCCGCTGTACCCTTCATTTGTTTTAGATAACATTTTATATGCAGTAGATTTTCGACGAAAAGAAAAAGTTGCATAAGCAGGCATAAAAGTGTATATTTTCTATACAGATGTATATCATAACTAGTATAAACCATAAGAATTAATTAGTTGGGAAGTTTCAGATTTGTAATTAAAAATAAAATGAAGGAGTCATCTTGAAATTTATTTTCAACTTACTTTCATAAATGTTTTATAATTATGTACAGTAAAATTGCTCCATGTTCCTTAACAAACGTTTCTGAAATGAAACATTTTCTCAAAATGATTTTACCAATTAGTTCCGTTTCGCTTTATAATGTTTTCCCATTCAGAGTTAAACTTAGTATCTCACCGGAATTTGAAAAGTAACCTTAATTTAAATTGAATTGAATGATTGAGTGTTATAGTGACATTAAAAATAAGAAATTAAAGGGTATTATATTTATTAAAAATTATATATTTATTATGTCTTAATGATGAATTTTCGTATCATAATTATTAATTATATGTATATATGATCGCTGAATGTAAGTATTCGCAACATTACATTAAAAAAAATTAAATTTGTAGGAAATTAATACATTCTTCCCAGTGTCGACTCGTAGCTAAAATTAGTGCGATTGCTGCTTCATAAAATGTTTAGCCTTCGTTTTGAATATTGTGCAAAAGGAAATATACATATTTAAAAAGAAAATTGATTCAGAAACTTGAAAAGACCCTAAAAGAACAAAATCAAACTTTTTTACTTACTGTAATTTAAATTGTTACAGCTCAAGCATGATCTATTCGTTTAAAAATTAAATCGATTATTCTTGTTTTAATTTCCGCGAAAAGATCAATAATTTTCTCATTATTATTGATAAACTTCATTATGCAGCTTAGTGTATGAATTCAACTAGTATAAGATAATTCAAGTTTTGGTAAGAAATTCAACCTGTATACTAGTAGTCTTAATAAACACCATATATTGTTTCGAATCCGATTGTGAATAAAAATTTTGGATTATATACATTCATTTTATTAAAGTATGTCTATATACAATTGTCAAATACTAAGTTGATTTTATTTATTACTAGCATGTGCCCGCGGCTTCGCCCGCGATAATTATTTCAAAAATTAAAAATTAAGAGCATAATAGTTAAATCATTATATTTATTAACACCTAAATCACGTGGACTACATACCACGATTAGATAGCGTCGCCTGGTAAAAGCGACCTCAGATTCGAGTTCCTTGGCCCAGAAAACCCCTGTACAGTGAGTTTCGTCCAAATCGAACAATGTTTGACCATATTTAGGCCTATATTGATTATCCCTCTTCCGTGTAGGTTGAAAATTTCATATGTCTTCGGGCCTTGATATTCTAAACAAATGAATCGTCCAGGATGGACTTACAAAATCAAGCGATCGCCCGCGATAATTATTTCAAGAATTAAAAATTAAGAGCATAATAGTTAAATCATTATTTTATTAACACCTAAATCACGTGAATTACATACCACGATTAGATATCGTTGCCTGGTAAAAGCTATCTCAGATTCGAGTTCCTTGGCCCAGAAAATCCCTGTATAGTGAGTTTCGTCCAAATCGAACGATGTTTAACCATATTTAGGTCTATGTTGATTATCCCTCTTCCGTGTAGGTTGAAAATTTCATATGTCTACGGGCCTTGACATTCTAAACAAATGAATCGACCAGCGTGGGCTTACAACATTCAAGCGATCGCGATGCTTTTATTTCCACGGTATGACAAAAATAGCCAAAGCCAACTGCAATTGATTTGACATTGAAATGTATTACTGAAATCTGATGCTTCGACAGCGTTAAAATCACGTTTTCTGCCAGTTTTTTACTCATAACTCGCGAACGAAAGCTAAAATTAAAAATTCGGCTTCGAGGTGCATTCGCCCACCTTTCAGTCCATCTATCTTTAAATTTTCAGATCTTTGCGTTCAGTAGATTTCGATGGGCATCGTGGACAGACAGACAAACAGCATGTGCCCGCATGTGCCCGCGGCTTCCCCCGCGATAATTATTTCAAATTATAATTATTAACACCTAAATCATGTGGAGTGCATTCCACGATTAGGTAGCGTCCCCTGGTAAAAGCGACCTCAGATTCGAGTTCCTTGGCCCAGAAAACCCCTGTATAGTGAGTTTCGTTCAAATCGAACAATGTTTGACCATATTTAGGGTTGATTATCCTTCTTCCGTGTAGGTTGAAAATGTCATATGTCTGTGGGCCTTGACACTCTAAACAAATGAATCGTCTAGGATGGACTTACAAAATCAAGCGATCGCGTTGCTTTTATTTTCAAGGTAGGCTATGAGGTATGTTGACAAAAATAGCCAAAGCCATCTGTAAGTTATTTGATATTGAAATTTATTACTGAAACTGATGCTTCTAAAACGCAAAAAAATGCACGTTTTCTGCCAGTTTTTCACTCATAACTCACGAACGGAGGCGAAAATTAAAATTCCGGCTTCGAGGTGCACATTCCGACCCTTTAGTCCGCCTACTTATAAAATCTCAGATCTCTGCGTTGAGTAGATTTCGCTGGGCATCGCGGACAGACAGACGGAAGACAGACGGAAGACAGACAGACGGAGGACAGACACTTCCTTTTATTAATATAGATACACATGAACATTTATTGAACATTGTATCTCTTTTTGTTTGTCAGTTGGTAATATTTGATAATTCTTTGTATAATAATAATAATGACACCTTAATTAAAATTTGACTTCTTTTCTTGCAGTATTGTTATTTGACGTATTGAAAAGTAATAAGTTAGGTTAGAAGTCACTCTGCGTCACCTCACGTCACCAAACTGCGTCTCAACTTGCGCCCGGCCTTAGAGGTGAAAGGCAAATCACGGAATCATCCAATAAGCTTATTGACGGTAGTAATTACCTAAAAATTTGACATTTATATCAGATATTGCAGGTCGTTTAAATGATTTAAATTTAAAATTACAAGAGGAAAAATCAGTTTCATATTTAATTGTATTCATTCAAAGGCTACATTTACGCCTTCGAGAACTCTGCATTTTCCTTCGACAGTTGGATTTAAGCCTGCGTAGTCTAGGTCTGTTCCTTCAAAAACTACATTTACACCTTCAAGAACTCTGGATTTTCCTTCAACAGCTAGGTTTACGCCCTCGCGAACCCTTCATCTTACTTCGACAGTGGGATTTAGGTTGGAGAAGTCTGGATCGATGTCATTTCAAATGCTCCATGTACCCCGACTATAAATCAGCATTTTCCCTCCACAGCTAGAATTACGCCTGCGTAGCTAAGATCTGTTACTTCAAAAGCTATATTTACGCCTTCCAGAACTGTGCATTATCCTTCTACAGCTACATTTACGCCTTCATGAACCCAGCATTTCCTCCGACAGTTGGTGTATTTTTCGTGTCCTTCCAACTACCATGGAGAAAACCATAGTAGTTAGGATTCTATTTCGTGTCCTTCCAACTACCATGGAAAAACCATAGAAGTTAGGATTTTATTTCGTGTCCTTCCAACTACCATGGAGAAACCATAGTAGTTAGGATTCTATTTCGTGTCCTTCCAACTACCATGGAAAAACCATAGAAGTTAGGATTTTATTTCGTGTCCTTCCAACTACCATGGAGAAACCATAGTAGTTAGGATTCTATTTCGTGTCCTTCCAATTACCATGGAGAAAACCATAGAAGTTAGGATTCTATTTCGTGTCCGTCCAACTACCATGGAGAAAACCATAGTAGTTAGAATTTTTTCACATCTTTCCAACTACCATGGAGAAAACCATAGTAGTTAGCATTTTTTTCACGTCCTTCCAACTACCATGGAGAAAACCATTGTAGATAGGATTCTATTTCCTGTCCTTCCAGCTACCATGGAGAAAAACATAGAAGTTAGGATTCTATTTCGTGTCCTTCCAACTACCATGGAGAAAACCATAGTAGTTAGCATTTTTTTCACGTCCTTCCAACTACAATGGAGAAAACCATTGTAGATAGGATTCTATTTCCTGTCCTTCCAGCTACCATGGAGAAAAAGATAGAAGTTAGGATTCTATTTCGTGTCCTTCCAACTACCATGGAGAAAAACATAGTAGTTAGCATTTTTTCACGTCCTTCCAACTACCATGGAGAAAACCATTGTAGATAGGATTCTATTTCCTGTCCTTCCAGCTACCATGGAGAAAACCATAGAAGTTAGGATTCTATTTCGTGTCCTTCCAACTACGATGGAGAAAACCATAGAAGTTAGGATTCTATTTCGTGTCCTTCCAACTACCATGGAGAAAACCATAGCAGTTAGCATTTTTTCACATCTTTCCAACTACCATGGAGAAAACCATAGTAGTTAGCATTTTTTTCACGTCCTTCCAACTACCATGGAGAAAACCATAGTAGATTGGATTCTGTTTCCTGTCCTTCCAGCTACCATGGAGAGAACCATAGAAGTTAGGATTCTATTTTGTGTCCTTCCAACTACCATGGAGAAAAACATAGTAGTTAGCATTTTTTCACGTCCTTCCAACTACCATGGAGAAAACCATAGTACCTATCATTTTTTCACGTCCTTGCAACTACCATGGAGAAAACCATAGTAGTTAGGATTCTATTTCGTGTCCTTCCAACTACCATGGAAAAACCATAGAAGTTAGGATTTTATTTCGTGTCCTTCCAACTACCATGGAGAAACCATAATAGTTAGGATTCTATTTCGTGTCCTTCCAGTTACCATGGAGAAAACCATAGTAGTTAGAATTTTTTTCACGTCCTTCCAATTACCATGGAGAAAACCATAGTAGTTAGCATTTTTTCACGTCCTTCCAACTACCATGGAGAAAACCATTGTACATAGGATTCTATTTCCTGTCCTTCCAGCTACCATGGAGAAAACCATAGTAGTTAGGATTCAATTACGTGTCCTTCCTACTACCATGGAAAAACCATAGTAGTTAGGATTCTATTTCGTGTCCTTCCAACTACCATGGAGAAAACCATAGTAGTTAGGATTCTATTTCGTGTCCTTCCAACTATCATGGAAGAACCATAGAAGTTAGGATTTTATTTCGTGACCTTCCAACTACCATGGAGAAACCATAGTAGTTAGGATTCTATTTCGTGTCCTTCCAATTACCATGGAGAAAACCATAGTAGTTAGCATTTTTTTCACGTCCTTCCAATTACCATGGAGAAAACCATAGTAGTTAGGATTCTATTTCGTGTCCTTCCAGCTACCATGGAGAAAACCATAGTAGTTAGGATTCTATTTCGTGTCCTTCCAGCTACCATGGAGAAAACCATAGTAGTTAGGATTCTATTTCGTGTCCTTCCAACTACCATGGAAAAACCATAGAAGTTAGGATTTTATTTCGTGTCCTTCCAATTACCATGGAGAAAACCATAGAAGTTAAGATTCTATTTCGTGTCCTTCCAACTACCATGGAAAAACCACAGTAGTTAGTAATCTATTTCGTGTCCTTCTAACTACCATGGAGAAAACCATAGTAGATAGGATTCTATTTCCTGTCCTTCCAGCTACCATGGAGAAAACCATAGAAGTTAGGATTCTATTTTGTGTCCTTCCAACTACCATGGAGAAAAACATAGTAGTTAGCATTTTTTCACGTCCTTCCAACTACCATGGAGAAAACCATTGTAGATAGGATTCTATTTCCTGTCCTTCCAGCTACCATGGAGAAAACCCTAGAAGTTAGGATTCTATTTCGTGTCCTTCCACCTCCCATGGAGAAAACCATAGTAGTTAGCATATTTTCACGTCCTTCCAACTACCATGGAGAAAACCATAGTAGTTAGCATTTTTTCACGTCCTTCAAACTACCATGGAGAAAACCCTTGTAGATAGGATTCTATTTCCTGTCCTTCCAGCTACCATGGAGAAAACCATAGAAGTTAGGATTCTATTACGTGTCCTTCCAACTACCATGGAAAAACCATAGTAGTTAGGATTCTATTTCGTGTCCTTCCAACTACCATGGAAAAACCATAGAAGTTAGGATTTTATTTCGTGTCCTTCCAACTACCATGGAGAAACCATAGTAGTTAGAATTCTATTTCGTGTCCTTCCAACTACCATGGAGAAAACCATAGTAGTTAGCATTTTTTTCACGTCCTTCCAACTACCATGGAGAAAACCATAGTAGATAGGATTCTATTTCCTGCCTTCCAGCTACCATGGAGAAAACCATAGTAGTTAGGATTCTATTTCGTGTCCTTCCAATTACCATGGAGAAAAAAATAGTAGTTAGCATTTTTTTCACGTCCTTCCAACTACCATGGAGAAAACCATAGTACTTAGCATTTTTTTCACGTCCTTCCAACTACCATGGAGAAAAAAATAGTAGTTAGCATTTTTTTCACGTCCTTCCTACTACCATGGAGAAAACCATAGTAGTTAGGATTCTATTTCGTGTCCTTCCAACAACCAGGGAAAAACCATAGTAGTTAGGATTCTATTTCGTGTCCTTCCAGCTACCATGGAGAAAACCATAGAAGTTAGGATTCTATTTCGTGTCCTTCCAACTCCCATGGAGAAAACCATAGTAGTTAGCATTTTTTTCACGTCCTTCCAACTACCATGGAGAAAACCATTGTACATAGGATTCTATTTCCTATCCTTCCAGCTACCATGGAGAAAACCATAGAAGTTAGGATTCTATTTCGTGTCCTTCCAACTCCCATGGAGAAAACCATAGTAGTTAGCATTCTTTCACGTCCTTCCAACTACCATGGAGAAAACGATAGTAGTTAGCATTTTTTCACGTCCTTCCTACTACCATGGAGAAAACCATAGTAGTTAGCATTTTTTTCACGTCCTTCCAACTACCATGGAGAAAACCATAGCAGATAGGATTCTGTTTCCTGTCCTTCCAGCTACCATGGAGAAAACCATAGTAGTTAGGATTCTATTTCGTGTCCTTCCTACTACCATGGAAAAACCATAGTAGATAGCATTTTCTTCACGTCCTTCCAATTACCATGGAGAAAACCATAGTAGTTAGCATTTTTTCACGTCCTTCCAACTACCATGGAGAAAACCATTGTAGATAGGATTCTATTTCCTGTCCTTCCAGCTACCATGGAGAAAACCATAGAAGTTAGCATTCTATTTCGTGTCCTTCCAACTACCATGGAGAAAACCATAGTAGTTAGCATTTTTTCACATCCTTCCAACTACCATGGAGAAAACCATAGTAGTTAGCATTTTTTTCACGTCCTTCCAACTACCATGGAGAAACCATAGTAGATAGGATTCTATTTCCTGTCCTTCCAGCTACCATGGAGAAAACCATAGAAGTTAGGATTCTATTTCGTGTCCTTCCAACTACCATGGAAAAACCATAGTAGTTAGCATTTTTTTTCACGTCCTTCCAATTACCATGGAGAAAACCATAGTAGTTAGCATTTTTTCACGTCCTTCCAACTACCATGGAGAAAACCATTGTAGACAGGATTCTATTTCCTGTCCTTCCAGCTACCATGGAGAAAACCATAGAAGTTAGGATTCTATTTCGTGTCCGTCCAACTACCATGGAGAAAACCATAGTAGTTAGCATTTTTTCACATCTTTCCAACTACCATGGAGAAAACCATAGTAGTTAGCATTTTTTTCACGTCCTTCCAACTACCATGGAGAAAACCATTGTAGATAGTATTCTATTTCCTGTCCTTCCAGCTACCATGGAGAAAAAGGTAGAAGTTAGGATTCTATTTCGTGTCCTTCCAACTACCATGGAGAAAACCATAGTACTTAGCATTTTTTTCACGTCCTTCCAACTACCATGGAGATAGGATTCTATTTCCTGTCCTTCCAGCTAACATGGAGAAAAAGATAGAAGTTAGGATTCTATTTCGTGTCCTTCCAACTACCATGGAGAAAACCATAGTACTTAGCATTTTTTTCACGTCCTTCCAACTACCATGGAGAAAACCATAGTAGTTAACATTTTTTTCACGTCCTTCCAACTACCATGGAGAAAACCATAGTATTTAGCATTTTTTTCACGTCCTTCCAACTACCATGGAGAAAGCCATAGTAGTTAGCATTTTTTTCATGTCCTTCCAACTACCATGGAGAAAACCATAGTAGTTAGCATTTTTTTCACGTCCTTCCAACTACCATGGAGAAAACCATTGTAGATAGGATTCTATTTCCTTTCCTTCCAGCTACCATGGAGAAAAAGATAGAAGTTAGGATTCTATTTCGTGTCCTTCCAACTACCATGGAGAAAAACATAGTAGTTAGCATTTTTTCACGTCCTTCCAACTACCATGCAGAAAAACATTGTTGATAGGATTCTATTTCCTGTCCTTCCAGCTACCATGGAGAAAACCATAGAACTCAGGATTCTATTTCGTGTCCGTCCAACTACCATGGAGAAAACCATAGTAGTTAGCATTTTTTCACATCTTTCCAACTACCATGGAGAAAACCATAGTAGTTAGCATTTTTTCACGTCCTTCCAACTACCATGGAGAAAACCATAGTAGATAGGATTCTATTTCCTGTCCTTCCAGCTACCATGGAGAAAAAGATAGAAGTTAGGATTCTATTTCGTCTCCTTCCAACTACCATGGAGAAAAACATAGTAGTTAGCATTTTTTCACGTCCTTCCAACTACCATGGAGAAAACCATAGTAGATAGGATTCTATTTCCTGTCCTTCCAGCTACCATGGAGAAAACCATAGAAGTTAGGATTCTATTTCGTGTCCTTCCAACTACGATGGAGAAAACCATAGAAGTTAGGATTCTATTTCGTGTCCTTCCAACTACCATGGAGAAAACCATAGCAGTTAGCATTTTTTCACATCTTTCCAACTACCATGGAGAAAACCATAGTAGTTAGCATTTTTTTCACGTCCTTCCAACTACCATGGAGAAAACCATAGTAGATAGGATTCTATATCCTGTCCTTCCAGCTACCATGGAGAGAACCATAGAAGTTAGGATTCTATTTTGTGTCCTTCCAACTACAATAGAGAAAAACATAGTAGTTAGCATTTTTTCACGTCCATCCAACTACCATGGAGAAAACCATAGTACCTATCATTTTTTCACGTCCTTCCAACTACCATGGAGAAAACCATAGTAGTTAGCATTTTTTCACGTCCTTCAACTACCATGGAGAAAACCATAGTAGTTAGCATTTTTTTCACGTCCTTCCAACTACCATGGAGAAAACCATAGTAGTTAGCATTTTTTTCATGTCCTTCCAACTACCATGGAGAAAACCATAGTAGTTAGAATTTTTTTACGTCCTTCCAACTACCATGGAGAAAACCATAGAAGTTAGGATTCTATTTTGTGTCCTTCCAACTACCATGGAGAAAAACATAGTAGTTAGCATTTTTTCACGTCCTTCCAACTACCATGGAGAAAACCATAGTACTTAGCATTTTTTTCACGTCCTTCCAACTACCATCGAGAAATTCATAGTAGTTAGGATTCTATTTCGTGTCCTTCCAACTACCATGGAGAAAACCATAGTAGTTAGCATTTTTTCACATCCTTCCAACTACCATGGAGAAAACCACAGTACTTAGAATTTTTTTCGTCCTTCCAACTACCATGGAGAAAACCATAGAAGTTAGGATTTTATTTCGTGTCCTTCCAACTACCATGGAGAAACCATAGTAGTTAGGATTCTATTTCGTGTCCTTCCAACTACCATGGAGAAAACCATAGTAGTTAGCATTTTTTCACATCCTTCCAACTACCATGGAGAAAACCACAGTACTTAGAATTTTTTTCGTCCTTCCAACTACCATGGAGAAAACCATAGTAGTTAGCATTTTTTTCACGTCCTTCTTACCACCATGGAGAAAACCATAGAAGTTAGGATTCTATTTCGTGTCCTTCCACCTCCCATGGAGAAAACCATAGTAGTTAGCATTTTTTCACATCCTTCCAACTACCATGGAGAAAACCACAGTACTTAGAATTTTTTTCGTCCTTCCAACTACCATGGAGAAAACCATAGTAGTTAGCATTTTTTTCACGTCCTTCCTACCACCATGGAGAAAACCATAGTAGTTAGGATTCTATTTCGTGTCCTTCCAATTACCATGGAGAAAACCATAGTAGTTAGCATTTTTTCACGTCCTTCCAATTACCATGGAGAAAACCATAGTAGTTAGAATTTTTCACGTCCTTCCAACTACCATGGAGAAAACCATTGTAGATAGGATTCTATTTCCTGTCCTTCCAGCTACCATGGAGAAAACCATAGTAGATAGGATTCTATTTCCTGTCCTTCCAGCTACCATGGAGAAAACCATAGAAGTTAGGATTCTATCTTGTGTCCTTCCAACTACCATGGAGAAAATCATAGTAGTTAGCATTTTTTCACGTCCTTCCAACTACCATGGAGAAAACCATAGTAGATAGGATTCTATTTCCTGTCCTTCCAGCTACCATGGAGAAAACCATAGTAGTTAGCATTTTTTTCACGTCCTTCCTACCACCATGGAGAAAACCATAGAAGTTAGGATTCTATTTCGTGTCCTTCCTCCTCCCATGGAGAAAACCATAGTAGTTAGCATTTTTTCACATCCTTCCAACTACCATGGAGAAAACCACAGTACTTAGAATTTTTTTCGTCCTTCCAACTACCATGGAGAAAACCATAGTAGTTAGCATTTTTTTCACGTCCTTCATACCACCATGGAGAAAACCATAGTAGTTAGGATTCTATTTCGTGTCCTTCCAACTACCATGGAGAAAACCATAGTACTTAGCATTTTTTTCACGTCCTTCCAACTACCATGGAGAAAACCATAGTAGTTAACATTTTTTTCACGTCCTTCCAACTACCATGGAGAAAACCATAGTATTTAGCATTTTTTTCACGTCCTTCCAACTACCATGGAGAAAGCCATAGTAGTTAGCATTTTTTTCATGTCCTTCCAACTACCATGGAGAAAACCATAGTAGTTAGCATTTTTTTCACGTCCTTCCAAATACCATGGAGAAAACCATTGTAGATAGGATTCTATTTCCTTTCCTTCCAGCTACCATGGAGAAAAAGATAGAAGTTAGGATTCTATTTCGTGTCCTTCCAACTACCATGGAGAAAAAACATAGTAGTTAGCATTTTTTCACGTCCTTCCAACTACCATGCAGAAAAACATTGTTGATAGGATTCTATTTCCTGTCCATCCAGCTACCATGGAGAAAGCCATAGTAGTTAGGATTCTATTTCGTATCCGTCCAACTACCATGGAGAAAAAGATAGAAGTTAGGATTCTATTTCGTGTCCTTCCAACTACCATGGAGAAAACCATAGTAGTTAGGATTCTATTTCGTGTCCTTCCATCTACCATGGAGAAAACCATAGAAGTTAGGATTCTATTCGTGTCCTTCCAACTACCATGGAGAAAACCAAAGTAGTTAGGATTCTACCATGAAGAAAAACATAGTAGTTAGCATTTTTTCACGTCCTTCCAACTACCATGGAGAAAACCATAGTACTTAGCATTTTTTTCACGTCCTTCCAACTACCATGGAGAAAACCATAGTAGTTAGCATTTTTTTCACGTCCTTCCAACTACCATGGAGAAAACCATAGTAGATAGGATTCTATTTCCTGTCCTTCCAGCTACCATGGAGAAAACCATAGAAGTTAGGATTCTATTTTGTGTCCTTCCAACTACCATGGAGAAAAACATAGTAGTTAGCATTTTTTCACGTCCTTCCAACTACCATGGAGAAAACCATAGTACTTAGCATTTTTTCACGTCCTTCCAACTACCATGGAAAAACCATAGAAGTTAGGATTTTATTTCGTGTCCTTCCAACTACCATGGAGAAACCATAGTAGTTAGGATTCTATTCCGTTTCCTTCCAACTACCATGGAGAAAACCATAGTAGTTAGCATTTTTCACGTCCTTCCAACTACCATGGAGAAAACCATAGTAGATAGGATTTTATTTCCTGTCCTTCCAGCTACCATGGAGAAAACCATAGAAGTTAGGATTCTATTTTGTGTCCTTCCAACTACCATGGAGAAAATCATAGTAGTTAGCATTTTTTCACGTCCTTCGAACTACCATGGAGAAAACCATTGTAGATATTATTCTATTTCCTGTCCTTCCAGCTACCATGGAGAAAACCATAGAAGTTAGGATTCTATTTCGTGTCCTAGCAACTTCCATGGAGAAAACCATAGTAGTTAGCATTTTTTCACATCCTTCCAACTACCATGGAGAAAACCATAGTAGTTAGCATTTTTTCACGTCCTTCCTACTACCATGGAGAAAACCATAGTAGTTAGGATTTTATTTCGTGTCCTTCCCACTACCATGGAGAAACCATAGTAGTTAGGATTCTATTTCGTGTCCTTCCAATTACCATGGAGAAAACCATAGTAGTTGGCATTTTTTCACGTCCTTTCAATTACCATGGAGAAAACCATAGTAGTTAGCATTTTTTCACGTCCTTCCAACTACCATGGAGAAACCATAGTAGATAGGATTCTATTACCTGTCCTTCCAGCTGCCATGGAGAAAACCATAGTAGTTAGGATTCTATTACGTGTCCTTCCAACTACCATGGAAAAACCATAGTAGTTATGATTCTATTTCGTGTCCTTCCAACTACCATGGAGAAAACCATAGTAGTTAGGATTCTATTTCGTGTCCTTCCAGCTATCATGGAAAAACCATAGAAGTTAGGATTTTATTTCGTGACCTTCCAACTACCATGGAGAAACCATAGTAGTTAGGATTCTATTTCGTGTCCTTCCAATTACCATGGAGAAAACCATAGTAGTTATCATTTTTTTCACGTCTTTCCAATTACCATGGATAAAACCATAGTAGTTAACATTTTTCACGTCTTTCCAACTACCATGCAGAAAACCATTGTAGATAGGATTCTATTTCCTGTCCTTCCAGCTACCATGGAGAAAACCATAGAAGTTAGGATTCTATTTCGTGTCCTTCCAACTACCATGGAGAAAAACATAGTAGTTAGCATTTTTTCACGTCCTTCCAACTACCATGGAGAAAACCATTGTAGATAGGATTCTATTACCTGTCCTTCCAGCTGCCATGGAGAAAACCATAGTAGTTAGGATTCTATTACGTGTCCTTCCAACTACCATGGAAAAACCATAGTAGTTAGGATTCTATTTCGTGTCCTTCCAACTACCATGGAGAAACCATAGTAGTTAGGATTCTATTTCGTGTCCTTCCAATTACCATGGAGAAAACCATAGTAGTTAGCATTTTTTCACGTCTTTCCAATTACCATGGAGAAAACCATAGTAGTTAGCATTTTTCACGTCCTTCCAACTACCATGCAGAAAACCATTGTAGATAGGATTCTATTTCCTGTCCTTCCAGCTGCCATGGAGAAAACCATAGAAGTTAGGATTCTATTTCGTGTCCTTCCAACTACCATGGAGAAAACCATAGTAGTTAGAATTTTTTCCACGTCCTTCCAACTACCATGGAGAAAACCGTAGTAGTTAGCATTTTTTCACGTCCTTCCAACTACCATGGAGAAAACCATAGTAGATAGGATTCTATTACCTGTCCTTCCAGCTGCCATGGTGAAAACCATAGTAGTTAGGATTCTATTTCGTGTCCTTCCAACTACCATGGAGAAACCATAGTAGTTAGGATTCTATTTCGTGTCCTTCCAACTACCATGGAGAAAACCATAGTAGTTAGCATTTTTTCACGTCCTTCCAACTACCATGGAGAAATCCATAGTACTTAGCATTTTTTTCACGTCCTTCCAACTACCATGGAGAAAACCATAGTAGTTAGGATTGTATTTCGTGTCCTTCCAACTACCAGGGAAAAACCATAGTAGTTAGGATTCTATTTCGTGTCCTTCCAACTACCATGGAAAAACCATAGTAGTTAGGATTCTATTTCGTTTCCTTCCAACTACCATGGAAAAACCATAGTAGTTAGGTTTCTATTTCATGTACTTCCAACTACCATGGAGAAAACCATAGTAGTTAGGATCCTATTTCGTGTCCTTCCAACTACCATGGAAAAACCAAAGAAGTTAGGATTTTATTTCGTGTCCTTCCAACTACCATGGAGAAAACCATAGAAGTTAGGATTCTATTTCGTGTCCTTCCAACTACCATGGAAAAACCATAGTAGTTAGGATTCTATTTCGTGTCCTTCCAACTACCATGGAGAAAACCATAGTAGATAGGATTCTATTTCCTGTCCTTCCAGCTACCATGGAGAAAACCATAGAAGTTAGGATTCTATTTTGTGTCCTTCAACTACCATGGAGAAAAACATAGTAGTTAGCATTTTTTCACGTCCTTCCAACTACCATGGAGAAAACCATTGTAGATAGGATTCTATTTCCTGTCCTTCCAGCTACCATGGAGAAAACCATAGAAGTTAGGATTCTATTTCGTGTCCTTCCAACTACGATGGAGAAAACCATAGAAGTTAGGATTCTATTTCGAGTCCTTCCATGGAGAAAACCATAGCAGTTAGCATTTTTTCACATCTTTCCAACTACCATGGAGAAAACCATAGTAGTTAGCATTTTTTTCACGTCCTTCCAACTACCTTGGAGAAAACCATAGTAGATAGGATTCTATTTCCTGTCCTTCCAGCTACCATGGAGAGAACCATAGAAGTTAGGATTCTATTTTGTGTCCTTCCAACTACCATGGAGAAAAACATAGTAGTTAGCATTTTTTCACGTCCTTCCAACTACCATGGAGAAAACCATAGTACCTATCATTTTTTCACGTCCTTCCAACTACCATGGAGAAAACCATAGTAGTTAGCATTTTTTTCACGTCCTTCCAACTACCATGGAGAAAACCATAGTAGTTAGCATTTTTTTCATGTCCTTCCAATTACCATGGTGAAAACCATAGTAGTTAGCATTTTTTTCACGTCCTTCCAACTACCATGGAGAAAACCATAGTAGATAGGATTCTATTTCCTGCCTTCCAGCTACCATTGAGAAAACCATAGTAGTTAGGATTCTATTTCGTGTCCTTCCAACTACCATGGAAAAACCATAGTAGTTAGCATTCTTTTCACGTCCTTCCAATTACCATGGAGAAAACCATAGTAGTTAGCATTTTTTCACGTCCTTCCAACTACCATGGAGAAAACCATTGTAGATATTATTCTATTTCCTGTCCTTCCAGCTACCATGGAGAAAACCATAGAAGTTAGGATTCTATTTCGTGTCCTAGCAACTTCCATGGAGAAAACCATAGTAGTTAGCATTTTTTCACATCCTTCCAACTACCATGGAGAAAACCATAGTAGTTAGCATTTTTTTCACGTCCTTCCTACTACCATGGAGAAAACCATAGTAGTTAGGATTTTATTTCGTGTCCTTCCAACTACCATGGAGAAACCATAGTAGTTAGGATTCTATTTCGTGTCCTTCCAATTACCATGGAGAAAACCATAGTAGTTGGCATTTTTTCACGTCCTTTCAATTACCATGGAGAAAACCATAGTAGTTAGCATTTTTTTCACGTCCTTCCAACTACCATGGAGAAACCATAGTAGTTAGCATTTTTTCACGTCCTTCCAACTACCATGGAGAATACCATAGTACTTAGCATTTTTTTCACGTCCTTCCAACTACCATGGAGAAAACCATAGAAGTTAGGATTCTATTTTGTGTCCTTGCAACTACCATGGAGAAAAACATAGTAGTTAGCATTTTTTCACGTCCTTCCAATTACCATGGAGAAAACCATAGTAGTTAGCATTTTTTCACGTCCTTCCAATTACCATGGAGAAAACCATAGTAGGCCTAGTTAGAATTTTTTGCGTCCTTCCAACTACCATGGAGAAACCCATTGTAGATAGGATTCTATTTCCTGTCCTTCCAGCTACCATGGAGAAAACCATAGTAGATAGGATTCTATTTCCTGTCCTTCCAGCTACCATGGAGAAAACCATAGAAGTTAGGATTCTATCTTGTGTCCTTCCAACTACCATGGAGAAAATCATAGTAGTTAGCATTTTTTCACGTCCTTCCAACTACCATGGAGAAAACCATAGTAGATAGGATTCTATTTCCTGTCCTTCCAGCTACCATGGAGAAAACCATAGTAGTTAGCATTTTTTCCACGTCCTTCCTACCACCATGGAGAAAACCATAGAAGTTAGGATTCTATTTCGTGTCCTTCCTCCTCCCATGGAGAAAACCATAGTAGTTAGCATTTTTTCACATCCTTCCAACTACCATGGAGAAAACCACAGTACTTAGAATTTTTTTCGTCCTTCCAACTACCATGGAGAAAACCATAGTAGTTAGCATTTTTTCACGTCCTTCCAACTACCATGGAGAAAACCATAGTAGTTAGCATTTTTTCATGTCCTTCCAACTACCATGGAGAAAACCATAGTAGTTAGCATTTTTTTCACGTCCTTCCAACTACCATGGAGAAACCATAGTAGATATGATTCTATTTCCTGTCCTTCCATCTACCATGGAGAAAACCATAGTAGTTAGAATTTTTTACGTCCTTCCAACTACCATGGAGAAAACCATAGAAGTTAGGATTCTATTTTGTGTCCTTCCAACTACCATGGAGAAGAACATAGTAGTTAGCATTTTTTCACGTCCTTCCAACTACCATGGAGAATACCATAGTACTTAGCATTTTTTTCACGTCCTTCCAACTAGTTAGGATTCTATTTCGTGTCCTTCCAACTACCATGGAAAAACCATAGAAGTTAGGATTTTATTTCGTGTCCTTCCAACTACCATGGAGAAACCATAGTAGTTAGGATTCTATTTCGTGTCCTTCCAACTACCATGGAGAAAACCATAGTAGTTAGCATTTTTTCACATCCTTCCAACTACCATGGAGAAAACCACAGTACTTAGAATTTTTTTCGTCCTTCCAACTACCATGGAGAAAACCATAGTAGTTAGCATTTTTTTCACGTCCTTCCTACCACCATGGAGAAAACCATAGAAGTTAGGATTCTATTTCGTGTCCTTCCTCCTCCCATGGAGAAAACCATAGTAGTTAGCATTTTTTCACATCCTTCCAACTACCATGGAGAAAACCACAGTACTTAGAATTTTTTTCGTCCTTCCAACTACCATGGAGAAAACCATAGTAGTTAGCATTTTTTTCACGTCCTTCCTACCACCATGGAGAAAACCATAGTAGTTAGGATTCTATTTCGTGTCCTTCCAATTACCATGGAGAAAACCATAGTAGTTAGCATTTTTTCACGTCCTTCCAATTACCATGGAGAAAACCATAGTAGTTAGAATTTTTCACGTCCTTCCAACTACCATGGAGAAAACCATTGTAGATAGGATTCTATTTCCTGTCCTTCCAGCTACCATGGAGAAAACCATAGTAGATAGGATTCTATTTCCTGTCCTTCCAGCTACCATGGAGAAAACCATAGAAGTTAGGATTCTATCTTGTGTCCTTCCAACTACCATGGAGAAAATCATAGTAGTTAGCATTTTTTCACGTCCTTCCAACTACCATGGAGAAAACCATAGTAGAAAGGATTCTATTTCCTGTCCTTCCAGCTACCATGGAGAAAACCATAGTAGTTAGCATTTTTTTCACGTCCTTCCTACCACCATGGAGAAAACCATAGAAGTTAGGATTCTATTTCGTGTCCTTCCTCCTCCCATGGAGAAAACCATAGTAGTTAGCATTTTTTCACATCCTTCCAACTACCATGGAGAAAACCACAGTACTTAGAATTTTTTTCGTCCTTCCAACTACCATGGAGAAAACCATAGTAGTTAGCATTTTTTTCACGTCCTTCATACCACCATGGAGAAAACCATAGTAGTTAGGATTCTATTTCGTGTCCTTCCAACTACCATGGAGAAAACCATAGTACTTAGCATTTTTTTCACGTCCTTCCAACTACCATGGAGAAAACCATAGTAGTTAACATTTTTTTCACGTCCTTCCAACTACCATGGAGAAAACCATAGTATTTAGCATTTTTTTCACGTCCTTCCAACTACCATGGAGAAAGCCATAGTAGTTAGCATTTTTTTCATGTCCTTCCAACTACCATGGAGAAAACCATAGTAGTTAGCATTTTTTTCACGTCCTTCCAAATACCATGGAGAAAACCATTGTAGATAGGATTCTATTTCCTTTCCTTCCAGCTACCATGGAGAAAAAGATAGAAGTTAGGATTCTATTTCGTGTCCTTCCAACTACCATGGAGAAAAACATAGTAGTTAGCATTTTTTCACGTCCTTCCAACTACCATGCAGAAAAACATTGTTGATAGGATTCTATTTCCTGTCCATCCAGCTACCATGGAGAAAGCCATAGTAGTTAGGATTCTATTTCGTATCCGTCCAACTACCATGGAGAAAAAGATAGAAGTTAGGATTCTATTTCGTGTCCTTCCAACTACCATGGAGAAAACCATAGTAGTTAGGATTCTATTTCGTGTCCTTCCATCTACCATGGAGAAAACCATAGAAGTTAGGATTCTATTCGTGTCCTTCCAACTACCATGGAGAAAACCATAGTACTTAGCATTTTTTTCACGTCCTTCCAACTACCATGGAGAAAACCATAGTAGTTAGCATTTTTTTCACGTCCTTCCAACTACCATGGAGAAAACCATAGTAGATAGGATTCTATTTCCTGTCCTTCCAGCTACCATGGAGAAAACCATAGAAGTTAGGATTCTATTTTGTGTCCTTCCAACTACCATGGAGAAAAACATAGTAGTTAGCATTTTTTCACGTCCTTCCAACTACCATGGAGAAAACCATAGTACTTAGAATTTTTTCACGTCCTTCCAACTACCATGGAGAAAACCATAGTAGTTAGGATTCTATTTCGTGTCCTTCCAACTACCATGGAAAAACCATAGAAGTTAGGATTTTATTTCGTGTCCTTCCAACTACCATGGAGAAACCATAGTAGTTAGGATTCTATTCCGTTTCCTTCCAACTACCATGGAGAAAACCATAGTAGTTAGCATTTTTCACGTCCTTCCAACTACCATGGAGAAAACCATAGTAGATAGGATTTTATTTCCTGTCCTTCCAGCTACCATGGAGAAAACCATAGAAGTTAGGATTCTATTTTGTGTCCTTCCAACTACCATGGAGAAAATCATAGTAGTTAGCATTTTTTCACGTCCTTCGAACTACCATGGAGAAAACCATAGTACCTATCATTTTTTCACGTCCTTCCAACTACCATGGAGAAAACCATAGTAGTTAGCATTTTTTCACGTCCTTCCAATTACCATGGAGAAAACCATAGTAGGCCTAGTTAGAATTTTTTGCGTCCTTCCAACTACCATGGAGAAACCCATTGTAGATAGGATTCTATTTCCTATCCTTCCAGCTACCATGGAGAAAACCATAGTAGTTAGCATTTTTTTCACGTCCTTCCAACTACCATGGAGAAAACCATAGTAGATAGGATTCTATTTCCTGTCCTTCCAGCTACCATGGAGAAAACCATAGTAGATAGGATTCTATTTCCTGTCCTTCCAGCTACCATGGAGAAAACCATAGAAGTTAGGATTCTATTTTGTGTCCTTCCAACTACCATGGAGAAAATCATAGTAGTTAGCATTTTTTCACGTCCTTCGAACTACCATGGAGAAAACCATAGTACCTATCATTTTTTCACGTCCTTCCAACTACCATGGAGAAAACCATAGTAGTTAGCATTTTTTCACGTCCTTCCAACTACCATGGAGAAAACCATAGTAGTTAGCATTTTTTCATGTCCTTCCAACTACCATGGAGAAAACCATAGTAGTTAGCATTTTTTTCACGTCCTTCCAACTACCATGGAGAAAACCATAGTAGATAGGATTCTATTTCCTGTCCTTCCAGCTACCATGGAGAAAACCATAGTAGATAGGATTCTATTTCCTGTCCTTCCAGCTACCATGGAGAAAACCATAGAAGTTAGGATTCTATTTTGTGTCCTTCCAACTACCATGGAGAAAATCATAGTAGTTAGCATTTTTTCACGTCCTTCGAACTACCATGGAGAAAACCATAGTACCTATCATTTTTTCACGTCCTTCCAACTACCATGGAGAAAACCATAGTAGTTAGCATTTTTTCACGTCCTTCCAACTACCATGGAGAAAACCATAGTAGTTAGCATTTTTTCATGTCCTTCCAACTACCATGGAGAAAACCATAGTAGTTAGCATTTTTTTCACGTCCTTCCAACTACCATGGAGAAAACCATAGTAGATAGGATTCTATTTCCTGCCTTCCAGCTACCATGGAGAAAACCATAGTAGTTAGGATTCTATTTCGTGTCCTTCCAACTACCATGGAAAAACCATAGTAGTTAGCATTCTTTTCACGTCCTTCCAATTACCATGGAGAAAACCATAGTAGTTAGCATTTTTTCACGTCCTTCCAACTACCATGGAGAAAACCATTGTAGATAGGATTCTATTTCCTGTCCTTCCAGCTACCATGGAGAAAACCATAGAAGTTAGGATTCTATTTCGTGTCCTTCCAACTACTATGGAGAAAACCATAGTAGTTATCATTTTTTCACATCCTTCCCACTACCATGGAGAAAACCATAGTAGTTAGCATTTTTTTCACGTCCTTCCAACTACCATGGAGAAACCATAGTAGATATGATTCTATTTCCTGTCCTTCCATCTACCATGGAGAAAACCATAGTAGTTAGAATTTTTTACGTCCTTCCAACTACCATGGAGAAAACCATAGAAGTTAGGATTCTATTTTGTGTCCTTCCAACTACCATGGAGAAGAACATAGTAGTTAGCATTTTTTCACGTCCTTCCAACTACCATGGAGAATACCATAGTACTTAGCATTTTTTTCACGTCCTTCCAACTAGTTAGGATTCTATTTCGTGTCCTTCCAACTACCATGGAAAAACCATAGAAGTTAGGATTTTATTTCGTGTCCTTCCAACTACCATGGAGAAACCATAGTAGTTAGGATTCTATTTCGTATCCTTCCAACTACCATGGAGAAAACCATAGTAGTTAGCATTTTTTCACATCCTTCCAACTACCATGGAGAAAACCACAGTACTTAGAATTTTTTTCGTCCTTCCAACTACCATGGAGAAAACCATAGTAGTTAGCATTTTTTTCACGTCCTTCCTACCACCATGGAGAAAACCATAGAAGTTAGGATTCTATTTCGTGTCCTTCCTCCTCCCATGGAGAAAACCATAGTAGTTAGCATTTTTTCACATCCTTCCAACTACCATGGAGAAAACCACAGTACTTAGAATTTTTTTCGTCCTTCCAACTACCATGGAGAAAACCATAGTAGTTAGCATTTTTTTCACGTCCTTCCTACCACCATGGAGAAAACCATAGTAGTTAGGATTCTATTTCGTGTCCTTCCAATTACCATGGAGAAAACCATAGTAGTTAGCATTTTTTCACGTCCTTCCAATTACCATGGAGAAAACCATAGTAGTTAGAATTTTTCACGTCCTTCCAACTACCATGGAGAAAACCATTGTAGATAGGATTCTATTTCCTGTCCTTCCAGCTACCATGGAGAAAACCATAGTAGATAGGATTCTATTTCCTGTCCTTCCAGCTACCATGGAGAAAACCATAGAAGTTAGGATTCTATCTTGTGTCCTTCCAACTACCATGGAGAAAATCATAGTAGTTAGCATTTTTTCACGTCCTTCCAACTACCATGGAGAAAACCATAGTAGATAGGATTCTATTTCCTGTCCTTCCAGCTACCATGGAGAAAACCATAGAAGTTAGGATTCTATTTTGTGTCCTTCCAAGTACCATGGAGAAAAACATAGTAGTTAGCATTTTTTCACGTCCTTCCAACTACCATGGAGAAAACCATAGTAGTTAGCATTTTTTTCACGTCCTTCCAACTACCATGGAGAAAACCATTGTAGATAGTATTCTATTTCCTGTCCTTCCAGCTACCATGGAGAAAAAGATAGAAGTTAGGATTCTATTTCGTGTCCTTCCAACTACCATGGAAAAACCATAGAAGTTAGGATTTTATTTCGTGTCCTTCCAACTACCATGGAGAAACCATAGTAGTTAGGATTCTATTTCGTATCCTTCCAACTACCATGGAGAAAACCATAGTAGTTAGCATTTTTTCACATCCTTCCAACTACCATGGAGAAAACCACAGTACTTAGAATTTTTTTCGTCCTTCCAACTACCATGGAGAAAACCATAGTAGTTAGCATTTTTTTCACGTCCTTCCTACCACCATGGAGAAAACCATAGAAGTTAGGATTCTATTTCGTGTCCTTCCTCCTCCCATGGAGAAAACCATAGTAGTTAGCATTTTTTCACATCCTTCCAACTACCATGGAGAAAACCACAGTACTTAGAATTTTTTTCGTCCTTCCAACTACCATGGAGAAAACCATAGTAGTTAGCATTTTTTTCACGTCCTTCCTACCACCATGGAGAAAACCATAGTAGTTAGGATTCTATTTCGTGTCCTTCCAATTACCATGGAGAAAACCATAGTAGTTAGCATTTTTTCACGTCCTTCCAACTACCATGGAGAAAACCATAGTAGTAAGCATTTTTTTCACGTCCTTCCAACTACCACGGAGAAAACCATAGTAGTTAGCATTTTTTCACGTCCTTCCAACTACCATGCAGAAAACCATTGTTGATAGGATTCTATTTCCTGTCCTTCCAGCTACCATGGAGAAAACCATAGAAGTTAGGATTCTATTTCGTGTCCGTCCAACTACCATGGAGAAAACCATAGTAGTTAGCATTTTTTCACATCTTTCCAACTACCATGGAGAATACCATAGCAGTTAGCATTTTTTTCACGTCCTTCCAACTACCATGGAGAAAACCATTGTAGATAGGATTCTATTTCCTGTCCTTCCAGCTACCATGGAGAAAAAGATAGAAGTTAGGATTCTATTTCGTGTCCTTCCAACTACCATGGAGAAAACCATAGTACTTAGCATTTTTTTCACGTCCTTCCAACTACCATGGAGATAGGATTCTATTCCCTGTCCTTCCAGCTAACATGGAGAAAAAGATAGAAGTTAGGATTCTATTTCGTGTCCTTCCAACTACCATGGAGAAAACCATAGTACTTAGCATTTTTTTCACGTCCTTCCAACTACCATGGAGAAAACCATAGTAGTTAGCAATTTTTTCACGTCCTTCCAACTACCATGGAGAAAACCATAGTAGTTAACATTTTTTTCACGTCCTTCCAACTACCATGGAGAAAACCATAGTAGTAAGCATTTTTTTCACGTCCTTCCAACTACCACGGAGAAAACCATAGTAGTTAGCATTTTTTCACGTCCTTCCAACTACCATGCAGAAAACCATTGTTGATAGGATTCTATTTCCTGTCCTTCCAGCTACCATGGAGAAAACCATAGAAGTTAGGATTCTATTTCGTGTCCGTCCAACTACCATGGAGAAAACCATAGTAGTTAGCATTTTTTCACATCTTTCCAACTACCATGGAGAAAACCATAGCAGTTAGCATTTTTTTCACGTCCTTCCAACTACCATGGAGAAAACCATTGTAGATAGGATTCTATTTCCTGTCCTTCCAGCTACCATGGAGAAAAAGATAGAAGTTAGGATTCTATTTCGTGTCCTTCCAACTACCATGGAGAAAACCATAGTACTTAGCATTTTTTTCACGTCCTTCCAACTACCATGGAGATAGGATTCTATTTCCTGTCCTTCCAGCTAACATGGAGAAAAAGATAGAAGTTAGGATTCTATTTCGTGTCCTTCCAACTACCATGGAGAAAACCATAGTACTTAGCATTTTTTTCACGTCCTTCCAACTACCATGGAGAAAACCATAGTAGTTAACATTTTTTTCACGTCCTTCCAACTACCATGGAGAAAACCATAGTATTTAGCATTTTTTTCACGTCCTTCCAACTACCATGGAGAAAGCCATAGTAGTTAGCATTTTTTTCATGTCCTTCCAACTACCATGGAGAAAACCATAGTAGTTAGCATTTTTTTCACGTCCTTTCAAATACCATGGAGAAAACCATTGTAGATAGGATTCTATTTCCTTTCCTTCCAGCTACCATGGAGAAAAAGATAGAAGTTAGGATTCTATTTCGTGTCCTTCCAACTACCATGGAGAAAAACATAGTAGTTAGCATTTTTTCACGTCCTTCCAACTACCATGCAGAAAAACATTGTTGATAGGATTCTATTTCCTGTCCATCTAGCTACCATGGAGAAAGCCATAGTAGTTAGGATTCTATTTCGTATCCGTCCAACTACCATGGAGAAAAAGATAGAAGTTAGGATTCTATTTCGTGTCGTTCCAACTACCATGGAGAAAACCATAGTAGTTAGGATTCTATTTCGTGTCCTTCCATCTACCATGGAGAAAACCATAGAAGTTAGGATTCTATTCGTGTCCTTCCAACTACCATGGAGAAAACCAAAGTAGTTAGGATTCTACCATGAAGAAAAACATAGTAGTTAGCATTTTTTCACGTCCTTCCAACTACCATGGAGAAAACCATAGTACTTAGCATTTTTTTCACGTCCTTCCAACTACCATGGAGAAAACCATAGTAGTTAGCATTTTTTTCACGTCCTTCCAACTACCATGGAGAAAACCATAGTAGATAGGATTCTATTTCCTGTCCTTCCAGCTACCATGGAGAAAACCATAGAAGTTAGGATTCTATTTTGTGTCCTTCCAACTACCATGGAGAAAAACATAGTAGTTAGCATTTTTTCACGTCCTTCCAACTACCATGGAGAAAACCATAGTACTTAGCATTTTTTCACGTCCTTCCAACTACCATGGAGAAAACCATAGTAGTTAGGATTCTATTTCGTGTCCTTCCAACTACCATGGAAAAACCATAGAAGTTAGGATTTTATTTCGTGTCCTTCCAACTACCATGGAGAAACCATAGTAGTTAGGATTCTATTCCGTTTCCTTCCAACTACCATGGAGAAAACCATAGTAGTTAGCATTTTTCACGTCCTTCCAACTACCATGGAGAAAACCATAGTAGATAGGATTTTATTTCCTGTCCTTCCAGCTACCATGGAGAAAACCATAGAAGTTAGGATTCTATTTTGTGTCCTTCCAACTACCATGGAGAAAATCATAGTAGTTAGCATTTTTTCACGTCCTTCGAACTACCATGGAGAAAACCATAGTACCTATCATTTTTTCACGTCCTTCCAACTACCATGGAGAAAACCATAGTAGTTAGCATTTTTTCACGTCCTTCCAACTACCATGGAGAATACCATAGTACTTAGCATTTTTTTCACGTCCTTCCAACTACCATGGAGAAAACCATAGAAGTTAGGATTCTATTTTGTGTCCTTCCAACTACCATGGAGAAAAACATAGTAGTTAGCATTTTTTCACGTCCTTCCAACTACCATGGAGAATACCATAGTACTTAGCATTTTTTTCACGTCCTTCCAACTAGTTAGGATTCTATTTCGTGTCCTTCCAACTACCATGGAAAAACCATAGAAGTTAGGATTTTATTTCGTGTCCTTCCAACTACCATGGAGAAACCATAGTAGTTAGGATTCTATTTCGTGTCCTTCCAACTACCATGGAGAAAACCATAGTAGTTAGCATTTTTTCACATCCTTCCAACTACCATGGAGAAAACCACAGTACTTAGAATTTTTTTCGTCCTTCCAACTACCATGGAGAAAACCATAGTAGTTAGGATTCTATTTCGTGTCCTTCCAACTACCATGGAAAAACCATAGAAGTTAGGATTTTATTTCGTGTCCTTCCAACTACCATGGAGAAACCATAGTAGTTAGGATTCTATTTCGTGTCCTTCGAACTACCATGGAGAAAACCATAGTAGTTAGCATTTTTTCACATCCTTCCAACTACCATGGAGAAAACCACAGTACTTAGAATTTGTTTCGTCCTTCCAACTACCATGGAGAAAACCATAGTAGTTAGCGTTTTTTTCACGTCCTTCCTACTACCATGGAGAAAACCATAGTAGTTAGGATTCTATTTCGTGTCCTTCAACTACCATGGATAAAACCATAGAAGTTTGGATTCTATTTCGTGTCCTTCCAACTACCCTGGAGAAAACCATAGTAGTTAGCATTTTTTCACGTCCTTCCAACTACCATGGAGAAACCATAGTAGTTAGGATTCTATTTCGTGTCCTTCCAACTACCAGGGAAAAACCATAGTAGTTAGGATTCTATTTCGTGTCCTTCCAGCTACCATGGAGAAAACCATAGAAGTTAGGATTCTATTTCGTGTCCTTCCAACTCCCATGGAGAAAACCATAGTAGTTAGCATTTTTTTCACGTCCTTCCAACTACCATGGAGAAAACCATTGTACATAGGATTCTATTTCCTATCCCACCAGCTACCATGGAGAAAACCATAGAAGTTAGGATTCTATTTCGTGTCCTTCCAACTCCCATGGAGAAAACCATAGCAGTTAGCATTTTTTCACATCTTTCCAACTACACTGGAGAAAACCATAGTATTTAGCATTTTTTCACGCCCTTCCAACTACCATGGAGAAAACCATCGTAGTTAGCATTTTTTTCACGTCCTTCCAACTACCATGGAGAAAACCATTGTAGATAGTATTCTATTTCCTGTCCTTCCAGCTACCATGGAGAAAAAGGTAGAAGTTAGGATTCTATTTCGTGTCCTTCCAACTACCATGGAGAAAACCATAGCAGTTAGCATTTTTTCACATCTTTCGAACCACAATGGAGAAAACCATAGTATTTAGCATTTTTTTCACGCCCTTCCAACTACCATGGAGAAAACCATAGTAGATAGGATTCTATTTCCTGTCCTTCCAGCTACCATGGAGAGAACCATAGAAGTTAGGATTCTATTTTGTGTCCTTCCAACTACAATGGAGAAAAACATAGTAGTTAGCATTTTTTCACGTCCTTCCAACTACCATGGAGAAAACCATAGTACCTTTCATTTTTTCACGTCCTTCCAACTACCATGGAGAAAACCATAGTAGTTAGCATTTTTCACGTCCTACCAACTACCATGGAGAAACCATAGTAGTTAGGATTCTATTTCGTGTCCTTCCAACTACCAGGGAAAAACCATAGTAGTTAGGATTCTATTTCGTGTCCTTCCAGCTACCATGGAGAAAACCATAGAAGTTAGGATTCTATTTCGTGTCCTTCCAACTCCCATGGAGAAAACCATAGTAGTTAGCATTTTTTTCACGTCCTTCCAACTACCATGGAGAAAACCATTGTACATAGGATTCTATTTCCTATCCCACCAGCTACCATGGAGAAAACCATAGAAGTTAGGATTCTATTTCGTGTCCTTCCAACTCCCATGGAGAAAACCATAGCAGTTAGCATTTTTTCACATCTTTCCAACTACACTGGAGAAAACCATAGTATTTAGCATTTTTTCACGCCCTTCCAACTACCATGGAGAAAACCATCGTAGTTAGCATTTTTTTCACGTCCTTCCAACTACCATGGAGAAAACCATTGTAGATAGTATTCTATTTCCTGTCCTTCCAGCTACCATGGAGAAAAAGGTAGAAGTTAGGATTCTATTTCGTGTCCTTCCAACTACCATGGAGAAAACCATAGCAGTTAGCATTTTTTCACATCTTTCGAACCACAATGGAGAAAACCATAGTATTTAGCATTTTTTTCACGCCCTTCCAACTACCATGGAGAAAACCATAGTAGATAGGATTCTATTTCCTGTCCTTCCAGCTACCATGGAGAGAACCATAGAAGTTAGGATTCTATTTTGTGTCCTTCCAACTACAATGGAGAAAAACATAGTAGTTAGCATTTTTTCACGTCCTTCCAACTACCATGGAGAAAACCATAGTACCTTTCATTTTTTCACGTCCTTCCAACTACCATGGAGAAAACCATAGTAGTTAGCATTTTTCACGTCCTACCAACTACCATGGAGAAAACCATAGTAGTTAGCATTTTTTTCACGTCCTTCCAACTACCATGGAGAAAGCCATAGTAGTTAGCATTTTTCCATGTCCTTCCAACTACCATGGAGAAAACCATAGTAGTTAGCATTTTTTTCACGTCCTTCCAAATACCATGGAGAAAACCATTGTAGATAGGATTCTATTTCCTTTCCTTCCAGCTACCATGGAGAAAAAGATAGAAGTTAGGATTCTATTTCGTGTCCTTCCAACTACCATGGAGAAAAACATAGTAGTTAGCATTTTTCACGTCCTACCAACTACCATGGAGAAAACCATAGTAGTTAGCATTTTTTTCACGTCCTTCCAACTACCATGGAGAAAACCATAGTAGTTAGCATTTTTCCATGTCCTTCCAACTACCATGGAGAAAACCATAGTAGTTAGAATTTTTTTACGTCCTTCCAACTACCATGGAGAAAACCATAGAAGTTTGGATTCTATTTCGTGTCCTTCCAACTACCCTGGAGAAAACCATAGTAGTTAGAATTTTTTTAACGTCCTACCAACTACCATCGAGAAAACCATAGTAGTTAGGATTCTATTTCGTGTCCTTCCAACTACCATGGAAAAACCATAGAAGTTAGGATTTTATTTCGTGTCCTTCCAACTACCATGGAGAAACCATAGTAGTTAGGATTCTATTTCGTGTCCTTCCAACTACCATGGAGAAAACCATAGTAGTTAGCATTTTTTCACATCCTTCCAACTACCATGGAGAAAACCACAGTACTTAGAATTTTTTTCGTCCTTCCAACTACCATGGAGAAAACCATAGTAGTTAGCATTTTTTTCACGTCCTTCCTACCACCATGGAGAAAACCATAGAAGTTAGGATTCTATTTCGTGTCCTTCCACCTCCCATGGAGAAAACCATAGTAGTTATCATTTTTTCACATCCTTCCAACTACCATGGAGAAAACCACAGTACTTAGAATTTTTTTCGTCCTTCCAACTACCATGGAGAAAACCATAGTAGTTAGCATTTTTTCACGTCCTTCCTACCACCATGGAGAAAACCATAGTAGTTAGGATTCTATTTCGTGTCCTTCCAATTACCATGGAGAAAACCATAGTAGTTAGCATTTTTTCACGTCCTTCCAATTACCATGGAGAAAACCATAGTAGTTAGAATTTTTCACGTCCTTCCAACTACCATGGAGAAAACCATAGTAGATAGGATTCTATTTCCTGCCTTCCAGCTACCATGGAGAAAACCATAGTAGTTAGGATTCTATTTCGTGTCCTTCCAACTACCATGGAAAAACCATAGTAGTTAGCATTCTTTTCACGTCCTTCCAATTACCATGGAGAAAACCATAGTAGTTAGCATTTTTTCACGTCCTTCCTACCACCATGGAGAAAACCATAGTAGTTAGGATTCTATTTCGTGTCCTTCCAATTACCATGGAGAAAACCATAGTAGTTAGCATTTTTTCACGTCCTTCCAATTACCATGGAGAAAACCATAGTAGTTAGAATTTTTCACGTCCTTCCAACTACCATGGAGAAAACCATAGTAGATAGGATTCTATTTCCTGCCTTCCAACTACCATGGAGAAAACCATAGTAGTTAGCATTTTTTTCACGTCCTTCCAACTACCATGGAGAAAACCATAGTAGATAGGATTCTATTTCCTGTCCTTCCAGCTACCATGGAGAAAACCATAGAAGTTAGGATTCTATTTTGTGTCCTTCCAACTACCATGGAGAAAAACATAGTAGTTAGCATTTTTTCACGTCCTTCCAACTACCATGGAGAAAACCATAGTACTTAGCATTTTTTCACGTCCTTCCAACTACCATGGAGAAAACCATAGTAGTTAGGATTCTATTTCGTGTCCTTCCAACTACCATGGAAAAACCATAGAAGTTAGGATTTTATTTCGTGTCCTTCCAACTACCATGGAGAAACCATAGTAGTTAGGATTCTATTCCGTTTCCTTCCAACTACCATGGAGAAAACCATAGTAGTTAGCATTTTTCACGTCCTTCCAACTACCATGGAGAAAACCATAGTAGATAGGATTTTATTTCCTGTCCTTCCAGCTACCATGGAGAAAACCATAGAAGTTAGGATTCTATTTTGTGTCCTTCCAACTACCATGGAGAAAATCATAGTAGTTAGCATTTTTTCACGTCCTTCGAACTACCATGGAGAAAACCATAGTACCTATCATTTTTTCACGTCCTTCCAACTACCATGGAGAAAACCATAGTAGTTAGCATTTTTTCACGTCCTTCCAACTACCATGGAGAATACCATAGTACTTAGCATTTTTTTCACGTCCTTCCAACTACCATGGAGAAAACCATAGAAGTTAGGATTCTATTTTGTGTCCTTCCAACTACCATGGAGAAAAACATAGTAGTTAGCATTTTTTCACGTCCTTCCAACTACCATGGAGAATACCATAGTACTTAGCATTTTTTTCACGTCCTTCCAACTAGTAAGGATTCTATTTCGTGTCCTTCCAACTACCATGGAAAAACCATAGAAGTTAGGATTTTATTTCGTGTCCTTCCAACTACCATGGAGAAACCATAGTAGTTAGGATTCTATTTCGTGTCCTTCCAACTACCATGGAGAAAACCATAGTAGTTAGCATTTTTTCACATCCTTCCAACTACCATGGAGAAAACCACAGTACTTAGAATTTTTTTCGTCCTTCCAACTACCATGGAGAAAACCATAGTAGTTAGGATTCTATTTCGTGTCCTTCCAACTACCATGGAAAAACCATAGAAGTTAGGATTTTATTTCGTGTCCTTCCAACTACCATGGAGAAACCATAGTAGTTAGGATTCTATTTCGTGTCCTTCGAACTACCATGGAGAAAACCATAGTAGTTAGCATTTTTTCACATCCTTCCAACTACCATGGAGAAAACCACAGTACTTAGAATTTGTTTCGTCCTTCCAACTACCATGGAGAAAACCATAGTAGTTAGCGTTTTTTTCACGTCCTTCCTACTACCATGGAGAAAACCATAGTAGTTAGGATTCTATTTCGTGTCCTTCAACTACCATGGATAAAACCATAGAAGTTTGGATTCTATTTCGTGTCCTTCCAACTACCCTGGAGAAAACCATAGTAGTTAGCATTTTTTCACGTCCTTCCAACTACCATGGAGAAACCATAGTAGTTAGGATTCTATTTCGTGTCCTTCCAACTACCAGGGAAAAACCATAGTAGTTAGGATTCTATTTCGTGTCCTTCCAGCTACCATGGAGAAAACCATAGAAGTTAGGATTCTATTTCGTGTCCTTCCAACTCCCATGGAGAAAACCATAGTAGTTAGCATTTTTTTCACGTCCTTCCAACTACCATGGAGAAAACCATTGTACATAGGATTCTATTTCCTATCCCACCAGCTACCATGGAGAAAACCATAGAAGTTAGGATTCTATTTCGTGTCCTTCCAACTCCCATGGAGAAAACCATAGCAGTTAGCATTTTTTCACATCTTTCCAACTACACTGGAGAAAACCATAGTATTTAGCATTTTTTCACGCCCTTCCAACTACCATGGAGAAAACCATCGTAGTTAGCATTTTTTTCACGTCCTTCCAACTACCATGGAGAAAACCATTGTAGATAGTATTCTATTTCCTGTCCTTCCAGCTACCATGGAGAAAAAGGTAGAAGTTAGGATTCTATTTCGTGTCCTTCCAACTACCATGGAGAAAACCATAGCAGTTAGCATTTTTTCACATCTTTCGAACCACAATGGAGAAAACCATAGTATTTAGCATTTTTTTCACGCCCTTCCAACTACCATGGAGAAAACCATAGTAGATAGGATTCTATTTCCTGTCCTTCCAGCTACCATGGAGAGAACCATAGAAGTTAGGATTCTATTTTGTGTCCTTCCAACTACAATGGAGAAAAACATAGTAGTTAGCATTTTTTCACGTCCTTCCAACTACCATGGAGAAAACCATAGTACCTTTCATTTTTTCACGTCCTTCCAACTACCATGGAGAAAACCATAGTAGTTAGCATTTTTCACGTCCTACCAACTACCATGGAGAAACCATAGTAGTTAGGATTCTATTTCGTGTCCTTCCAACTACCAGGGAAAAACCATAGTAGTTAGGATTCTATTTCGTGTCCTTCCAGCTACCATGGAGAAAACCATACAAGTTAGGATTCTATTTCGTGTCCTTCCAACTCCCATGGAGAAAACCATAGTAGTTAGCATTTTTTTCACGTCCTTCCAACTACCATGGAGAAAACCATTGTACATAGGATTCTATTTCCTATCCCACCAGCTACCATGGAGAAAACCATAGAAGTTAGGATTCTATTTCGTGTCCTTCCAACTCCCATGGAGAAAACCATAGCAGTTAGCATTTTTTCACATCTTTCCAACTACACTGGAGAAAACCATAGTATTTAGCATTTTTTCACGCCCTTCCAACTACCATGGAGAAAACCATCGTAGTTAGCATTTTTTTCACGTCCTTCCAACTACCATGGAGAAAACCATTGTAGATAGTATTCTATTTCCTGTCCTTCCAGCTACCATGGAGAAAAAGGTAGAAGTTAGGATTCTATTTCGTGTCCTTCCAACTACCATGGAGAAAACCATAGCAGTTAGCATTTTTTCACATCTTTCGAACCACAATGGAGAAAACCATAGTATTTAGCATTTTTTTCACGCCCTTCCAACTACCATGGAGAAAACCATAGTAGATAGGATTCTATTTCCTGTCCTTCCAGGTACCATGGAGAGAACCATAGAAGTTAGGATTCTATTTTGTGTCCTTCCAACTACAATGGAGAAAAACATAGTAGTTAGCATTTTTTCACGTCCTTCCAACTACCATGGAGAAAACCATAGTACCTTTCATTTTTTCACGTCCTTCCAACTACCATGGAGAAAACCATAGTAGTTAGCATTTTTCACGTCCTACCAACTACCATGGAGAAAACCATAGTAGTTAGCATTTTTTTCACGTCCTTCCAACTACCATGGAGAAAGCCATAGTAGTTAGCATTTTTCCATGTCCTTCCAACTACCATGGAGAAAACCATAGTAGTTAGCATTTTTTTCACGTCCTTCCAAATACCATGGAGAAAACCATTGTAGATAGGATTCTATTTCCTTTCCTTCCAGCTACCATGGAGAAAAAGATAGAAGTTAGGATTCTATTTCGTGTCCTTCCAACTACCATGGAGAAAAACATAGTAGTTAGCATTTTTCACGTCCTACCAACTACCATGGAGAAAACCATAGTAGTTAGCATTTTTTTCACGTCCTTCCAACTACCATGGAGAAAACCATAGTAGTTAGCATTTTTCCATGTCCTTCCAACTACCATGGAGAAAACCATAGTAGTTAGAATTTTTTTACGTCCTTCCAACTACCATGGAGAAAACCATAGAAGTTTGGATTCTATTTCGTGTCCTTCCAACTACCCTGGAGAAAACCATAGTAGTTAGAATTTTTTTAACGTCCTACCAACTACCATCGAGAAAACCATAGTAGTTAGGATTCTATTTCGTGTCCTTCCAACTACCATGGAAAAACCATAGAAGTTAGGATTTTATTTCGTGTCCTTCCAACTACCATGGAGAAACCATAGTAGTTAGGATTCTATTTCGTGTCCTTCCAACTACCATGGAGAAAACCATAGTAGTTAGCATTTTTTCACATCCTTCCAACTACCATGGAGAAAACCACAGTACTTAGAATTTTTTTCGTCCTTCCAACTACCATGGAGAAAACCATAGTAGTTAGCATTTTTTTCACGTCCTTCCTACCACCATGGAGAAAACCATAGAAGTTAGGATTCTATTTCGTGTCCTTCCACCTCCCATGGAGAAAACCATAGTAGTTATCATTTTTTCACATCCTTCCAACTACCATGGAGAAAACCACAGTACTTAGAATTTTTTTCGTCCTTCCAACTACCATGGAGAAAACCATAGTAGTTAGCATTTTTTCACGTCCTTCCTACCACCATGGAGAAAACCATAGTAGTTAGGATTCTATTTCGTGTCCTTCCAATTACCATGGAGAAAACCATAGTAGTTAGCATTTTTTCACGTCCTTCCAATTACCATGGAGAAAACCATAGTAGTTAGAATTTTTCACGTCCTTCCAACTACCATGAAGAAAACCATAGTAGATAGGATTCTATTTCCTGCCTTCCAGCTACCATGGAGAAAACCATAGTAGTTAGGATTCTATTTCGTGTCCTTCCAACTACCATGGAAAAACCATAGTAGTTAGCATTCTTTTCACGTCCTTCCAATTACCATGGAGAAAACCATAGTAGTTAGCATTTTTTCACGTCCTTCCAACTACCATGGAGAAAACCATTGTAGATAGGATTCTATTTCCTGTCCTTCCAGCTACCATGGAGAAAACCATAGAAGTTAGGATTCTATTTCGTGTCCTTCCAACTACTATGGAGAAAACCATAGTAGTTAGCATTTTTTCACATCCTTCCAACTACCATGGAGAAAACCATAGTAGTTAGCATTTTTTTCACGTCCTTCCAACTACCATGGAGAAACCATAGTAGATAGGATTCTATTTCCTGTCCTTCCAGCTACCATGGAGAAAACCATAGTAGTTAGGATTCTATTTCGTGTCCTTCCAACTACCATGGAAAAACCATAGTAGTTAGGATTCTATTTCGTGTCCTTCCAACTACCATGGATAAACCATAGAAGTTAGCATTCTATTTCGTGTCCTTCCATCTACCATGGAGAAAACTATAGTAGTTAGCATTTTTTTCACGTCCTTCCAACTACCATGGAGAAAACCATAGTAGTTAGCATTTTTTCACAGCCTTCCAACTACCATTGAGAAAACCATAGTACTTAGCATTTTGTTCACGTCCTTCCAACTACCATGGAGAAAACCATAGTAGTTAGGATTCAATTTCGTGTCCTTCCAACTACCATGGAGAAAACCATAGTAGTTAGGATTCTATTTCGTGTCCTTCCAACTACCATGGAAAAACCATAGTAGTTAGCATTCTTATCACGTCCTTCCAATTACCATGGAGAAAACCATAGTAGTTAGCATTTTTTCACGTCCTTCCAACTACCATGGAGAAAACCATTGTACATAGGATTCTATTTCCTGTCCTTCCAGCTACCATGGAGAGAACCATAGAAGTTAGGATTCTATTTTGTGTCCTTCCAACTACCATGGAGAAAAACATAGCAGTTAGCATTTTTTCACGTCCTTCCAACTACCATGGAGAAAACCATAGTACCTATCATTTTTTCACGTCCTTCCAACTACCATGGAGAAAACCATAGTAGTTAGAATTTTTTCACGTCTTTCCAACTACCATGGATAAAACCTTAGTAGTTAGCATTTTTTTCACGTCCTTCCTACTACCATGGAGAAAACCATAGTAGTTAGGATTCTATTTCGTGTCCTTCCAACTACCATGGAAAAACCATAGAAGTTAGGATTTTATTTCGTGTCCTTCCAACTACCATGGAGAAACCATAATAGTTAGGATTCTATTTCGTGTCCTTCCAATTACCATGGAGAAAACCATAGTAGTTAGAATTTTTTTCACGTCCTTCCAATTACCATGGAGAAAACCATAGTAGTTAGCATTTTTTCACGTCCTTCCAACTACCATGGAGAAAACCATTGTAGATAGGATTCTATTTCCTGTCCTTCCAGCTACCATGGAGAAAACCATAGTAGTTAGGATTCAATTACGTGTCCTTCCTACTACCATGGAAAAACCATAGTAGTTATGATTCTTTTTCGTGTCCTTCCAACTACCATGGAGAAAACCATAGTAGTTAGGATTCTATTTCGTGTCCTTCCAACTATCATGGAAAAACCATAGAAGTTAGGATTTTATTTCGTGTCCGTCCAACTACCATGGAGAAAACCATAGTAGTTAGCATTTTTTCACATCTTTCCAACTACCATGGAGAAAACCATAGTAGTTAGCATTTTTTTCACGTCCTTCCAACTACCATGGAGAAAACCATAGTAGTTAGAATTTTTTCAAGTCCTTCCAACTACCATGGAGAAAACCATAGTAGTTAGCATTTTTTTCACGTCCTTCCTACTACCATGGAGAAAACCATAGTACTTAGGATTCTATTTCGTGTCCTTCCAACTACCATGGAAAAAGAAGTTAGGATTTTATTTCGTGTCGTTCCAACTACCATGGAGAAACCATAATAGTTAGGATTCTATTTCGTGTCCTTCCAATTACCATGGAGAAAACCATAGTAGTTAGAATTTTTTTCACGTCCTTCCAATTACCATGGAAAAACCATAGTAGTTAGGATTATATTTCGTGTCCTTCCAACTACCATGGAAAAACCATAGAAATTAGGATTTTATTTCGTGTCCTTCCAACTACCATTGAGAAACCATAGTAGTTAGGATTCTATTTCGTGTCCTTCCAACTACCATGGAGAAAACCATAGTAGTTAGCATTTTTTTCACGTCCTTTCAATTACCATGGAGAAAACCATAGTAGTTAGCATTTTTTCACGTCCTTCCAACTACCATGCAGAAAACCATTGTAGATTGGATTCTATTTCCTGTCCTTCCAGCTGCCATGGAGAAAACCATAGAAGTTAGGATTCTATTACGTGTCCTTCCAACTACCATGGAAAAACCATAGTAGTTAGGATTATATTTCGTGTCCTTCCAACTACCATGGAAAAACCATAGAAGTTAGGATTTTATTTCGTGTCCTTCCAACTACCATTGAGAAACCATAGTAGTTAGGATTCTATTTCGTGTCCTTCCAACTACCATGGAGAAAACCATAGTAGTTAGCATTTTTTTCACGTCCTTCCAACTACCATGGAGAAAACCATAGTAGATAGGATTCCATTTCCTGTCCTTCCAGCTACCATTGAGAAAACCATAGAAGTTAGGATTCTATTTTGTGTCCTTCCAACTACCATGGAAAAACCATAGAAGTTAGGATTTTATTTCGTGTCCTTCCAACTACCATGGAGAAACCATAGTAGTTAGGATTCTATTTCGTGTCCTTCCAACTACCATGGAGAAAACCATAGTAGTTAGCATTTTTTCACGTCCTTCCAACTACCATGGAGAAATCCATAGTACTTAGCATTTTTTTCACGTCCTTCCAACTACCATGGAGAAAACCATAGTAGTTAGGATTGTATTTCGTGTCCTTCCAACTACCATGGAGAAAACCATAGTAGTTAGGATTCTATTTCGTGTCCTTCCAACTACCAGGGAAAAACCATAGTAGTTAGGATTCTATTTCGTGTCCTTCCAACTACCATGGAAAAACCATAGTAGTTAGGATTCTATTTCGTTTCCTTCCAACTACCATGGAAAAACCATAGTAGTTAGGTTTCTATTTCATGTACTTCCAACTACCATGGAGAAAACCATAGTAGTTAGGATCCTATTTCGTGTCCTTCCAACTACCATGGAAAAACCAAAGAAGTTAGGATTTTATTTCGTGTCCTTCCAACTACCATGGAGAAAACCATAGAAGTTAGGATTCTATTTCGTGTCCTTCCAACTACCATGGAAAAACCATAGTAGTTAGGATTCTATTTCGTGTCCTTCCAACTACCATGGAGAAAACCATAGTAGATAGGATTCTATTTCCTGTCCTTCCAGCTACCATGGAGAAAACCATAGAAGTTAGGATTCTATTTTGTGTCCTTCCAACTACCATGGAGAAAAACATAGTAGTTAGCATATTTTCACGTCCTTCCAACTACCATGGAGAAAACCATAGTACCTATCATTTTTTCACGTCCTTCCAACTACCATGGAGAAAACCATAGTAGTTAGAATTTTTTCACGTCCTTCCAACTACCATGGAGAAAACCATAGTAGTTAGCATTTTTTTCACGTTCTTCCAGCTACCATGGAGAAAACCATAGTAGTTAGGATTCAATTACGTGTCCTTCCTACTACCATGGAAAAACCATAGTAGTTAGGATTCTATTTCGTGTCCTTCCAACTACCATGGAGAAACCATAGTAGTTAGGATTCTATTTCGTGTCCTTCCAATTACCATGGAGAAAACCATAGTAGTTGTGATTCTTTTTCGTGTCCTTCCAACTACCATGGAGAAAACCATAGTAGTTAGGATTCTATTTCGTGTCCTTCCAACTATCATGGAAAAACCATAGAAGTTAGGATTTTATTTCGTGTCCTTCCAATTACCATGGAGAAAACCATAGTAGTTGTGATTCTTTTTCCTGTCCTTCCAACTACCATGGAGAAAACCATAGTAGTTAGGATTCTATTTCGTGTCCTTCCAACTATCATGGAAAAACCATAGAAGTTTTTCACGTCCTTTCAATTACCATGGAGAAAACCATAGTAGTTAGCATTTTTTCACGTCCTTCCAACTACCATGCAGAAAACCATTGTAGATAGGATTCTATTTCCTGTCCTTCCAGCTGCCATGGAGAAAACCATAGAAGTTAGGATTCTATTACGTGTCCTTCCAACTACCATGGAAAAACCATAGTAGTTAGGATTATATTTCGTGTCCTTCCAACTACCATGGAAAAACCATAGAAGTTAGGATTTTATTTCGTGTCCTTCCAACTACCATTGAGAAACCATAGTAGTTAGGATTCTATTTCGTGTCCTTCCAACTACCATGGAGAAAACCATAGTAGTTAGCATTTTTTTCACGTCCTTCCAACTACCATGGAGAAAACCATAGTAGATAGGATTCCATTTCCTGTCCTTCCAGCTACCATTGAGAAAACCATAGAAGTTAGGATTCTATTTTGTGTCCTTCCAACTACCATGGAAAAACCATAGAAGTTAGGATTTTATTTCGTGTCCTTCCAACTACCATGGAGAAACCATAGTAGTTAGGATTCTATTTCGTGTCCTTCCAACTACCATGGAGAAAACCATAGTAGTTAGCATTTTTTCACGTCCTTCCAACTACCATGGAGAAATCCATAGTACTTAGCATTTTTTTCACGTCCTTCCAACTACCATGGAGAAAACCATAGTAGTTAGGATTGTATTTCGTGTCCTTCCAACTACCATGGAGAAAACCATAGTAGTTAGGATTCTATTTCGTGTCCTTCCAACTACCAGGGAAGAACCATAGTAGTTAGGATTCTATTTCGTGTCCTTCCAACTACCATGGAAAAACCATAGTAGTTAGGATTCTATTTCGTTTCCTTCCAACTACCATGGAAAAACCATAGTAGTTAGGTTTCTATTTCATGTACTTCCAACTACCATGGAGAAAACCATAGTAGTTAGGATCCTATTTCGTGTCCTTCCAACTACCATGGAAAAACCAAAGAAGTTAGGATTTTATTTCGTGTCCTTCCAACTACCATGGAGAAAACCATAGAAGTTAGGATTCTATTTCGTGTCCTTCCAACTACCATGGATAAACCATAGTAGTTAGGATTCTATTTCGTGTCCTTCCAACTACCATGGAGAAAACCATAGTAGATAGGATTCTATTTCCTGTCCTTCCAGCTACCATGGAGAAAACCATAGAAGTTAGGATTCTATTTTGTGTCCTTCCAACTACCATGGAGAAAAACATAGTAGTTAGCATTTTTTCACGTCCTTCCAACTACCATGGAGAAAACCATAGTACCTATCATTTTTTCACGTCCTTCCAACTACCATGGAGAAAACCATAGTAGTTAGAATTTTTTCACGTCCTTCCAACTACCATGGAGAAAACCATAGTAGTTAGCATTATTTTCACGTCCTTCCTACTACCATGGAGAAAACCATAGTAGTTAGGATTCTATTTCGTGTCCTTCCAACTACCATGGAAAAACCATAGAAGTTAGGATTTTATTTCGTGTCCTTCCAACTACCATGGAGAAACCATAATAGTTAGGATTCTATTTCGTGTCCTTCCAATTACCATGGAGAAAACCATAGTAGTTAGCATTTTTTCACGTCCTTCCAATTACCATGGAGAAAACCATAGTAGTTAGCATTTTTTCACGTCCTTCCAACTACCATGGAGAAAACCATTGTAGATAGGATTCTATTTCCTGTCCTTCCAGCTACCATGGAGAAAAAGATAGAAGTTAGGATTCTATTTCGTGTCCTTCCAACTACCATGGAGAAAAACATAGTAGTGTTGGGGGCCCGCCTAGGGGCGTCCCTTGTCAGGAAAATCTTGCGATCAGCAATGCGTTCGTTAAATCTTCTTTACCTAACTTTACTTTCTTCTACAACAATTATGTTAATTTTTTCTGACACCATTATTTACTTTATTTCTCAACAAAATATTTAAATTCAAATTTATGCTTTCTGAAAGGTAAAGGGATTTATAGTGACTACTATGTCTTATGATCTTGGAATAAAACAATGAATAAATGCTACATGTTTATTCTAAATAAGAGTGTAAATGTTTCTTTGTTACAACTTACATATTATGAAGTTTTCTGCCATCTCAACTGGTCTACGTTCTCTCCCCCTGAAGAGAACCGTTCCGTAGACTAACTTGAATCCACTAGGTTGAAGACATTAATCAAAAAAAGGCACTAAAAGTTGCGCTGGGCATGTATTTATACCAGCGTCTGCCACGCCCGATCCATGGTCAAAAGTCACAATGAGGTAATGCGTCTTATAAAAGTACTATACGTCTTTTATGCTTGCAAACGCCTTATTATTCGCATTTACGGAATATAAGAATCTCTGTATTTCCTTAAATTAATAAAGGCTTAACTTACATCAAAACAACAGAAAGATAGTGACATCATTTTCCACCAATCAAAAGCTTACTCTTCTTAACCTTACATAAGCAATTTGCAATAATATTTACTCTAATGCTGCTGTGCTAATGTTCTGACAGTATGCAACATAATATTCCACTTCCTTTATAAAACGTGATCTTTGCCTTTTTAATGTTACTTCAAAACAATATCCATAAAAATATGCAATTCTCTTAACTCAAACTTTCAACAGCTTAATAACAATTTCCTTGACCCATGCATTGCCATATCCTAAATTATAACATTGCTGTTACAATATGGGATAAACAATGACAATGATATTCAGTATATCCGTGGTATACTTAAGGTATACACCAGGTATACACCAGGGCATAACATTACTCCCTCCTTTTTTTTCAAAACGAGCTGTTCGTTGGAACACTCGTTTTGTAATAAGTTCCAAAAGTCTCGCGACCTTGTTGAGAGCTGTAAAACTCATTCATTCAACATTTATCGCATGCAGAGTTTTAATTCCGCAGTGGCTACAATCAGGCTTACAGGAGTGTTATTCCGTTCCAGCGGCCTTCAAATATCTACTTACAGTCTTAACAAGTCGGCGAACTGATAAGGGTTTAATGTCTGCCTTTTCTTATGGTCTTCATAAATTAATATTCAATTCTTTTATTAAATCAAATTTTACTAATTAACTTGCTTAATTATGATGTCTCTATGTTTCTTTCATTATATAATAATGAGTTTACTTTTATCTATTAATACGACATTTTGACCTTGTTCGGTTCCAACTTAAACAAAATTGAATTTTACTTTAATATCTTATATCTTATTTCCCAGTTGTGATAGTTGAGAAACTTCCTTTAATTACTTTATATTATATTGATAATATATTCCTTTAGTTATAGAGTATATAAGTTATATACGTTATAGACTATGCATGTTAATAAAGTTATAGACGTTATGTGTATGTATGTGTGTATGTGTGTGTGTTTACATTTTCATAATTACATAATTCTTTTCTCAAATAAAACAATTAATTACAATCATTTGGCTTCTGTTTTACTACGCAAATTGAATTCCAGAGCCAGTAAATAATATTGGGCTGGCTGTGTTTATAGTCGAATCAGCTGACGATACTGTTTCAGTGACGACTGCATCTACATGTGTTTGCAAGGCCGATTGCTCTCTCGGACCTTCGGACCCGTGACGTCTTCCTGGTAAGGTCAAGTTCCTCACCCACGACATCGTATAGCCTCTTCTTATAAGCAGCGTTCTTATCTGTATCACAAGAATACAACACAAGATTAACAAAACAAACCATGATAACATTTCATAATGCGTAATGTTACCGATATCATAATAACTGGAATCATTTCTTAATGATTTTATTTTAACTTTTAAATCCTCAAAACTTAATCCATTTTTATTAAAATCTTTAATATCAGGTAATTCATTCATTAATAAACTCAATTCATTATTTGAAATATTCAAATCTGCAATAAATATATCTTTATTTATTTCTGGCAATAAAATATCGTTTGGATCATAATTTGCATAAATATTACCTGTTGTATGAGGTAAAAGTTTAAAATTATTAGAGTAAAAAATAACAATCATTAGTTGCCTCTAATATTCCAGTATTAAACAAAACTATGGTAGACGATTCTACACGTGACCCATTTCTAAAATGACAAGCTTTAGTTAAACGCACTTCCGTTGGAAGGCTATATATCCAAAAATTCTTATAAGGTAAACGATACCAAACAGGATTTCGTTGATTTCCAATTATCCTCTTGTCACATGTCTCAATGGCTTCCTTCGGCCCTCCTGTGAATAGCGCCGGAATACAGTTCGGTTGAGTTGCTGAAAATATTACTATATCGGCTGGACATATGGTAATAATATCACCTTTACATCTGAAAATATCATTTTCATCAAGCAAAGCATAATACAATCTATTAGTAGTTATTGCTAAATATTCATAATCGGGATTTATCACAAAAGAACCCAGAGTACTGACATTTGCTGTCGTGTCCCAATACGGTAAAGCTCGTACTCTGTATAATTCAAAATACCTGTCCAATGACTTCAATGGTATGTCAATAAATAAACGTAATTTATTCTTAGTTGCAAGAGCATGTACCTCCACTAACGAATAATATAAAAATATAACACTAGTTTCAACGACTGATAATAAGGAAATTCCTTCAGGTAATTTTAAAGCAATTCTTTTCAAAATATTTGAAAAGATATGGGGTGGTAATAAGTAAGAACTCAATTTACCTGTAGCTGTGAGATCTACAGCTTCCCTAAACTGCATTAAATGATGTTCTAACTCTTTTAACGTATCTACGATAAATTGTAAATTTGCAAGAATGTTAATGCTTTTAGTGATTACATTAAATTCAAGCGAAGCATCATCTATTATATTATCCAAAGCGCGTAATGTTTTGTTAACATATTTAACAAATTCTTGAAGATCGCGTCTATTTTGGTCAACCCTTTCGTCCATCTTCTGCATGTACGAAAGTTGTTCTTGCACAATTTCTGTTACTTGATTTTTATTGCTGCTAATAGTATTTATCTGAGCATCAATTCTCTCGAGATCTGAATTATCCATCGATCCGAATAAAAACTTTAAAATTGATCCTCCTAAATTAAATAAACCTCGTTTAAATCGAGTTTCTGAATAAAATAATTCATTACTGATTTCATTTAACTTATTAGTTATCCTTTGAATTTCCTGATCAATTCTGCGTATCGCAATTCTAATGGTATTGCGAGATTTAAATGCTAATGTATTAAACAATGCTATCTTTATGAAATCTGGATCGTTAACTGTTTCTCGAAAATAATTAACATCTTCAGTTACATTACTCAAAATATCATAATAAATATCAAAACTAAAATCCATAACAATTGTCCACTTATCTCCTGAAAGAAGAATTTCTTTTTCCTTAATGAATACCAATCCTTTGTTAAGCTTAGTCGTCTCTTCTCTTGCTGAACTACTAAGTCCTTGTCCACACGTAATTGTCATCAATATTACGTTCCCTGTAAACAAGTCAAAATATTTGTCTCGATCTGAGATTATAACGACATTTGGGTACGTTATTGCTATTGGGTTCTGTTATGATTTGCCCTAAATTGCTTGATTCATCATTATTACTAATTTCATTTTCAGTGCGTTCTTGAAATTCTCTGTATCCCTGGGATTCCGTACGTTCTCGCGATTCTGATTGCGAACTTGTTTCATCATCGTTTTCGCGTTCATATCCGCGACCTAAATTGTGTGGTTCCGTATTTATGCGTGACCCACCTTGCCTAATCTCATGGGATTTATTTCTTACTGGAGTTTCGCTATTTCTTGGGAGTTCCTCCCCGTGAGTCCTGTCCTCACTACTCCAGTGCACATCGTTCTCGAATCCGTACCTCACATGGGGTTTACGAACACTAAACTTATGTTTATTTTCGGGAGTTCCTGTAACTTTAACATTTTCTTTCCTTTTAGGAGTCTTACTATTTTCTGCGGTTTCATGGTCGTGGTGCACGTGCTTATGGTCGGATTTCTTTTTAGTGGGAGATATATCTACCTGAGCGCTCTTCCGTTGTATCCTGTCTCGTAACTTCATCAACGGGATTTCATCTTCCTCACTGTAAAGACTGTCATTGTCTTCTTTTCCATCGCCGTCCCTGTGGCGGTACACAAACTGACTAAGAGGTTTTTCGTCATCTGACGACCAATATTCTTCCACCGGCTGCTGCTGCTGCTGTGTCCTAGCCGTTCCGGTAGGTTTTCTTTCACTTGCTTTTTTCATAACATTAGGCTTCTCATGAAGTATTTCCAGCGTGGATGTATCACTGTCTCCGTCTTCATATTGTCTGGTTTCTTTTCCGGAAACAACATCTTCCCCTATAGGACATAGTTTAATCCTATTAACATGTATCACTTGTGTCTTTCCATTTTTAGACATAATACGATAATTTACTTCATTTAATCTTTCTACTACGGTAAATGGACCTAACCACGGTTTAGATAACTTCTTTGTTACACCTTTAACTGTGGCTGTAGAGTATAACAATACTTTGTCTCCTACTTTGAATGACCTATAACGAACATTTGCCTTTTCGTTATACTGTTTTGCTTGAGTTTCTTTTCCCCTTTGAATACGGTTTCTCACAATTTTATACGCGTATTCTAATTTTTCTGCTAAAGTATCTACATGATCATTCCCTGTTTCTTTTCTAGAAAATTTAGGAGATATATTATAACAAAATGGAAGGTTCATTTCTTTTCCATGTAATAAATAATAAGGAGAATATCCAGTTATAGAATGAGGTGTGCTTCTATATGCTAACTGTACTATAGGTATCCACAAATCCCAATCTTTTTGATCTTTTCTTACGAAATGCGAAAGCATGTCCGCATATGTATGATGACTACGCTCAACCATGCCATTAGTCATAGGGTGATATGGCGATGTTTGTATTTTCTCAATTTGCAATAATTTACAAACTTCTTTGAATAAATTCGACGTAAAATTTCGGCCTTGATCCGTCAATAATTTTAATGGCGTACTGTGTCGACAAATGATGTTATATACAAATTCTCTTGCTATTGTTTCAGCGGTTTGGTCTGGAATAGGAATCGCTTCAGTATATTTACTGAATGCATCCATAAATGTTAATAAATATATGTTACCTGCTGAAGTTTTAGGCAACGGACCAACAACATCTAAACTTACTAATTCAAAAGGCTGTAAAACTGGTTCGAAATTACATAATGGAGCAACGGGATGTTTTCCTGTTTTCCGACTGTTACATGAAAAACATTTAGCAATATAATCTTCTATTTCTGCTTTCATGTTTGGCCAATAAAATCTGCATTTTAATAATTCTATTGTCTTTCTTTGACCTTGATGGGAACCTATCGGTGAATCATGAAAATTCTTTAATATATTTCTCCTCATACACTTTGGAACAACTAACCTTGGTTCTTTCCCATTTTCTACTAAAAACAAAATTCCGTTATCATCTAGTTGGAATTTTTCTGGACTTTCTAACCATTTACAATACTGAGGTTCTGCTATCTGGTTGCTTCTTACCATGTTTACATCACTATTAAAGTGTAAAGAATTTATATACGCTCGAGACAACGAGTCGGCATGGGTTATCTTCTTCCCAGGCCTATATTGGACCGTGAATTTAAATTCTGAAAGTCTTAAAGTCCAACGTAAAAGTCTCGAACTAGGGTCTTTTAAACTAAGTAACCATTTCAATGCGGCGTGATCTGTTACTGCAGTAAATTCATTACCATATAAATAACAGCGAAAATATTTAGTAGCCCATACGAGTGCTAATAGCTCTCGTTCAGTTGTAAAGTAATTTTGCTCGCTTTTAGATAACACTCGTGACGCGTATGCAATGGCATGCTCTACGTCACCGTTCATCTGAGACAGCACGGCACCGATTGCGTAACCAGAGCTATCGCTTGTGAGGATAAATCTTTTCTTAAAGTCTGGGTACTTTAATACCGGCTCGCGACATAATGCATCTTTTAAAGTATCAAACGCGGTTTGCTGGCTTTCTTCCCAAACATAATCTGTACTCTTTTTAATTAACTCTGTTAAAGGTTTTGCTATGTGAGCGAAATTCGCTATGTGCCTACGGTAATATCCTACAAGGCCTAAAAATGATCTAACTTCTTTTGGCGTTCTGGGAATAGGATAATCCTTTATAGCCTGTACCTTTCTTGGATCTGGTAAAATTCCTTCACGATTTACAATATGACCTAAATATTCAATTTGATCCAATGCAAATTTGCATTTTAAAGGATGAGCTTTTAAATTAGCTTCTCTTAACCTTAATAAAACTTCACGCAGTCTGTCTGCATGTTCCTCAATGGTTGTGGAAAATAAAATGACATCGTCTAGGTAGACAAAACAGGATATTCCTTTTAACCCTGCTAGTACACCGTCCATCAAGCGAGAAAACGTAGAGGGTGCGTTCACTAGACCAAAAGCCATTCGGTTGAATTCGAAGGAACCATATGGACTGCAGAACGAAGTCTTTTCCTTGTCTTTTTCCTCTATTTCTACTTGCCAAAACCCTGAGTGTAAATCGAGCTTACTAAAATATTTTGTATTTGCCAAACTCTCTAATGTTTCATTGATATTTGGTAGAGGGTAAGTATCTCCATGCGTTACGGCATTTAAACCTCTAAAATCCGTACAGAACCTTATCCGGTCTTCCTCATCCGGACTTTTCTTCGGAACTAGCACTATTGGAGCTGACCAAGGGCTTGCTGAAGGCCTAATAATATTTTTATCCAACATATCGTTTATCATCTCTTTTACTTTTTCTTTATACTTATGTGGTAAAGGATAAGGGTTTTTCTTTACTGGGGGCGCATCCCCTGTATTTATTCTATGTTTCACTTTATTTGTACATCCTATTTTACTATCTCTTGGGTCGTGAAACACATCTATAAATTCTTCTAATACTTCCCGTATTATCTGTCCGTCACTTTCGCTTAAGTGATCTAATTTCACTGTTTCGAGTAAGCCTAAGTTGCATTCCGAACTCATCGGAGTCAACACATTTACCTGACTTTCTAGATCTGAATCTATATGCGTATGTGTTGTTCGTGCTGTTTCATTATTCTGTGAATTGACGTCATCTTGTTTATTCGTACCCACAGCATCCGGAGTACTCATCGTGCCTGCATCTACACGGTTATAGATTGAGATGTAACCTATTCTTTTATTTTTCGGTAACTCTATTGTTTCACTGGAACAATTAATTACTTTCACAGGAATTTTATTCTTACATCTCTGTTCCCGATCGCTAAGCGATCTAGCTAGGTAAATCCCATTTATACCTTGCTCTTCAGGTTCAAAAATACTTTCTCCTTGTTCTAGGGACAAATTATAGGTAATTGTGCACTTCCTATTTGTTTGCGCTACGATCATAGCTTCACATCTTGGAGGAATTGTCAGTTTACGTGCAGTATAAACTGGACAAACACCACGATTATCATTTTGAGATTTGAGACTGTTGCTAGAACTATTCTCTGACGTTTCCACCTGCCCGTGTAAGATATCACAGAAGTTACTTTTATTCCCATTCGTATGGTAAGTAAGTGGATTATTTCGGGTAGCTAATCCGATTCCATCGCTTCTAGTGTCAGTACACGGCGGCTGCTGCGACAGATTTATCATCCCTTCTCGCGTGATAAGTGCGCGGTTCAAAACATCTACGTTAACCATGTTTTGATACATAAAATCAAGACCTAATATTCCGTCTTGTTCTATATCAATTGGACACACTATAAACTCATGCGAATATATTTCTCCATTCGCGAACTCTAAGTTTAATAACTGGGACCCATCTACTTGAAGTCCTTTTCCTGATACCCCCTTAGCTGTGACGTCAGTTTCTAATAAATTTCCCTGTGAAACACCTGGTTTTATCGCTGATACAGTCGCTCCTGTATCCACTAAGAATTCCTTAGCTCTACCATCGACCATAGCCGTGACCATGAGTTCCGTGGGTAAATCTGTTTCATTTACGCCCAATTTGACCTCGCCGCCGGGGTTCCCGACGAGGCGTTCTGAAAACCCGACGAGACATTCTGCTCCTTAGAATTCTCGTACTTCTTTTTCCTGCAATCCCTAGCTACATGCCCCTTTTTCTGGCAATAAAAACATTCTACTTGTTTCTTTGCTTGCTTCGGCTGATTATTACCACTAGCATTAGCTTTCTGCTGAGAAGAATTGCTTGAATTCCCTTGATTCTGTTGTCGTTTAAGACGACAAGTCCTGGACGTATGACCTTTCTTCCCACAATTATAGCATGTTACATTAAACATAGTAAACACATTTCTAGGCTGGGCTTCGGATTTTACACCAAAAGATCCTAAATCTTTTTGCTCAAGATTATCGGTAGTAACTGCTAATTGCACTGCTTCATGCATTGTACGCGGTAATCTAAGTCGAACCTGCTTTCCGACTTCTCCCCTTAATCCAGAAACGTAAGCTGCTAATAATCTTCTTTCAGCTTCCTCTGCTAAAATACGCTTTTCCTGTGCATTATCAGTTGGCTTGAGTGTTTTAATGCTTAATGCTTTAATTCTGTCTGCGAATGCTTCGGGACTTTCACCTTTCTTTTGCGTTGCCGTTTGCAACTGAGTATAATAATAATTATCAGGCAATTTTTCTTTGAACCTGTCCTCGAAAGCTGCCCTCAACTGATCATATGAGGTTTCGTCGCCAATTAAATCTGGGCGGCAATGCAAAAATTCGGCTGCGGGACCTGCCACTTTAAGTTTTACTATTTGCTTTTTGTCTGCATTTTCGAGATTCCCCATACTAGCTGCTGCATCAACATTATTGAAAAATTCTTTAACTGGTAACCCACCAGCTGAGCCACTCCACTCTTTTATCGCACTACAAACCGTTAAGTCTTTCTGTCGAGCTACCTGTACTACCTGTCTCTGTTGCAGAGCTTGGTTTGCTGCGGTTAATGCTGCTACTCTATTATTGAGCTCCTCTAACGCACGCCTAGTCTCTTCGTCTAACGGCATTTTGATTTATTTAATTGTCACTGGCAATTAATTAATTCGTTAATCCTAACTCGATTAACCTACACGCACTTGGAATCCAGAGAATATTCAAGAAGCTTAATTACCCCAACTAAAATAATGCCCTCAATATTCTAGCCAATTTTCACACACAACACAAAAAAAAATTCTACCTACACCTACACACATACCCTAACATTTTTCCAAGAACATGAGATCATAGAGTCATTTCCAAAATATTAATTTTACTCGCGGTAAGTATCCCACACGATGACACCACTGTTGGGGGCCCGCCTAGGGGCGTCCCTTGTCAGGAAAATCTTGCGATCAGCAATGCGTTCGTTAAATCTTCTTTACCTAACTTTACTTTCTTCTACAACAATTATGTTAATTTTTTCTGACACCATTATTTACTTTATTTCTCAACAAAATATTTAAATTCAAATTTATGCTTTCTGAAAGGTAAAGGGATTTATAGTGACTACTATGTCTTATGATCTTGGAATAAAACAATGAATAAATGCTACATGTTTATTCTAAATAAGAGTGTAAATGTTTCTTTGTTACAACTTACATATTATGAAGTTTTCTGCCATCTCAACTGGTCTACGTTCTCTCCCCCTGAAGAGAACCGTTCCGTAGACTAACTTGAATCCACTAGGTTGAAGACATTAATCAAAAAAGGCACTAAAAGTTGCGCTGGGCATGTATTTATACCAGCGTCTGCCACGCCCGATCCATGGTCAAAAGTCACAATGAGGTAATGCGTCTTATAAAAGTACTATACGTCTTTTATGCTTGCAAACGCCTTATTATTCGCATTTACGGAATATAAGAATCTCTGTATTTCCTTAAATTAATAAAGGCTTAACTTACATCAAAACAACAGAAAGATAGTGACATCATTTTCCACCAATCAAAAGCTTACTCTTCTTAACCTTACATAAGCAATTTGCAATAATATTTACTCTAATGCTGCTGTGCTAATGTTCTGACAGTATGCAACATAATATTCCACTTCCTTTATAAAACGTGATCTTTGCCTTTTTAATGTTACTTCAAAACAATATCCATAAAAATATGCAATTCTCTTAACTCAAACTTTCAACAGCTTAATAACAATTTCCTTGACCCATGCATTGCCATATCCTAAATTATAACATTGCTGTTACAATATGGGATAAACAATGACAATGATATTCAGTATATCCGTGGTATACTTAAGGTATACACCAGGTATACACCAGGGCATAACAGTAGTTAGCATTTTTTCACGTCCTTCCAACTACCATGGAGAAAACCGTTGTAGATAGGATTCTATTTCCTGTCCTTCCAGCTACCATGGAGAAAACCATAGAAGTTAGGATTCTATTTCGTGTCCGTCCAACTACCATGGAGAAAACCATAGTAGTTAGCATTTTTTCACATCTTTCCAACTACCATGGAGAAAACCATAGTAGTTAGCATTTTTTTCACGTCCTTCCAACTACCATGGAGAAAACCATAGTAGTTAGAATTTTTTCACGTCCTTCCAACTACCATGGAGATAACCATAGTAGTTAGGATTCAATTACGTGTCCTTCCTACTACCATGGAAAAACCATAGTAGTTAGGATTCTATTTCCTGTCCTTCCAGCTACCATGGAGAAAACCATAGTAGTTAGGATTCAATTACGTGTCCTTCCTACTACCATGGAAAAACCATAGTAGTTAGGATTCTATATCGTGTCCTTCCAACTACCATGGAGAAAACCATAGTAGTTAGGATTCTATTTCGTGTCCTTCCAGCTATCATGGAAAAACCATAGAAGTTATTATTTTATTTCGTGACCTTCCAACTACCACGGAGAAACCATAGTAGTTAGGATTTTATTTCGTGTCCTTCCAATTACCATGGAGAAAACCATAGTAGTTAGCATTTTTTTCACGTCCTTTCAATTACCATGGAGAAAACCATAGTAGTTAGCATTTTTTCACGTCCTTCCAACTACCATGCAGAAAACCATTGTAGATAGGATTCTATTTCCTGTCCTTCCAGCTGCCATGGAGAAAACCATAGAAGTTAGGATTCTATTACGTGTCCTTCCAACTACCATGGAAAAACCATAGTAGTTAGGATTGTATTTCGTGTCCTTCCAACTACCACGGAAAAACCATAGAAGTTAGGATTTTATTTCGTGTCCTTCCAACTACCATTGAGAAACCATAGTAGTTAGGATTCTATTTCGTGTCCTTCCAACTACCATGGAGAAAACCATAGTAGTTAGCATTTTTTTCACGTCCTTCCAACTACCATGGAGAAAACCATAGTAGATAGGATTATATTTCCTGTCCTTCCAGCTACCATTGAGAAAACCATAGAAGTTAGGATTCTATTTTGTGTCCTTCCAACTACCATGGAAAAACCATAGAAGTTAGGATTTTATTTCGTGTCCTTCCAACTACCATGGAGAAACCATAGTAGTTAGGATTCTATTTCGTGTCCTTCCAACTACCATGGAGAAAACCATAGTAGTTAGCATTTTTTCACGTCCTTCCAACTACCATGGAGAAATCCATAGTACTTAGCATTTTTTTCACGTCCTTCCAACTACCATGGAGAAAACCATAGTAGTTAGGATTGTATTTCGTGTCCTTCCAACTACCAGGGAAAAACCATAGTAGTTAGGATTCTATTTCGTGTCCTTCCAACTACCATGGAAAAACCATAGTAGTTAGGATTCTATTTCGTTTCCTTCCAACTACCATGGAAAAACCATAGTAGTTAGGTTTCTATTTCATGTACTTCCAACTACCATGGACAAAACCATAGTAGTTAGGATCCTATTTCGTGTCCTTCCAACTACCATGGAAAAACCAAAGAAGTTAGGATTTTATTTCGTGTCCTTCCAACTACCATGGAGAAAACCATAGAAGTTAGGATTCTATTTCGTGTCCTTCCAACTACCATGGAAAAACCATAGTAGTTAGGATTCTATTTCGTGTCCTTCCAACTACCATGGAGAAAACCATAGTAGATAGGATTCTATTTCCTGTCCTTCCAGCTACCATGGAGAAAACCATAGAAGTTAGGATTCTATTTTGTGTCCTTCAACTACCATGGAGAAAAACATAGTAGTTAGCATTTTTTCACGTCCTTCCAACTACCATGGAGAAAACCATTGTAGATAGGATTCTATTTCCTGTCCTTCCAGCTACCATGGAGAAAACCATAGAAGTTAGGATTCTATTTCGTGTCCTTCCAACTACGATGGAGAAAACCATAGAAGTTAGGATTCTATTTCGTGTCCTTCCATGGAGAAAACCATAGCAGTTAGCATTTTTTCACATCTTTCCAACTACCATGGAGAAAACCATAGTAGTTAGCATTTTTTTCACGTCCTTCCAACTACCTTGGAGAAAACCATAGTAGATAGGATTCTATTTCCTGTCCTTCCAGCTACCATGGAGAGAACCATAGAAGTTAGGATTCTATTTTGTGTCCTTCCAACTACCATGGAGAAAAACATAGTAGTTAGCATTTTTTCACGTCCTTCCAACTACCATGGAGAAAACCATAGTACCTATCATTTTTTCACGTCCTTCCAACTACCATGGAGAAAACCATAGTAGTTAGCATTTTTTTCACGTCCTTCCAACTACCATGGAGAAAACCATAGTAGTTAGCATTTTTTTCATGTCCTTCCAATTACCATGGTGAAAACCATAGTAGTTAGCATTTTTTTCACGTCCTTCCAACTACCATGGAGAAAACCATAGTAGATAGGATTCTATTTCCTGCCTTCCAGCTACCATTGAGAAAACCATAGTAGTTAGGATTCTATTTCGTGTCCTTCCAACTACCATGGAAAAACCATAGTAGTTAGCATTCTTTTCACGTCCTTCCAATTACCATGGAGAAAACCATAGTAGTTAGCATTTTTTCACGTCCTTCCAACTACCATGGAGAAAACCATTGTAGATATTATTCTATTTCCTGTCCTTCCAGCTACCATGGAGAAAACCATAGAAGTTAGGATTCTATTTCGTGTCCTAGCAACTTCCATGGAGAAAACCATAGTAGTTAGCATTTTTTCACATCCTTCCAACTACCATGGAGAAAACCATAGTAGTTAGCATTTTTTTCACGTCCTTCCTACTACCATGGAGAAAACCATAGTAGTTAGGATTTTATTTCGTGTCCTTCCCACTACCATGGAGAAACCATAGTAGTTAGGATTCTATTTCGTGTCCTTCCAATTACCATGGAGAAAACCATAGTAGTTGGCATTTTTTCACGTCCTTTCAATTACCATGGAGAAAACCATAGTAGTTAGCATTTTTTTCACGTCCTTCCAACTACCATGGAGAAACCATAGTAGATAGGATTCTATTACCTGTCCTTCCAGCTGCCATGGAGAAAACCATAGTAGTTAGGATTCTATTACGTGTCCTTCCAACTACCATGGAAAAACCATAGTAGTTATGATTCTATTTCGTGTCCTTCCAACTACCATGGAGAAAACCATAGTAGTTAGGATTCTATTTCGTGTCCTTCCAGCTATCATGGAAAAACCATAGAAGTTAGGATTTTATTTCGTGACCTTCCAACTACCATGGAGAAACCATAGTAGTTAGGATTCTATTTCGTGTCCTTCCAATTACCATGGAGAAAACCATAGTAGTTAGCATTTTTCACGTCCTTCCAACTACCATGCAGAAAACCATTGTAGATAGGATTCTATTTCCTGTCCTTCCAGCTGCCATGGAGAAAACCATAGAAGTTAGGATTCTATTTCGTGTCCTTCCAACTACCATGGAGAAAACCATAGTAGTTAGAATTTTTTCCACGTCCTTCCAACTACCATGGAGAAAACCGTAGTAGTTAGCATTTTTTCACGTCCTTCCAACTACCATGGAGAAAACCATAGTAGATAGGATTCTATTACCTGTCCTTCCAGCTGCCATGGAGAAAACCATAGTAGTTAGGATTCTATTTCGTGTCCTTCCAACTACCATGGAGAAACCATAGTAGTTAGGATTCTATTTCGTGTCCTTCCAACTACCATGGAGAAAACCATAGTAGTTAGCATTTTTTCACGTCCTTCCAACTACCATGGAGAAATCCATAGTACTTAGCATTTTTTTCACGTCCTTCCAACTACCATGGAGAAAACCATAGTAGTTAGGATTGTATTTCGTGTCCTTCCAACTACCAGGGAAAAACCATAGTAGTTAGGATTCTATTTCGTGTCCTTCCAACTACCATGGAAAAACCATAGTAGTTAGGATTCTATTTCGTTTCCTTCCAACTACCATGGGAAAACCATAGTAGTTAGGTTTCTATTTCATGTACTTCCAACTACCATGGAGAAAACCATAGTAGTTAGGATCCTATTTCGTGTCCTTCCAACTACCATGGAAAAACCAAAGAAGTTAGGATTTTATTTCGTGTCCTTCCAACTACCATGGAGAAAACCATAGAAGTTAGGATTCTATTTCGTGTCCTTCCAACTACCATGGAAAAACCATAGTAGTTAGGATTCTATTTCGTGTCCTTCCAACTACCATGGAGAAAACCATAGTAGATAGGATTCTATTTCCTGTCCTTCCAGCTACCATGGAGAAAACCATAGAAGTTAGGATTCTATTTTGTGTCCTTCAACTACCATGGAGAAAAACATAGTAGTTAGCATTTTTTCACGTCCTTCCAACTACCATGGAGAAAACCATTGTAGATAGGATTCTATTTCCTGTCCTTCCAGCTACCATGGAGAAAACCATAGAAGTTAGGATTCTATTTCGTGTCCTTCCAACTACGATGGAGAAAACCATAGAAGTTAGGATTCTATTTCGAGTCCTTCCATGGAGAAAACCATAGCAGTTAGCATTTTTTCACATCTTTCCAACTACCATGGAGAAAACCATAGTAGTTAGCATTTTTTTCACGTCCTTCCAACTACCTTGGAGAAAACCATAGTAGATAGGATTCTATTTCCTGTCCTTCCAGCTACCATGGAGAGAACCATAGAAGTTAGGATTCTATTTTGTGTCCTTCCAACTACCATGGAGAAAAACATAGTAGTTAGCATTTTTTCACGTCCTTCCAACTACCATGGAGAAAACCATAGTACCTATCATTTTTTCACGTCCTTCCAACTACCATGGAGAAAACCATAGTAGTTAGCATTTTTTTCACGTCCTTCCAACTACCATGGAGAAAACCATAGTAGTTAGCATTTTTTTCATGTCCTTCCAATTACCATGGTGAAAACCATAGTAGTTAGCATTTTTTTCACGTCCTTCCAACTACCATGGAGAAAACCATAGTAGATAGGATTCTATTTCCTGCCTTCCAGCTACCATTGAGAAAACCATAGTAGTTAGGATTCTATTTCGTGTCCTTCCAACTACCATGGAAAAACCATAGTAGTTAGCATTCTTTTCACGTCCTTCCAATTACCATGGAGAAAACCATAGTAGTTAGCATTTTTTCACGTCCTTCCAACTACCATGGAGAAAACCATTGTAGATATTATTCTATTTCCTGTCCTTCCAGCTACCATGGAGAAAACCATAGAAGTTAGGATTCTATTTCGTGTCCTAGCAACTTCCATGGAGAAAACCATAGTAGTTAGCATTTTTTCACATCCTTCCAACTACCATGGAGAAAACCATAGTAGTTAGCATTTTTTTCACGTCCTTCCTACTACCATGGAGAAAACCATAGTAGTTAGGATTTTATTTCGTGTCCTTCCAACTACCATGGAGAAACCATAGTAGTTAGGATTCTATTTCGTGTCCTTCCAATTACCATGGAGAAAACCATAGTAGTTGGCATTTTTTCACGTCCTTTCAATTACCATGGAGAAAACCATAGTAGTTAGCATTTTTTTCACGTCCTTCCAACTACCATGGAGAAACCATAGTAGATAGGATTCTATTACCTGTCCTTCCAGCTGCCATGGAGAAAACCATAGTAGTTAGGATTCTATTACGTGTCCTTCCAACTACCATGGAAAAACCATAGTAGTTATGATTCTATTTCGTGTCCTTCCAACTACCATGGAGAAAACCATAGTAGTTAGGATTCTATTTCGTGTCCTTCCAGCTATCATGGAAAAACCATAGAAGTTAGGATTTTATTTCGTGACCTTCCAACTACCATGGAGAAACCATAGTAGTTAGGATTCTATTTCGTGTCCTTCCAATTACCATGGAGAAAACCATAGTAGTTATCATTTTTTTCACGTCTTTCCAATTACCATGGATAAAACCATAGTAGTTAACATTTTTCACGTCTTTCCAACTACCATGCAGAAAACCATTGTAGATAGGATTCTATTTCCTGTCCTTCCAGCTACCATGGAGAAAACCATAGAAGTTAGGATTCTATTTCGTGTCCTTCCAACTACCATGGAGAAAAACATAGTAGTTAGCATTTTTTCACGTCCTTCCAACTACCATGGAGAAAACCATTGTAGATAGGATTCTATTACCTGTCCTTCCAGCTGCCATGGAGAAAACCATAGTAGTTAGGATTCTATTACGTGTCCTTCCAACTACCATGGAAAAACCATAGTAGTTAGGATTCTATTTCGTGTCCTTCCAACTACCATGGAGAAACCATAGTAGTTAGGATTCTATTTCGTGTCCTTCCAATTACCATGGAGAAAACCATAGTAGTTAGCATTTTTTCACGTCTTTCCAATTACCATGGAGAAAACCATAGTAGTTAGCATTTTTCACGTCCTTCCAACTACCATGCAGAAAACCATTGTAGATAGGATTCTATTTCCTGTCCTTCCAGCTGCCATGGAGAAAACCATAGAAGTTAGGATTCTATTTCGTGTCCTTCCAACTACCATGGAGAAAACCATAGTAGTTAGAATTTTTTCCACGTCCTTCCAACTACCATGGAGAAAACCGTAGTAGTTAGCATTTTTTCACGTCCTTCCAACTACCATGGAGAAAACCATAGTAGATAGGATTCTATTACCTGTCCTTCCAGCTGCCATGGAGAAAACCATAGTAGTTAGGATTCTATTTCGTGTCCTTCCAACTATCATGGAAAAACCATAGAAGTTAGGATTTTATTTCGTGACCTTCCAACTACCACGGAGAAACCATAGTAGTTAGGATTTTATTTCGTGTCCTTCCAATTACCATGGAGAAAACCATAGTAGTTAGCATTTTTTTCACGTCCTTCCAACTACCATGCAGAAAACCATTGTAGATAGGATTCTATTTCCTGTCCTTCCAGCTGCCATGGAGAAAACCATAGAAGTTAGGATTCAATTACGTGTCCTTCCTACTACCATGGAAAAACCATAGTAGTTAGGATTCTATTTCGTGTCCTTCCAACTACCATGGAGAAACCATAGTAGTTAGGATTCTATTTCGTGTCCTTCCAATTACCATGGAGAAAACCATAGTACCTATCATTTTTTCACGTCCTTCCAACTACCATGGAGAAAACCATAGTAGTTAGAATTTTTTCAAGCCCTTCCAACTACCATGGAGAAAACCATAGTAGTTAGCATTTTTTTCACGTCCTTCCTACTACCATGGAGAAAACCATAGTAGTTATGATTCTATTTCGTGTCCTTCCAACTACCATGGAAAAACAGAAAACCATAGTAGTTAGCATTTTTCACATCCTTCCAACTACCATGGAGAAAACCATAGTAGTTAGCATTTTTTTCACGTCCTTCCAACTACCGTGGAGAAACCATAGTAGATAGGATTCTATTACCTGTCCTTCCAGCTACCATGGAGAAAACCATAGTAGTTAGGATTCTATTTCGTGTCCTTCCAACTACCATGGAAAAACCATAGTAGTTATGATTCTTTTTCGTGTCCTTCCAACTACCATGGAGAAAACCATAGTAGTTAGGATTCTATTTCGTGTCCTTCCAACTATCATGGAAAAACCATAGAAGTTAGGATTTTATTTCGTGTCCGTCCAACTACCATGGAGAAAACCATAGTAGTTAGCATTTTTTCACATCTTTCCAACTACCATGGAGAAAACCATAGTAGTTAGCATTTTTTTCACGTCCTTCCAACTACCATGGAGAAAACCATAGTAGTTAGAATTTTTTCACGTCCTTCCAACTACCATGGAGAAAACCATAGTAGTTAGCATTTTTTTCACGTCCTTCCTACTACCATGGAGAAAACCATAGTACTTAGGATTCTATTTCCTGTCCTTCCAACTACCATGGAAAAACCATAGAAGTTAGGATTTTATTTCGTGTCGTTCCAACTACCATGGAGAAACCATAATAGTTAGGATTCTATTTCGTGTCCTTCCAATTACCATGGAGAAAACCATAGTAGTTAGAATTTTTTTCACGTCCTTCCAATTACCATGGAGAAAACCATAGTAGTTAGCATTTTTTCACGTCCTTCCAACTACCATGGAGAAAACCATAGTAGTCAGGATTCTATTTCCTGTCCTTCCAGCTACCATTGAGAAAACCATAGAAGTTAGGATTCTATTTTGTGTCCTTCCAACTACCATGGAAAAACCATAGGAGTTAGGATTTTATTTCGTGTCCTTCCAACTACCATGGAGAAACCATAGTAGTTAGGATTCTATTTCGTGTCCTTCCAACTACCATGGAGAAAACCATAGTAGTTAGCATTTTTTCACGTCCTTCCAACTACCATGGAGAAATCCATAGTACTTAGCATTTTTTTCACGTCCTTCCAACTACCATGGAGAAAACCATAGTAGTTAGGATTGTATTTCGTGTCCTTCCAACTACCATGGAGAAAACCATAGTAGTTAGGATTCTATTTCGTGTCCTTCCAACTACCATGGAGAAAAACATAGTAGTTAGCATTTTTTCACGTCCTTCCAACTACCATGGAGAAAACCATAGTACCTATCATTTTTTCACGTCCTTCCAACTACCATGGAGAAAACCATAGTAGTTAGCATTTTTTCACGTCCTTCCAACTACCATGCAGAAAACCATTGTAGATAGGATTCTATTTCCTGTCCTTCCAGCTACCATGGAGAAAACCATAGAAGTTAGGATTCTATTTCGTGTCCTTCCAACTACCATGGAGAAAAACATAGTAGTTAGCATTTTTTCACGTCCTTCCAACTACCATGGAGAAAACCATTGTAGATAGGATTCTATTTCCTGTCCTTCCAGCTACCATGGAGAAAACCATAGAAGTTAAGATTCTATTTCGTGTCCTTCCATGGAGAAAACCATAGCAGTTAGCATTTTTTCACATCTTTCCAACTACCATGGAGAAAACCATAGTAGTTAGCATTTTTTCACGTCCTTCCAACTACCTTGGAGAAAACCATAGTAGATAGGATTCCATTTCCTGTCCTTCCAGCTACCATTGAGAAAACCATAGAAGTTAGGATTCTATTTTGTGTCCTTCCAACTACCATGGAAAAACCATAGAAGTTAGGATTTTATTTCGTGTCCTTCCAACTACCATGGAGAAACCATAGTAGTTAGGATTCTATTTCGTGTCCTTCCAACTACCATGGAGAAAAACATAGTAGTTAGCATTTTTTCACGTCCTTCCAACTACCATGCAGAAAACCATTGTAGATAGGATTCTATTTCCTGTCCTTCCAGCTGCCATGGAGAAAACCATAGAAGTTAGGATTCAATTACGTGTCCTTCCTACTACCATGGAAAAACCATAGTAGTTAGGATTCTATTTCGTGTCCTTCCAACTACCATGGAGAAACCATAGTAGTTAGGATTCTATTTCGTGTCCTTCCAATTACCATGGAGAAAACCATAGTACCTATCATTTTTTCACGTCCTTCCAACTACCATGGAGAAAACCATAGTAGTTAGAATTTTTTCAAGCCCTTCCAACTACCATGGAGAAAACCATAGTAGTTAGCATTTTTTTCACGTCCTTCCTACTACCATGGAGAAAACCATAGTAGTTATGATTCTATTTCGTGTCCTTCCAACTACCATGGAAAAACAGAAAACCATAGTAGTTAGCATTTTTCACATCCTTCCAACTACCATGGAGAAAACCATAGTAGTTAGCATTTTTTTCACGTCCTTCCAACTACCGTGGAGAAACCATAGTAGATAGGATTCTATTACCTGTCCTTCCAGCTACCATGGAGAAAACCATAGTAGTTAGGATTCTATTTCGTGTCCTTCCAACTACCATGGAAAAACCATAGTAGTTATGATTCTTTTTCGTGTCCTTCCAACTACCATGGAGAAAACCATAGTAGTTAGGATTCTATTTCGTGTCCTTCCAACTATCATGGAAAAACCATAGAAGTTAGGATTTTATTTCGTGTCCGTCCAACTACCATGGAGAAAACCATAGTAGTTAGCATTTTTTCACATCTTTCCAACTACCATGGAGAAAACCATAGTAGTTAGCATTTTTTTCACGTCCTTCCAACTACCATGGAGAAAACCATAGTAGTTAGAATTTTTTCACGTCCTTCCAACTACCATGGAGAAAACCATAGTAGTTAGCATTTTTTTCACGTCCTTCCTACTACCATGGAGAAAACCATAGTACTTAGGATTCTATTTCCTGTCCTTCCAACTACCATGGAAAAACCATAGAAGTTAGGATTTTATTTCGTGTCGTTCCAACTACCATGGAGAAACCATAATAGTTAGGATTCTATTTCGTGTCCTTCCAATTACCATGGAGAAAACCATAGTAGTTAGAATTTTTTTCACGTCCTTCCAATTACCATGGAGAAAACCATAGTAGTTAGCATTTTTTCACGTCCTTCCAACTACCATGGAGAAAACCATAGTAGTCAGGATTCTATTTCCTGTCCTTCCAGCTACCATTGAGAAAACCATAGAAGTTAGGATTCTATTTTGTGTCCTTCCAACTACCATGGAAAAACCATAGGAGTTAGGATTTTATTTCGTGTCCTTCCAACTACCATGGAGAAACCATAGTAGTTAGGATTCTATTTCGTGTCCTTCCAACTACCATGGAGAAATCCATAGTACTTAGCATTTTTTTCACGTCCTTCCAACTACCATGGAGAAAACCATAGTAGTTAGGATTGTATTTCGTGTCCTTCCAACTACCATGGAGAAAACCATAGTAGTTAGGATTCTATTTCGTGTCCTTCCAACTACCATGGAGAAAAACATAGTAGTTAGCATTTTTTCACGTCCTTCCAACTACCATGGAGAAAACCATAGTACCTATCATTTTTTCACGTCCTTCCAACTACCATGGAGAAAACCATAGTAGTTAGCATTTTTTCACGTCCTTCCAACTACCATGCAGAAAACCATTGTAGATAGGATTCTATTTCCTGTCCTTCCAGCTACCATGGAGAAAACCATAGAAGTTAGGATTCTATTTCGTGTCCTTCCAACTACCATGGAGAAAAACATAGTAGTTAGCATTTTTTCACGTCCTTCCAACTACCATGGAGAAAACCATTGTAGATAGGATTCTATTTCCTGTCCTTCCAGCTACCATGGAGAAAACCATAGAAGTTAAGATTCTATTTCGTGTCCTTCCATGGAGAAAACCATAGCAGTTAGCATTTTTTCACATCTTTCCAACTACCATGGAGAAAACCATAGTAGTTAGCATTTTTTCACGTCCTTCCAACTACCTTGGAGAAAACCATAGTAGATAGGATTCCATTTCCTGTCCTTCCAGCTACCATTGAGAAAACCATAGAAGTTAGGATTCTATTTTGTGTCCTTCCAACTACCATGGAAAAACCATAGAAGTTAGGATTTTATTTCGTGTCCTTCCAACTACCATGGAGAAACCATAGTAGTTAGGATTCTATTTCGTGTCCTTCCAACTACCATGGAGAAAACCATAGTAGTTAGCATTTTTTCACGTCCTTCCAACTACCATGGAGAAATCCATAGTACTTAGCATTTTTTTCACGTCCTTCCAACTACCATGGAGAAAACCATAGTAGTTAGGATTGTATTTCGTGTCCTTCCAACTACCATGGAGAAAACCATAGTAGTTAGGATTCTATTTCGTGTCCTTCCAACTACCAGGGAAGAACCATAGTAGCTAGGATTCTATTTCGTGTCCTTCCAACTACCATGGAAAAACCATAGTAGTTAGGATTCTATTTCGTTTCCTTCCAACTACCATGGAAAAACCATAGTAGTTAGGTTTCTATTTCATGTACTTCCAACTACCATGGAGAAAACCATAGTAGTTAGGATCCTATTTCGTGTCCTTCCAACTACCATGGAAAAACCAAAGAAGTTAGGATTTTATTTCGTGTCCTTCCAACTACCATGGAGAAAACCATAGAAGTTAGGATTCTATTTCGTGTCCTTCCAACTACCATGGAAAAACCATAGTAGTTAGGATTCTATTTCGTGTCCTTCCAACTACCATGGAGAAAACCATAGTAGATAGGATTCTATTTCCTGTCCTTCCAGCTACCATGGAGAAAACCATAGAAGTTAGGATTCTATTTTGTGTCCTTCCAACTACCATGGAGAAAAACATAGTAGTTAGCATTTTTTCACGTCCTTCCAACTACCATGGAGAAAACCATAGTACCTATCATTTTTTCACGTCCTTCCAACTACCATGGAGAAAACCATAGTAGTTAGAATTTTTTCACGTCCTTCCAACTACCATGGAGAAAACCATAGTAGTTAGCATTATTTTCACGTCCTTCCTACTACCATGGAGAAAACCATAGTAGTTAGGATTCTATTTCGTGTCCTTCCAACTACCATGGAAAAACCATAGAAGTTAGGATTTTATTTCGTGTCCTTCCAACTACCATGGAGAAACCATAATAGTTAGGATTCTATTTCGTGTCCTTCCAATTACCATGGAGAAACCCATAGTAGTTAGCATTTTTTCACGTCCTTCCAATTACCATGGAGAAAACCATAGTAGTTAGCATTTTTTCACGTCCTTCCAACTACCATGGAGAAAACCATTGTAGATAGGATTCTATTTCCTGTCCTTCCAGCTACCATGGAGAAAAAGATAGAAGTTAGGATTCTATTTCGTGTCCTTCCAACTACCATGGAGAAAAACATAGTAGTTAGCATTTTTTCACGTCCTTCCAACTACCATGGAGAAAACCGTTGTAGATAGGATTCTATTTCCTGTCCTTCCAGCTACCATGGAGAAAACCATAGAAGTTAGGATTCTATTTCGTGTCCGTCCAACTACCATGGAGAAAACCATAGTAGTTAGCATTTTTTCACATCTTTCCAACTACCATGGAGAAAACCATAGTAGTTAGCATTTTTTTCACGTCCTTCCAACTACCATGGAGAAAACCATAGTAGTTAGAATTTTTTCACGTCCTTCCAACTACCATGGAGATAACCATAGTAGTTAGGATTCAATTACGTGTCCTTCCTACTACCATGGAAAAACCATAGTAGTTAGGATTCTATTTCCTGTCCTTCCAGCTACCATGGAGAAAACCATAGTAGTTAGGATTCAATTACGTGTCCTTCCTACTACCATGGAAAAACCATAGTAGTTAGGATTCTATATCGTGTCCTTCCAACTACCATGGAGAAAACCATAGTAGTTAGGATTCTATTTCGTGTCCTTCCAGCTATCATGGAAAAACCATAGAAGTTATTATTTTATTTCGTGACCTTCCAACTACCACGGAGAAACCATAGTAGTTAGGATTTTATTTCGTGTCCTTCCAATTACCATGGAGAAAACCATAGTAGTTAGCATTTTTTTCACGTCCTTTCAATTACCATGGAGAAAACCATAGTAGTTAGCATTTTTTCACGTCCTTCCAACTACCATGCAGAAAACCATTGTAGATAGGATTCTATTTCCTGTCCTTCCAGCTGCCATGGAGAAAACCATAGAAGTTAGGATTCTATTACGTGTCCTTCCAACTACCATGGAAAAACCATAGTAGTTAGGATTATATTTCGTGTCCTTCCAACTACCATGGAAAAACCATAGAAGTTAGGATTTTATTTCGTGTCCTTCCAACTACCATTGAGAAACCATAGTAGTTAGGATTCTATTTCGTGTCCTTCCAACTACCATGGAGAAAACCATAGTAGTTAGCATTTTTTTCACGTCCTTCCAACTACCATGGAGAAAACCATAGTAGATAGGATTATATTTCCTGTCCTTCCAGCTACCATTGAGAAAACCATAGAAGTTAGGATTCTATTTTGTGTCCTTCCAACTACCATGGAAAAACCATAGAAGTTAGGATTTTATTTCGTGTCCTTCCAACTACCATGGAGAAACCATAGTAGTTAGGATTCTATTTCGTGTCCTTCCAACTACCATGGAGAAAACCATAGTAGTTAGCATTTTTTCACGTCCTTCCAACTACCATGGAGAAATCCATAGTACTTAGCATTTTTTTCACGTCCTTCCAACTACCATGGAGAAAACCATAGTAGTTAGGATTGTATTTCGTGTCCTTCCAACTACCAGGGAAAAACCATAGTAGTTAGGATTCTATTTCGTGTCCTTCCAACTACCATGGAAAAACCATAGTAGTTAGGATTCTATTTCGTTTCCTTCCAACTACCATGGAAAAACCATAGTAGTTAGGTTTCTATTTCATGTACTTCCAACTACCATGGAGAAAACCATAGTAGTTAGGATCCTATTTCGTGTCCTTCCAACTACCATGGAAAAACCAAAGAAGTTAGGATTTTATTTCGTGTCCTTCCAACTACCATGGAGAAAACCATAGAAGTTAGGATTCTATTTCGTGTCCTTCCAACTACCATGGAAAAACCATAGTAGTTAGGATTCTATTTCGTGTCCTTCCAACTACCATGGAGAAAACCATAGTAGATAGGATTCTATTTCCTGTCCTTCCAGCTACCATGGAGAAAACCATAGAAGTTAGGATTCTATTTTGTGTCCTTCAACTACCATGGAGAAAAACATAGTAGTTAGCATTTTTTCACGTCCTTCCAACTACCATGGAGAAAACCATTGTAGATAGGATTCTATTTCCTGTCCTTCCAGCTGCCATGGAGAAAACCATAGTAGTTAGGATTCTATTACGTGTCCTTCCAACTACCATGGAAAAACCATAGTAGTTAGGATTCTATTTCGTGTCCTTCCAACTACCATGGAGAAACCATAGTAGTTAGGATTCTATTTCGTGTCCTTCCAATTACCATGGAGAAAACCATAGTAGTTAGCATTTTTTCACGTCTTTCCAATTACCATGGAGAAAACCATAGTAGTTAGCATTTTTCACGTCCTTCCAACTACCATGCAGAAAACCATTGTAGATAGGATTCTATTTCCTGTCCTTCCAGCTGCCATGGAGAAAACCATAGAAGTTAGGATTCTATTTCGTGTCCTTCCAACTACCATGGAGAAAACCATAGTAGTTAGAATTTTTTCCACGTCCTTCCAACTACCATGGAGAAAACCGTAGTAGTTAGCATTTTTTCACGTCCTTCCAACTACCATGGAGAAAACCATAGTAGATAGGATTCTATTACCTGTCCTTCCAGCTGCCATGGAGAAAACCATAGTAGTTAGGATTCTATTTCGTGTCCTTCCAACTACCATGGAGAAACCATAGTAGTTAGGATTCTATTTCGTGTCCTTCCAACTACCATGGAGAAAACCATAGTAGTTAGCATTTTTTCACGTCCTTCCAACTACCATGGAGAAATCCATAGTACTTAGCATTTTTTTCACGTCCTTCCAACTACCATGGAGAAAACCATAGTAGTTAGCATTTTTTTCACGTCCTTCCAACTACCATGGAGAAAACCATAGTAGTTAGAATTTTTTCACGTCCTTCCAACTACCATGGAGAAAACCATAGTAGTTAGCATTTTTTTCACGTCCTTCCTACTACCATGGAGAAAACCATAGTACTTAGGATTCTATTTCCTGTCCTTCCAACTACCATGGAAAAACCATAGAAGTTAGGATTTTATTTCGTGTCGTTCCAACTACCATGGAGAAACCATAATAGTTAGGATTCTATTTCGTGTCCTTCCAATTACCATGGAGAAAACCATAGTAGTTAGAATTTTTTTCACGTCCTTCCAATTACCATGGAGAAAACCATAGTAGTTAGCATTTTTTCACGTCCTTCCAACTACCATGGAGAAAACCATAGTAGTCAGGATTCTATTTCCTGTCCTTCCAGCTACCATTGAGAAAACCATAGAAGTTAGGATTCTATTTTGTGTCCTTCCAACTACCATGGAAAAACCATAGGAGTTAGGATTTTATTTCGTGTCCTTCCAACTACCATGGAGAAACCATAGTAGTTAGGATTCTATTTCGTGTCCTTCCAACTACCATGGAGAAATCCATAGTACTTAGCATTTTTTTCACGTCCTTCCAACTACCATGGAGAAAACCATAGTAGTTAGGATTGTATTTCGTGTCCTTCCAACTACCATGGAGAAAACCATAGTAGTTAGGATTCTATTTCGTGTCCTTCCAACTACCATGGAGAAAAACATAGTAGTTAGCATTTTTTCACGTCCTTCCAACTACCATGGAGAAAACCATAGTACCTATCATTTTTTCACGTCCTTCCAACTACCATGGAGAAAACCATAGTAGTTAGCATTTTTTCACGTCCTTCCAACTACCATGCAGAAAACCATTGTAGATAGGATTCTATTTCCTGTCCTTCCAGCTACCATGGAGAAAACCATAGAAGTTAGGATTCTATTTCGTGTCCTTCCAACTACCATGGAGAAAAACATAGTAGTTAGCATTTTTTCACGTCCTTCCAACTACCATGGAGAAAACCATTGTAGATAGGATTCTATTTCCTGTCCTTCCAGCTACCATGGAGAAAACCATAGAAGTTAAGATTCTATTTCGTGTCCTTCCATGGAGAAAACCATAGCAGTTAGCATTTTTTCACATCTTTCCAACTACCATGGAGAAAACCATAGTAGTTAGCATTTTTTCACGTCCTTCCAACTACCTTGGAGAAAACCATAGTAGATAGGATTCCATTTCCTGTCCTTCCAGCTACCATTGAGAAAACCATAGAAGTTAGGATTCTATTTTGTGTCCTTCCAACTACCATGGAAAAACCATAGAAGTTAGGATTTTATTTCGTGTCCTTCCAACTACCATGGAGAAACCATAGTAGTTAGGATTCTATTTCGTGTCCTTCCAACTACCATGGAGAAAACCATAGTAGTTAGCATTTTTTCACGTCCTTCCAACTACCATGGAGAAATCCATAGTACTTAGCATTTTTTTCACGTCCTTCCAACTACCATGGAGAAAACCATAGTAGTTAGGATTGTATTTCGTGTCCTTCCAACTACCATGGAGAAAACCATAGTAGTTAGGATTCTATTTCGTGTCCTTCCAACTACCAGGGAAGAACCATAGTAGTTAGGATTCTATTTCGTGTCCTTCCAACTACCATGGAAAAACCATAGTAGTTAGGATTCTATTTCGTTTCCTTCCAACTACCATGGAAAAACCATAGTAGTTAGGTTTCTATTTCATGTACTTCCAACTACCATGGAGAAAACCATAGTAGTTAGGATCCTATTTCGTGTCCTTCCAACTACCATGGAAAAACCAAAGAAGTTAGGATTTTATTTCGTGTCCTTCCAACTACCATGGAGAAAACCATAGAAGTTAGGATTCTATTTCGTGTCCTTCCAACTACCATGGAAAAACCATAGTAGTTAGGATTCTATTTCGTGTCCTTCCAACTACCATGGAGAAAACCATAGTAGATAGGATTCTATTTCCTGTCCTTCCAGCTACCATGGAGAAAACCATAGAAGTTAGGATTCTATTTTGTGTCCTTCCAACTACCATGGAGAAAAACATAGTAGTTAGCATTTTTTCACGTCCTTCCAACTACCATGGAGAAAACCATAGTACCTATCATTTTTTCACGTCCTTCCAACTACCATGGAGAAAACCATAGTAGTTAGAATTTTTTCACGTCCTTCCAACTACCATGGAGAAAACCATAGTAGTTAGCATTATTTTCACGTCCTTCCTACTACCATGGAGAAAACCATAGTAGTTAGGATTCTATTTCGTGTCCTTCCAACTACCATGGAAAAACCATAGAAGTTAGGATTTTATTTCGTGTCCTTCCAACTACCATGGAGAAACCATAATAGTTAGGATTCTATTTCGTGTCCTTCCAATTACCATGGAGAAAACCATAGTAGTTAGCATTTTTTCACGTCCTTCCAATTACCATGGAGAAAACCATAGTAGTTAGCATTTTTTCACGTCCTTCCAACTACCATGGAGAAAACCATTGTAGATAGGATTCTATTTCCTGTCCTTCCAGCTACCATGGAGAAAAAGATAGAAGTTAGGATTCTATTTCGTGTCCTTCCAACTACCATGGAGAAAAACATAGTAGTTAGCATTTTTTCACGTCCTTCCAACTACCATGGAGAAAACCGTTGTAGATAGGATTCTATTTCCTGTCCTTCCAGCTACCATGGAGAAAACCATAGAAGTTAGGATTCTATTTCGTGTCCGTCCAACTACCATGGAGAAAACCATAGTAGTTAGCATTTTTTCACATCTTTCCAACTACCATGGAGAAAACCATAGTAGTTAGCATTTTTTTCACGTCCTTCCAACTACCATGGAGAAAACCATAGTAGTTAGAATTTTTTCACGTCCTTCCAACTACCATGGAGATAACCATAGTAGTTAGGATTCAATTACGTGTCCTTCCTACTACCATGGAAAAACCATAGTAGTTAGGATTCTATTTCCTGTCCTTCCAGCTACCATGGAGAAAACCATAGTAGTTAGGATTCAATTACGTGTCCTTCCTACTACCATGGAAAAACCATAGTAGTTAGGATTCTATATCGTGTCCTTCCAACTACCATGGAGAAAACCATAGTAGTTAGGATTCTATTTCGTGTCCTTCCAGCTATCATGGAAAAACCATAGAAGTTATTATTTTATTTCGTGACCTTCCAACTACCACGGAGAAACCATAGTAGTTAGGATTTTATTTCGTGTCCTTCCAATTACCATGGAGAAAACCATAGTAGTTAGCATTTTTTTCACGTCCTTTCAATTACCATGGAGAAAACCATAGTAGTTAGCATTTTTTCACGTCCTTCCAACTACCATGCAGAAAACCATTGTAGATAGGATTCTATTTCCTGTCCTTCCAGCTGCCATGGAGAAAACCATAGAAGTTAGGATTCTATTACGTGTCCTTCCAACTACCATGGAAAAACCATAGTAGTTAGGATTATATTTCGTGTCCTTCCAACTACCATGGAAAAACCATAGAAGTTAGGATTTTATTTCGTGTCCTTCCAACTACCATTGAGAAACCATAGTAGTTAGGATTCTATTTCGTGTCCTTCCAACTACCATGGAGAAAACCATAGTAGTTAGCATTTTTTTCACGTCCTTCCAACTACCATGGAGAAAACCATAGTAGATAGGATTATATTTCCTGTCCTTCCAGCTACCATTGAGAAAACCATAGAAGTTAGGATTCTATTTTGTGTCCTTCCAACTACCATGGAAAAACCATAGAAGTTAGGATTTTATTTCGTGTCCTTCCAACTACCATGGAGAAACCATAGTAGTTAGGATTCTATTTCGTGTCCTTCCAACTACCATGGAGAAAACCATAGTAGTTAGCATTTTTTCACGTCCTTCCAACTACCATGGAGAAATCCATAGTACTTAGCATTTTTTTCACGTCCTTCCAACTACCATGGAGAAAACCATAGTAGTTAGGATTGTATTTCGTGTCCTTCCAACTACCAGGGAAAAACCATAGTAGTTAGGATTCTATTTCGTGTCCTTCCAACTACCATGGAAAAACCATAGTAGTTAGGATTCTATTTCGTTTCCTTCCAACTACCATGGAAAAACCATAGTAGTTAGGTTTCTATTTCATGTACTTCCAACTACCATGGAGAAAACCATAGTAGTTAGGATCCTATTTCGTGTCCTTCCAACTACCATGGAAAAACCAAAGAAGTTAGGATTTTATTTCGTGTCCTTCCAACTACCATGGAGAAAACCATAGAAGTTAGGATTCTATTTCGTGTCCTTCCAACTACCATGGAAAAACCATAGTAGTTAGGATTCTATTTCGTGTCCTTCCAACTACCATGGAGAAAACCATAGTAGATAGGATTCTATTTCCTGTCCTTCCAGCTACCATGGAGAAAACCATAGAAGTTAGGATTCTATTTTGTGTCCTTCAACTACCATGGAGAAAAACATAGTAGTTAGCATTTTTTCACGTCCTTCCAACTACCATGGAGAAAACCATTGTAGATAGGATTCTATTTCCTGTCCTTCCAGCTGCCATGGAGAAAACCATAGTAGTTAGGATTCTATTACGTGTCCTTCCAACTACCATGGAAAAACCATAGTAGTTAGGATTCTATTTCGTGTCCTTCCAACTACCATGGAGAAACCATAGTAGTTAGGATTCTATTTCGTGTCCTTCCAATTACCATGGAGAAAACCATAGTAGTTAGCATTTTTTCACGTCTTTCCAATTACCATGGAGAAAACCATAGTAGTTAGCATTTTTCACGTCCTTCCAACTACCATGCAGAAAACCATTGTAGATAGGATTCTATTTCCTGTCCTTCCAGCTGCCATGGAGAAAACCATAGAAGTTAGGATTCTATTTCGTGTCCTTCCAACTACCATGGAGAAAACCATAGTAGTTAGAATTTTTTCCACGTCCTTCCAACTACCATGGAGAAAACCGTAGTAGTTAGCATTTTTTCACGTCCTTCCAACTACCATGGAGAAAACCATAGTAGATAGGATTCTATTACCTGTCCTTCCAGCTGCCATGGAGAAAACCATAGTAGTTAGGATTCTATTTCGTGTCCTTCCAACTACCATGGAGAAACCATAGTAGTTAGGATTCTATTTCGTGTCCTTCCAACTACCATGGAGAAAACCATAGTAGTTAGCATTTTTTCACGTCCTTCCAACTACCATGGAGAAATCCATAGTACTTAGCATTTTTTTCACGTCCTTCCAACTACCATGGAGAAAACCATAGTAGTTAGGATTGTATTTCGTGTCCTTCCAACTACCAGGGAAAAACCATAGTAGTTAGGATTCTATTTCGTGTCCTTCCAACTACCATGGAAAAACCATAGTAGTTAGGATTCTATTTCGTTTCCTTCCAACTACCATGGAAAAACCATAGTAGTTAGGTTTCTATTTCATGTACTTCCAACTACCATGGAGAAAACCATAGTAGTTAGGATCCTATTTCGTGTCCTTCCAACTACCATGGAAAAACCAAAGAAGTTAGGATTTTATTTCGTGTCCTTCCAACTACCATGGAGAAAACCATAGAAGTTAGGATTCTATTTCGTGTCCTTCCAACTACCATGGAAAAACCATAGTAGTTAGGATTCTATTTCGTGTCCTTCCAACTACCATGGAGAAAACCATAGTAGATAGGATTCTATTTCGAGTCCTTCCATGGAGAAAACCATAGCAGTTAGCATTTTTTCACATCTTTCCAACTACCATGGAGAAAACCATAGTAGTTAGCATTTTTTTCACGTCCTTCCAACTACCTTGGAGAAAACCATAGTAGATAGGATTCTATTTCCTGTCCTTCCAGCTACCATGGAGAGAACCATAGAAGTTAGGATTCTATTTTGTGTCCTTCCAACTACCATGGAGAAAAACATAGTAGTTAGCATTTTTTCACGTCCTTCCAACTACCATGGAGAAAACCATAGTACCTATCATTTTTTCACGTCCTTCCAACTACCATGGAGAAAACCATAGTAGTTAGCATTTTTTTCACGTCCTTCCAACTACCATGGAGAAAACCATAGTAGTTAGCATTTTTTTCATGTCCTTCCAATTACCATGGTGAAAACCATAGTAGTTAGCATTTTTTTCACGTCCTTCCAACTACCATGGAGAAAACCATAGTAGATAGGATTCTATTTCCTGCCTTCCAGCTACCATTGAGAAAACCATAGTAGTTAGGATTCTATTTCGTGTCCTTCCAACTACCATGGAAAAACCATAGTAGTTAGCATTCTTTTCACGTCCTTCCAATTACCATGGAGAAAACCATAGTAGTTAGCATTTTTTCACGTCCTTCCAACTACCATGGAGAAAACCATTGTAGATATTATTCTATTTCCTGTCCTTCCAGCTACCATGGAGAAAACCATAGAAGTTAGGATTCTATTTCGTGTCCTAGCAACTTCCATGGAGAAAACCATAGTAGTTAGCATTTTTTCACATCCTTCCAACTACCATGGAGAAAACCATAGTAGTTAGGATTTTATTTCGTGTCCTTCCAACTACCATGGAGAAACCATAGTAGTTAGGATTCTATTTCGTGTCCTTCCAATTACCATGGAGAAAACCATAGTAGTTGGCATTTTTTCACGTCCTTTCAATTACCATGGAGAAAACCATAGTAGTTAGCATTTTTTTCACGTCCTTCCAACTACCATGGAGAAACCATAGTAGATAGGATTCTATTACCTGTCCTTCCAGCTGCCATGGAGAAAACCATAGTAGTTAGGATTCTATTACGTGTCCTTCCAACTACCATGGAAAAACCATAGTAGTTATGATTCTATTTCGTGTCCTTCCAACTACCATGGAGAAAACCATAGTAGTTAGGATTCTATTTCGTGTCCTTCCAGCTATCATGGAAAAACCATAGAAGTTAGGATTTTATTTCGTGACCTTCCAACTACCATGGAGAAACCATAGTAGTTAGGATTCTATTTCGTGTCCTTCCAATTACCATGGAGAAAACCATAGTAGTTATCATTTTTTTCACGTCTTTCCAATTACCATGGATAAAACCATAGTAGTTAACATTTTTCACGTCTTTCCAACTACCATGCAGAAAACCATTGTAGATAGGATTCTATTTCCTGTCCTTCCAGCTACCATGGAGAAAACCATAGAAGTTAGGATTCTATTTCGTGTCCTTCCAACTACCATGGAGAAAAACATAGTAGTTAGCATTTTTTCACGTCCTTCCAACTACCATGGAGAAAACCATTGTAGATAGGATTCTATTACCTGTCCTTCCAGCTGCCATGGAGAAAACCATAGTAGTTAGGATTCTATTACGTGTCCTTCCAACTACCATGGAAAAACCATAGTAGTTAGGATTCTATTTCGTGTCCTTCCAGCTATCATGGAAAAACCATAGAAGTTAGGATTTTATTCACGTCCTTCCAACTACCATGGAGAAAACCATAGTAGATAGGATTCTATTTCCTGCCTTCCAGCTACCATTGAGAAAACCATAGTAGTTAGGATTCTATTTCGTGTCCTTCCAACTACCATGGAAAAACCATAGTAGTTAGCATTCTTTTCACGTCCTTCCAATTACCATGGAGAAAACCATAGTAGTTAGCATTTTTTCACGTCCTTCCAACTACCATGGAGAAAACCATTGTAGATATTATTCTATTTCCTGTCCTTCCAGCTACCATGGAGAAAACCATAGAAGTTAGGATTCTATTTCGTGTCCTAGCAACTTCCATGGAGAAAACCATAGTAGTTAGCATTTTTTCACATCCTTCCAACTACCATGGAGAAAACCATAGTAGTTAGCATTTTTTTCACGTCCTTCCTACTACCATGGAGAAAACCATAGTAGTTAGGATTTTATTTCGTGTCCTTCCAACTACCATGGAGAAACCATAGTAGTTAGGATTCTATTTCGTGTCCTTCCAATTACCATGGAGAAAACCATAGTAGTTGGCATTTTTTCACGTCCTTTCAATTACCATGGAGAAAACCATAGTAGTTAGCATTTTTTTCACGTCCTTCCAACTACCATGGAGAAACCATAGTAGATAGGATTCTATTACCTGTCCTTCCAGCTGCCATGGAGAAAACCATAGTAGTTAGGATTCTATTACGTGTCCTTCCAACTACCATGGAAAAACCATAGTAGTTATGATTCTATTTCGTGTCCTTCCAACTACCATGGAGAAAACCATAGTAGTTAGGATTCTATTTCGTGTCCTTCCAGCTATCATGGAAAAACCATAGAAGTTAGGATTTTATTTCGTGACCTTCCAACTACCATGGAGAAACCATAGTAGTTAGGATTCTATTTCGTGTCCTTCCAATTACCATGGAGAAAACCATAGTAGTTATCATTTTTTTCACGTCTTTCCAATTACCATGGATAAAACCATAGTAGTTAACATTTTTCACGTCTTTCCAACTACCATGCAGAAAACCATTGTAGATAGGATTCTATTTCCTGTCCTTCCAGCTACCATGGAGAAAACCATAGAAGTTAGGATTCTATTTCGTGTCCTTCCAACTACCATGGAGAAAAACATAGTAGTTAGCATTTTTTCACGTCCTTCCAACTACCATGGAGAAAACCATTGTAGATAGGATTCTATTACCTGTCCTTCCAGCTGCCATGGAGAAAACCATAGTAGTTAGGATTCTATTACGTGTCCTTCCAACTACCATGGAAAAACCATAGTAGTTAGGATTCTATTTCGTGTCCTTCCAGCTATCATGGAAAAACCATAGAAGTTAGGATTTTATTTCGTGACCTTCCAACTACCATGGAGAAACCATAGTAGTTAGGATTCTATTTCGTGTCCTTCCAATTACCATGGAGAAAACCATAGTAGTTATCATTTTTTTCACGTCTTTCCAATTACCATGGAGAAAACCATAGTAGTTAGCATTTTTCACGTCTTTCCAACTACCATGCAGAAAACCATTGTAGATAGGATTCTATTTCCTGTCCTTCCAGCTGCCATGGAGAAAACCATAGAAGTTAGGATTCAATTACGTGTCCTTCCTACTACCATGGAAAAACCATAGTAGTTAGGATTCTATTTCGTGTCCTTCCAACTACCATGGAGAAACCATAGTAGTTAGGATTCTATTTCGTGTCCTTCCAATTACCATGGAGAAAACCATAGTACCTATCATTTTTTCACGTCCTTCCAACTACCATGGAGAAAACCATAGTAGTTAGAATTTTTTCAAGCCCTTCCAACTACCATGGAGAAAACCATAGTAGTTAGCATTTTTTTCACGTCCTTCCTACTACCATGGAGAAAACCATAGTAGTTATGATTCTATTTCGTGTCCTTCCAACTACCATGGAAAAACAGAAAACCATAGTAGTTAGCATTTTTCACATCCTTCCAACTACCATGGAGAAAACCATAGTAGTTAGCATTTTTTTCACGTCCTTCCAACTACCGTGGAGAAACCATAGTAGATAGGATTCTATTACCTGTCCTTCCAGCTACCATGGAGAAAACCATAGTAGTTAGGATTCTATTTCGTGTCCTTCCAACTACCATGGAAAAACCATAGTAGTTATGATTCTTTTTCGTGTCCTTCCAACTACCATGGAGAAAACCATAGTAGTTAGGATTCTATTTCGTGTCCTTCCAACTATCATGGAAAAACCATAGAAGTTAGGATTTTATTTCGTGTCCGTCCAACTACCATGGAGAAAACCATAGTAGTTAGCATTTTTTCACATCTTTCCAACTACCATGGAGAAAACCATAGTAGTTAGCATTTTTTTCACGTCCTTCCAACTACCATGGAGAAAACCATAGTAGTTAGAATTTTTTCACGTCCTTCCAACTACCATGGAGAAAACCATAGTAGTTAGCATTTTTTTCACGTCCTTCCTACTACCATGGAGAAAACCATAGTACTTAGGATTCTATTTCCTGTCCTTCCAACTACCATGGAAAAACCATAGAAGTTAGGATTTTATTTCGTGTCGTTCCAACTACCATGGAGAAACCATAATAGTTAGGATTCTATTTCGTGTCCTTCCAATTACCATGGAGAAAACCATAGTAGTTAGAATTTTTTTCACGTCCTTCCAATTACCATGGAGAAAACCATAGTAGTTAGCATTTTTTCACGTCCTTCCAACTACCATGGGGAAAACCATAGTAGTCAGGATTCTATTTCCTGTCCTTCCAGCTACCATTGAGAAAACCATAGAAGTTAGGATTCTATTTTGTGTCCTTCCAACTACCATGGAAAAACCATAGGAGTTAGGATTTTATTTCGTGTCCTTCCAACTACCATGGAGAAACCATAGTAGTTAGGATTCTATTTCGTGTCCTTCCAACTACCATGGAGAAAACCATAGTAGTTAGCATTTTTTCACGTCCTTCCAACTACCATGGAGAAATCCATAGTACTTAGCATTTTTTTCACGTCCTTCCAACTACCATGGAGAAAACCATAGTAGTTAGGATTGTATTTCGTGTCCTTCCAACTACCATGGAGAAAACCATAGTAGTTAGGATTCTATTTCGTGTCCTTCCAACTACCATGGAGAAAAACATAGTAGTTAGCATTTTTTCACGTCCTTCCAACTACCATGGAGAAAACCATAGTACCTATCATTTTTTCACGTCCTTCCAACTACCATGGAGAAAACCATAGTAGTTAGCATTTTTTCACGTCCTTCCAACTACCATGCAGAAAACCATTGTAGATAGGATTCTATTTCCTGTCCTTCCAGCTACCATGGAGAAAACCATAGAAGTTAGGATTCTATTTCGTGTCCTTCCAACTACCATGGAGAAAAACATAGTAGTTAGCATTTTTTCACGTCCTTCCAACTACCATGGAGAAAACCATTGTAGATAGGATTCTATTTCCTGTCCTTCCAGCTACCATGGAGAAAACCATAGAAGTTAAGATTCTATTTCGTGTCCTTCCATGGAGAAAACCATAGCAGTTAGCATTTTTTCACATCTTTCCAACTACCATGGAGAAAACCATAGTAGTTAGCATTTTTTCACGTCCTTCCAACTACCTTGGAGAAAACCATAGTAGATAGGATTCCATTTCCTGTCCTTCCAGCTACCATTGAGAAAACCATAGAAGTTAGGATTCTATTTTGTGTCCTTCCAACTACCATGGAAAAACCATAGAAGTTAGGATTTTATTTCGTGTCCTTCCAACTACCATGGAGAAACCATAGTAGTTAGGATTCTATTTCGTGTCCTTCCAACTACCATGGAGAAAACCATAGTAGTTAGCATTTTTTCACGTCCTTCCAACTACCATGGAGAAATCCATAGTACTTAGCATTTTTTTCACGTCCTTCCAACTACCATGGAGAAAACCATAGTAGTTAGGATTGTATTTCGTGTCCTTCCAACTACCATGGAGAAAACCATAGTAGTTAGGATTCTATTTCGTGTCCTTCCAACTACCAGGGAAGAACCATAGTAGTTAGGATTCTATTTCGTGTCCTTCCAACTACCATGGAAAAACCATAGTAGTTAGGATTCTATTTCGTTTCCTTCCAACTACCATGGAAAAACCATAGTAGTTAGGTTTCTATTTCATGTACTTCCAACTACCATGGAGAAAACCATAGTAGTTAGGATCCTATTTCGTGTCCTTCCAACTACCATGGAAAAACCAAAGAAGTTAGGATTTTATTTCGTGTCCTTCCAACTACCATGGAGAAAACCATAGAAGTTAGGATTCTATTTCGTGTCCTTCCAACTACCATGGAAAAACCATAGTAGTTAGGATTCTATTTCGTGTCCTTCCAACTACCATGGAGAAAACCATAGTAGATAGGATTCTATTTCCTGTCCTTCCAGCTACCATGGAGAAAACCATAGAAGTTAGGATTCTATTTTGTGTCCTTCCAACTACCATGGAGAAAAACATAGTAGTTAGCATTTTTTCACGTCCTTCCAACTACCATGGAGAAAACCATAGTACCTATCATTTTTTCACGTCCTTCCAACTACCATGGAGAAAACCATAGTAGTTAGAATTTTTTCACGTCCTTCCAACTACCATGGAGAAAACCATAGTAGTTAGCATTATTTTCACGTCCTTCCTACTACCATGGAGAAAACCATAGTAGTTAGGATTCTATTTCGTGTCCTTCCAACTACCATGGAAAAACCATAGAAGTTAGGATTTTATTTCGTGTCCTTCCAACTACCATGGAGAAACCATAATAGTTAGGATTCTATTTCGTGTCCTTCCAATTACCATGGAGAAAACCATAGTAGTTAGCATTTTTTCACGTCCTTCCAATTACCATGGAGAAAACCATAGTAGTTAGCATTTTTTCACGTCCTTCCAACTACCATGGAGAAAACCATTGTAGATAGGATTCTATTTCCTGTCCTTCCAGCTACCATGGAGAAAAAGATAGAAGTTAGGATTCTATTTCGTGTCCTTCCAACTACCATGGAGAAAAACATAGTAGTTAGCATTTTTTCACGTCCTTCCAACTACCATGGAGAAAACCGTTGTAGATAGGATTCTATTTCCTGTCCTTCCAGCTACCATGGAGAAAACCATAGAAGTTAGGATTCTATTTCGTGTCCGTCCAACTACCATGGAGAAAACCATAGTAGTTAGCATTTTTTCACATCTTTCCAACTACCATGGAGAAAACCATAGTAGTTAGCATTTTTTTCACGTCCTTCCAACTACCATGGAGAAAACCATAGTAGTTAGAATTTTTTCACGTCCTTCCAACTACCATGGAGATAACCATAGTAGTTAGGATTCAATTACGTGTCCTTCCTACTACCATGGAAAAACCATAGTAGTTAGGATTCTATTTCCTGTCCTTCCAGCTACCATGGAGAAAACCATAGTAGTTAGGATTCAATTACGTGTCCTTCCTACTACCATGGAAAAACCATAGTAGTTAGGATTCTATATCGTGTCCTTCCAACTACCATGGAGAAAACCATAGTAGTTAGGATTCTATTTCGTGTCCTTCCAGCTATCATGGAAAAACCATAGAAGTTATTATTTTATTTCGTGACCTTCCAACTACCACGGAGAAACCATAGTAGTTAGCATTTTTTTCACGTCCTTTCAATTACCATGGAGAAAACCATAGTAGTTAGCATTTTTTCACGTCCTTCCAACTACCATGCAGAAAACCATTGTAGATAGGATTCTATTTCCTGTCCTTCCAGCTGCCATGGAGAAAACCATAGAAGTTAGGATTCTATTACGTGTCCTTCCAACTACCATGGAAAAACCATAGTAGTTAGGATTATATTTCGTGTCCTTCCAACTACCATGGAAAAACCATAGAAGTTAGGATTTTATTTCGTGTCCTTCCAACTACCATTGAGAAACCATAGTAGTTAGGATTCTATTTCGTGTCCTTCCAACTACCATGGAGAAAACCATAGTAGTTAGCATTTTTTTCACGTCCTTCCAACTACCATGGAGAAAACCATAGTAGATAGGATTATATTTCCTGTCCTTCCAGCTACCATTGAGAAAACCATAGAAGTTAGGATTCTATTTTGTGTCCTTCCAACTACCATGGAAAAACCATAGAAGTTAGGATTTTATTTCGTGTCCTTCCAACTACCATGGAGAAACCATAGTAGTTAGGATTCTATTTCGTGTCCTTCCAACTACCATGGAGAAAACCATAGTAGTTAGCATTTTTTCACGTCCTTCCAACTACCATGGAGAAATCCATAGTACTTAGCATTTTTTTCACGTCCTTCCAACTACCATGGAGAAAACCATAGTAGTTAGGATTGTATTTCGTGTCCTTCCAACTACCAGGGAAAAACCATAGTAGTTAGGATTCTATTTCGTGTCCTTCCAACTACCATGGAAAAACCATAGTAGTTAGGATTCTATTTCGTTTCCTTCCAACTACCATGGAAAAACCATAGTAGTTAGGTTTCTATTTCATGTACTTCCAACTACCATGGAGAAAACCATAGTAGTTAGGATCCTATTTCGTGTCCTTCCAACTACCATGGAAAAACCAAAGAAGTTAGGATTTTATTTCGTGTCCTTCCAACTACCATGGAGAAAACCATAGAAGTTAGGATTCTATTTCGTGTCCTTCCAACTACCATGGAAAAACCATAGTAGTTAGGATTCTATTTCGTGTCCTTCCAACTACCATGGAGAAAACCATAGTAGATAGGATTCTATTTCCTGTCCTTCCAGCTACCATGGAGAAAACCATAGAAGTTAGGATTCTATTTTGTGTCCTTCAACTACCATGGAGAAAAACATAGTAGTTAGCATTTTTTCACGTCCTTCCAACTACCATGGAGAAAACCATTGTAGATAGGATTCTATTTCCTGTCCTTCCAGCTACCATGGAGAAAACCATAGAAGTTAGGATTCTATTTCGTGTCCTTCCAACTACGATGGAGAAAACCATAGAAGTTAGGATTCTATTTCGTGTCCTTCCATGGAGAAAACCATAGCAGTTAGCATTTTTTCACATCTTTCCAACTACCATGGAGAAAACCATAGTAGTTAGCATTTTTTTCACGTCCTTCCAACTACCTTGGAGAAAACCATAGTAGATAGGATTCTATTTCCTGTCCTTCCAGCTACCATGGAGAGAACCATAGAAGTTAGGATTCTATTTTGTGTCCTTCCAACTACCATGGAGAAAAACATAGTAGTTAGCATTTTTTCACGTCCTTCCAACTACCATGGAGAAAACCATAGTACCTATCATTTTTTCACGTCCTTCCAACTACCATGGAGAAAACCATAGTAGTTAGCATTTTTTTCACGTCCTTCCAACTACCATGGAGAAAACCATAGTAGTTAGCATTTTTTTCATGTCCTTCCAATTACCATGGTGAAAACCATAGTAGTTAGCATTTTTTTCACGTCCTTCCAACTACCATGGAGGAAACCATAGTAGATAGGATTCTATTTCCTGCCTTCCAGCTACCATTGAGAAAACCATAGTAGTTAGGATTCTATTTCGTGTCCTTCCAACTACCATGGAAAAACCATAGTAGTTAGCATTCTTTTCACGTCCTTCCAATTACCATGGAGAAAACCATAGTAGTTAGCATTTTTTCACGTCCTTCCAACTACCATGGAGAAAACCATTGTAGATATTATTCTATTTCCTGTCCTTCCAGCTACCATGGAGAAAACCATAGAAGTTAGGATTCTATTTCGTGTCCTAGCAACTTCCATGGAGAAAACCATAGTAGTTAGCATTTTTTCACATCCTTCCAACTACCATGGAGAAAACCATAGTAGTTAGCATTTTTTCACGTCCTTCCTACTACCATGGAGAAAACCATAGTAGTTAGGATTTTATTTCGTGTCCTTCCCACTACCATGGAGAAACCATAGTAGTTAGGATTCTATTTCGTGTCCTTCCAATTACCATGGAGAAAACCATAGTAGTTGGCATTTTTTCACGTCCTTTCAATTACCATGGAGAAAACCATAGTAGTTAGCATTTTTTTCACGTCCTTCCAACTACCATGGAGAAACCATAGTAGATAGGATTCTATTACCTGTCCTTCCAGCTGCCATGGAGAAAACCATAGTAGTTAGGATTCTATTACGTGTCCTTCCAACTACCATGGAAAAACCATAGTAGTTATGATTCTATTTCGTGTCCTTCCAACTACCATGGAGAAAACCATAGTAGTTAGGATTCTATTTCGTGTCCTTCCAGCTATCATGGAAAAACCATAGAAGTTAGGATTTTATTTCGTGACCTTCCAACTACCATGGAGAAACCATAGTAGTTAGGATTCTATTTCGTGTCCTTCCAATTACCATGGAGAAAACCATAGTAGTTATCATTTTTTTCACGTCTTTCCAATTACCATGGATAAAACCATAGTAGTTAACATTTTTCACGTCTTTCCAACTACCATGCAGAAAACCATTGTAGATAGGATTCTATTTCCTGTCCTTCCAGCTACCATGGAGAAAACCATAGAAGTTAGGATTCTATTTCGTGTCCTTCCAACTACCATGGAGAAAAACATAGTAGTTAGCATTTTTTCACGTCCTTCCAACTACCATGGAGAAAACCATTGTAGATAGGATTCTATTACCTGTCCTTCCAGCTGCCATGGAGAAAACCATAGTAGTTAGGATTCTATTACGTGTCCTTCCAACTACCATGGAAAAACCATAGTAGTTAGGATTCTATTTCGTGTCCTTCCAACTACCATGGAGAAACCATAGTAGTTAGGATTCTATTTCGTGTCCTTCCAATTACCATGGAGAAAACCATAGTAGTTAGCATTTTTTCACGTCTTTCCAATTACCATGGAGAAAACCATAGTAGTTAGCATTTTTCACGTCCTTCCAACTACCATGCAGAAAACCATTGTAGATAGGATTCTATTTCCTGTCCTTCCAGCTGCCATGGAGAAAACCATAGAAGTTAGGATTCTATTTCGTGTCCTTCCAACTACCATGGAGAAAACCATAGTAGTTAGAATTTTTTCCACGTCCTTCCAACTACCATGGAGAAAACCGTAGTAGTTAGCATTTTTTCACGTCCTTCCAACTACCATGGAGAAAACCATAGTAGATAGGATTCTATTACCTGTCCTTCCAGCTGCCATGGAGAAAACCATAGTAGTTAGGATTCTATTTCGTGTCCTTCCAACTACCATGGAGAAACCATAGTAGTTAGGATTCTATTTCGTGTCCTTCCAACTACCATGGAGAAAACCATAGTAGTTAGCATTTTTTCACGTCCTTCCAACTACCATGGAGAAATCCATAGTACTTAGCATTTTTTTCACGTCCTTCCAACTACCATGGAGAAAACCATAGTAGTTAGGATTGTATTTCGTGTCCTTCCAACTACCAGGGAAAAACCATAGTAGTTAGGATTCTATTTCGTGTCCTTCCAACTACCATGGAAAAACCATAGTAGTTAGGATTCTATTTCGTTTCCTTCCAACTACCATGGAAAAACCATAGTAGTTAGGTTTCTATTTCATGTACTTCCAACTACCATGGAGAAAACCATAGTAGTTAGGATCCTATTTCGTGTCCTTCCAACTACCATGGTGAAAACCATAGTAGTTAGCATTTTTTTCATGTCCTTCCAACTACCATGGTGAAAACCATAGTAGTTAGATTTTTTTCACGTCCTTCCAACTACCATGGAGAAAACCATAGTAGATAGGATTCTATTTCCTGCCTTCCAGCTACCATTGAGAAAACCATAGTAGTTAGGATTCTATTTCGTGTCCTTCCAACAACCATGGAAGAACCATAGTAGTTAGCATTCTTTTCACGTCCTTCCAATTACCATGGAGAAAACCATAGTAGTTAGCATTTTTTCACGTCCTTCCAACTACCATGGAGAAAACCATTGTAGATAGGATTCTATTTCCTGCCCTTCCAGCTACCATGGAGAAAACCATAGAAGTTAGGATTCTATTTCGTGTCCTTCCAACTTCCATGGAGAAAACCATAGTAGTTAGCATTTTTTCACATCCTTCCAACTACCATGGAGAAAACCATAGTAGTTAGCATTTTTTTCACGTCCTTCCAACTACCATGGAGAAATCATAGTAGATAGGATTCTATTACCTGTCCTTCCAGCTACCATGGAGAAAACCATAGTAGTTAGGATTCTATTTCGTGTCCTTCCAACTACCATGGAGAAAACCATAGTAGTTAGGATTCTATTTCGTGTCCTTCCAACTATCATGGAAAAACCATAGAAGTTAGGATTTTATTTCGTGTCCTTCCAACTACCATGGAGAAACCATAGTAGTTAGGATTCTATTTCGTGTCCTTCCAATTACCATGGAGAAAACCATAGTAGTTAGCATTTTTTTCACGTCTTTCCAATTTCCATGGAGAAAACCATAGTAGTTAGCATTTTTCACGTCCTTCCAACTACCATGCAGAAAACCATTGTAGATAGGATTCTATTTCCTGTCCTTCCAGCTACCATGGAGAAAACCATAGAAGTTAGGATTCTATTTCGTGTCCTTCCAACTACCATGGAGAAAACCATAGTAGTTAGAATTTTTTTCACGTCCTTCCAACTACCATGGAGAAAACCATAGTAGTTAGCATTTTTTCACGTCCTTCCAACTACCATGGAGAAAACGATAGTAGTTAGAATTTTTTTCACGTCCTTCCAGCTACCATGGAGAAAACCATAGTAGTTAGGATTCAATTACGTGTCCTTCCTACTACCATGGAAAAACCATAGTAGTTAGGATTCTATTTCGTGTCCTTCCAACTACCATGGAGAAAACCATAGTAGTTAGGATTCTATTTCGTGTCCTTCCAACTATCATGGAAAAACCATAGAAGTTTGGATTTTATTTCGTGTCCTTCCAACTACCATGGAGAAACCATAATAGTTAGGATTCTATTTCGTGTCCTTCCAATTACCATGGAGAAAACCATAGTAGTTAGAATTTTTTTCACGTCCTTCCAATTACCATGGAGAAAACCATAGTAGTTAGCATTTTTTCACGTCCTTCCAACTACCATGGAGGAAACCATTGTAGATAGGATTCTATTTCCTGTCCTTCCAGCTACCATGGAGAAAACCGTAGAAGTTAAGATTCTATTTTGTGTCCTTCCAACTACCATGGAGAAAAACATAGTTGTTAGCATTTTTTCACGTCCTTCCAACTACCATGGAGAAAACCATAGTACTTAGCATTTTTTCACGTCCTTCCAACTACCATGGAAAAAACCATAGTAGTTAGCATTTTTTCACGTCCTTCCTACTACCATGGAGAAAACCATAGTAGTTAGCATTTTTTTCACGTCCTTCCAACTACCATGGAGAAAACCATTGTACATAGGATTCTATTTCCTATCCTTCCAGCTACCATGGAGAAAACCATAGAAGTTAGCATTCTATTTCGTGTCCGTCCAACTACCATGGAGAAAACCATAGTAGTTAGCATTTTTTCACATATTTCCAACTACCATGGGGAAAACCATAGTAGTTAGCATTTTTTCACGTCCTTCCAACTACCATAGAGAAAACCATTGTAGATAGGATTCTATTTCCTGTCCTTCCAGCTACCATGGAGAAAAAGATAGAAGTTAGGATTCTATTTCGTGTCCTTCCAACTACCATGGAGAAAAACATAGTAGTTAGCATTTTTTCACGTCCTTCCAACTACCATGGAGAAAACCATTGTAGATAGGATTCTATTTCCTGTCCTTCCAGCTACCATGGAGAAAACCATAGAAGTTAGGATTCTATTTCGTGTCCTTCCATGGAGAAAACCATAGCAGTTAGCATTTTTTCACATCTTTCCAACTACCATGGAGAAAACAATAGTAGTTAGCATTTTTTTCACGTCCTTCCAACTACCTTGGAGAAAACCATAGTAGATAGGATTCTATTTCCTGTCCTTCCAGCTACCATGGAGAGAACCATAGAAGTTAGGATTCTATTTTGTGTCCTTCCAACTACCATGGAGAAAAACATAGTAGTTAGCATTTTTTCACGTCCTTCCAACTACCATGGAGAAAACCATAGTACCTATCATTTTTTCACGTCCTTCCAACTACCATTGACAAAACCATAGTAGTTACCATTTTTTCACGTCCTTCCAACAACCATGGAGAAAACCATAGTAGTTAGCATTTTTTCACGTCCTTCCAACTACCATGGAGAAAACCATAGTAGTTAGCATTTTTTCACATCTTTCCAACTACCATGGAGAAAACCATAGTAGTTAGCATTTTTTTCACGTCCTTCCAACTACCATAGAGAAAACCATTGTAGATAGGATTCTATTTCCTGTCCTTCCAGCTACCATGGAGAAAAAGATAGAAGTTAGGATTCTATTTCGTGTCCTTCCAACTACCATGGAGAAAAACATAGTAGTTAGCATTTTTTCACGTCCTTCCAACTACCATGGAGAAAACCATAGTAGATAGGATTCTATTTCCTGTCCTTCCAGCTACCATGGAGAGAACCATAGAAGTTAGGATTCTATTTTGTGTCCTTCCAACTACCATGGAGAAAAACATAGTAGTTAGCATTTTTTCACGTCCTTCCAACTACCATGGAGAAAACCATAGTACCTCTCATTTTTTCACGTCCTTCCAACTACCATGGAGAAAACCATAGTAGTTACCATTTTTTCACGTCCTTCCAACAACCATGGAGAAAACCATAGTAGTTAGCATTTTTTCACGTCCTTCCAACTACCATGGAGAAAACCATAGTAGTTAGCATTTTTTCACATCTTTCCAACTACCATGGAGAAAACCATAGTAGTTAGCATTTTTTTCACGTCCTTCCAACTACCATAGAGAAAACCATTGTAGATAGGATTCTATTTCCTGTCCTTCCAGCTACCATGGAGAAAAAGATAGAAGTTAGGATTCTATTTCGTGTCCTTCCAACTACCATGGAGAAAAACATAGTAGTTAGCATTTTTTCACGTCCTTCCAACTACCATGGAGAAAACCATTGTAGATAGGATTCTATTTCCTGTCCTTCCAGCTACCATGGAGAAAACCATAGAAGTTAGGATTCTATTTCGTGTCCTTCCATGGAGAAAACCATAGCAGTTAGCATTTTTTCACATCTTTCCAACTACCATGGAGAAAACAATAGTAGTTAGCATTTTTTTCACGTCCTTCCAACTACCTTGGAGAAAACCATAGTAGATAGGATTCTATTTCCTGTCCTTCCAGCTACCATGGAGAGAACCATAGAAGTTAGGATTCTATTTTGTGTCCTTCCAACTACCATGGAGAAAAACATAGTAGTTAGCATTTTTTCACGTCCTTCCAACTACCATGGAGAAAACCATAGTACCTATCATTTTTTCACGTCCTTCCAACTACCATGGAGAAAACCATAGTAGTTAGCATTTTTTCACGTCCTTCCAACTACCATGGAGAAAACCATAGTAGTTAGGATTTTTTCACGTCCTTCCAACTACCATGGAGAAAACCATAGTAGTTAGCATTTTTTTCATGTCCTTCCAACTACCATGGTGAAAACCATAGTAGTTAGCATTTTTTTCATGTCCTTCCAACTACCATGGTGAAAACCATAGTAGTTAGCATTTTTTTCACGTCCTTCCAACTACCATGGAGAAAACCATAGTAGATAGGATTCTATTTCCTGCCTTCCAGCTACCATTGAGAAAACCATAGTAGTTAGGATTCTATTTCGTGTCCTTCCAACTACCATGGAAAAACCATAGTAGTTAGCATTCTTTTCACGTCCTTCCAATTACCATGGAGAAAACCATAGTAGTTAGCATTTTTCCACTTCCTTCCAACTACCATGGAGAAAACCATTGTAGATAGGATTCTATTTCCTGTCCTTCCAGCTACCATGGAGAAAACCATAGAAATTAGGATTCTATTTCGTGTCCTTCCAACTTCCATGGAGAAAACCATAGTAGTTAGCATTTTTTCACATCCTTCCAACTACCATGGAGAAAACCATAGTAGTTAGCATTTTTTTCACGTCCTTCCAACTACCATGGAGAAATCATAGTAGATAGGATTCTATTACCTGTCCTTCCAGCTACCATGGAAAAAACCATAGTAGTTAGGATTCTATTTCGTGTCCTTCCAACTACCATGGAAAAACCATAGTAGTTATGATTCTATTTCGTGTCCTTCCAACTACCATGGAGAAAACCATAGTAGTTAGGATTCTATTTCGTGTCCTTCCAACTATCATGGAAAAACCATAGAAGTTAGGATTTTTTTTCGTGTCCTTCCAACTACCATGGAGAAACCATAGTAGTTAGGATTCTATTTCGTGTCCTTCCAATTACCATGGAGAAAACCATAGTAGTTAGCATTTTTTTCACGTCTTTCCAATTTCCATGGAGAAAACCATAGTAGTTAGCATTTTTCACGTCCTTCCAACTACCATGCAGAAAACCATTGTAGATAGGATTCTATTTCCTGTCCTTCCAGCTACCATGGAGAAAACCATAGAAGTTAGGATTCTATTTCGTGTCCTTCCAACTACCATGGAGAAAACCATAGTAGTTAGAATTTTTTTCACGTCCTTCCAACTACCATGGAGAAAACCATAGTAGTTAGCATTTTTTCACGTCCTTCCAACTACCATGGAGAAAACGATAGTAGTTAGAATTTTTTTCACGTCCTTCCAGCTACCATGGAGAAATCCATAGTAGTTAGGATTCAATTACGTGTCCTTCCTACTACCATGGAAAAACCATAGTAGTTAGGATTCTATTTCGTGTCCTTCCAACTACCATGGAGAAAACCATAGTAGTTAGGATTCAATTTCGTGTCCTTCCAACTATCATGGAAAAACCATAGAAGTTTGGATGTTATTTCGTGTCCTTCCAACTACCATGGAGAAACCATAATAGTTAGGATTCTATTTCGTGTCCTTCCAATTACCATGGAGAAAACCATAGTAGTTAGAATTTTTTCACGTCCTTCCAATTACCATGGAGAAAACCATAGTAGTTAGCATTTTTTCACGTCCTTCCAACTACCATGGAGGAAACCATTGTAGATAGGATTCTATTTCCTGTCCTTCCAGCTACCATGGAGAAAACCATAGTAGTTAGGATTCAATTACGTGTCCTTCCAACTACCATGGAAAAACCATAGTAGTTAGGATTCTATTTCGTGTCCTTCCAACTACCATGGAAAAACCATAGAAGTTAGGATTTTATTTCGTGTCCTTCCAACTACCATGGAGAAACCATAGTAGTTAGGATTCTATTTCGTGTCCTTCCAACTACCATGGAGAAAACCATAGTAGTTAGCATTTTTTTCACGTCCTTCCAACTACCATGGAGAAAACCATAGTAGATAGGATTCTATTTCCTGTCCTTCCAGCTACCATGGAGAAAACCATAGAAGTTAAGATTCTATTTTGTGTCCTTCCAACTACCATGGACAAAAACATAGTTGTTAGCATTTTTTCACGTCCTTCCAACTACCATGGAGAAAACCATAGTACTTAGCATTTTTTCACGTCCTTCCAACTACCATGGAGAAAACCATAGTAGTTAGCATTTTTTTCACGTCCTTCCTACTACCATGGAGAAAACCATAGTAGTTAGCATTTTTTTCACGTCCTTCCAACTACCATGGAGAAAACCATAGTAGTTAGCATTTTTTCACATCTTTCCAACTACCATGGAGAAAACCATAGTAGTTAGCATTTTTTTCACGTCCTTCCAACTACCATAGAGAAAACCATTGTAGATAGGATTCTGTTTCCTGTCCTTCCAGCTACCATGGAGAAAACCATAGTAGATAGGATTCTATTTCCTGTCCTTCCAGCTACCATGGAGAGAACCATAGAAGTTAGGATTCTATTTTGTGTCCTTCCAACTACCATGGAGAAAAACATAGTAGTTATCATTTTTTCACGTCCTTCCAACTACCATGGAGAAAACCATAGTAGATAGGATTCTATTTCCTGTCCTTCCAGCTACCATGGAGAAAACCATAGAAGTTAGCATTCTATTTCGTGTCCGTCCAACTACCATGGAGAAAACCATAGTAGTTAGCATTTATTCACATCTTTCCAACTACCATGGGGAAAACCATAGTAGTTAGCATTTTTTTCACGTCCTTCCAACTACCATAGAGAAAACCATTGTAGATAGGATTCTATTTCCTGTCCTTCCAGCTACCATGGAGAAAAAGATAGAAGTTAGGATTCTATTTCGTGTCCTTCCAACTACCATGGAGAAAAACATAGTAATTAGCATTTTTTCACGTCCTTCCAACTACCATGGAGAAAACCATTGTAGATAGGATTCTATTTCCTGTCCTTCCAGCTACCATGGAGAAAACCATAGAAGTTAGGATTCTATTTCGTGTCCTTCCATGGAGAAAACCATAGCAGTTAGCATTTTTTCACATCTTTCCAACTACCATGGAGAAAACAATAGTAGTTAGCATTTTTTTCACGTCCTTCCAACTACCTTGGAGAAAACCATAGTAGATAGGATTCTATTTCCTGTCCTTCCAGCTACCATGGAGAGAACCATAGAAGTTAGGATTCTATTTTGTGTCCTTCCAACTACCATGGAGAAAAACATAGTAGTTAGCATTTTTTCACGTCCTTCCAACTACCATGGAGAAAACCATAGTACCTATCATTTTTTCACGTCCTTCCAACTACCATAGAGAAAACCATTGTAGATAGGATTCTATTTCCTGTCCTTCCAGCTACCATGGAGGAAAAGATAGAAGTTAGGATTCTATTTCGTGTCCTTCCAACTACCATGGAGAAACCATAATAGTTAGGATTCTATTTCGTGTCCTTCCAATTACCATGGAGAAAACCATAGTAGTTAGAATTTTTTTCACGTCCTTCCAATTACCATGGAGAAAACCATAGTAGTTAGCATTTTTTCACGTCCTTCCAATTACCATGGAGAAAACCATAGTAGTTAGCATTTTTTCACGTCCTTCCAACTACCATGGAGAAAACCATTGTAGATAGGATTCTATTTCCTGTCCTTCCAGCTACCATGGAGAAAACCATAGTAGTTAGGATTCAATTACGTGTCCTTCCTACTACCATGGAAAAACCATAGTAGTTAGGATTCTATTTCGTGTCCTTCCAACTACCATGGAGAAAACCATAGTAGTTAGGATTCTATTTAGTGTCCTTCCAACTATCATGGAAAAACCATAGAAGTTAGGATTTTATTTCGTGACCTTCCAACTACCATGGAGAAACCATAGTAGTTAGGATTCTATTTCGTGTCCTTCCAATTACCATGGAGAAGACCATAGTAGTTAGCATTTTTTTCACGTCCTTTCAATTACCATGGAGAAGACCATAGTAGTTAGCATTTTTTTCACGTCCTTTCAATTACCATGGAGAAAACCATAGTAGTTAGCATTTTTTCACGTCCTTCCAACTACCATGCAGAAAACCATTGTAGATAGGATTCTATTTCCTGTCCTTCCAGCTACCATGGAGGAAAAGATAGAAGTTAGGATTCTATTTCGTGTCCTTCCAACTACCATGGAGAAACCATAATAGTTAGGATTCTATTTCGTGTCCTTCCAACTACCATGGAAAAACCATAGAAGTTAGGATTTTATTTCGTGTCCTTCCAACTACCATGGAGAAACCATAGTAGTTAGGATTCTATTTCGTGTCCTTCCAACTACCATGGAGAAAACCATAGTAGTTAGCATTTTTTCACGTCCTTCCAACTACCATGGAGAAAACCATAGTAGATAGGATTCTATTTCCTGTCCTTCCAGCTACCATGGAGAAAACCATAGAAGTTAAGATTCTATTTTGTGTCCTTCCAACTACCATGGAGAAAAACATAGTTGTTAGCATTTTTCACGTCCTTCCAACTACCATGGAGAAAACCATAGTACTTAGATTTTTTCACGTCCTTCCAACTACCATGGAGAAAACCATAGTAGTTAGCATTTTTTTCACGTCCTTCCTACTACCATGGAGAAAACCATAGTAGTTAGCATTTTTTTCACGTCCTTCCAACTACCATGGAGAAAACCATTGTACATAGGATTCTATTTCCTATCCTTCCAGCTACCATGGAGAAAACCATAGAAGTTAGCATTCTATTTCGTGTCCGTCCAACTACCATGGAGAAAACCATAGTAGTTAGCATTTTTTCACATCTTTCCAACTACCATGGAGAAAACCATAGTAGTTAGCATTTTTTTCACGTCCTTCCAACTACCATAGAGAAAACCATTGTAGATAGGATTCTATTTCCTGTCCTTCCAGCTACCATGGAGAAAAAGATAGAAGTTAGGATTCTATTTCGTGTCCTTCCAACTACCATGGAGAAAAACATAGTAGTTAGCATTTTTTCACGTCCTTCCAACTACCATGGAGAAAACCATTGTAGTTAGCATTTTTTCACGTCCTTCCAACTACCATGGAGAAAACCATTGTAGATAGGATTCTATTTCCTGTCCTTCCAGCTACCATGGAGAAAATCATAGAAGTTAGGACTCTATTTCGTGTCCTTCCATGGAGAAAACCATAGCAGTTAGCATTTTTTCACATCTTTCCAACTACCATGGAGAAAACAATAGTAGTTAGCATTTTTTTCACGTCCTTCCAACTACCTTGGAGAAAACCATAGTAGATAGGATTCTATTTCCTGTCCTTCCAGCTACCATGGAGAGAACCATAGAAGATAGGATTCTATTTTGTGTCCTTCCAACTACCATGGAGAAAAACATAGTAGTTAGCATTTTTTCACGTCCTTCCAACTACCATGGAGAGAACCATAGTACCTATCATTTTTTCACGTCCTTCCAACTACCATGGAGAAAACCATAGTAGTTAGCATTTTTTCACGTCCTTCCAACAACCATGGACAAAACCATAGTAGTTAGCATTTTTTCACGTCTTTCCAATTACCATGGAGAAAACCATAGTAGTTAGCATTTTTTCACATCTTTCCAACTACCATGGAGAAAACCATAGTAGTTAGCATTTTTTTCACGTCCTTCCAACTACCATAGAGAAAACCATTGTAGATAGGATTCTATTTCCTGTCCTTCCAGCTACCATGGAGAAAACCATAGAAGTTAGGATTCAATTACGTGTCCTTCCTACTACCATGGAAAAACCATAGTAGTTAGGATTCTATTTCGTGTCCTTCCAACTACCATGGAGAAAACCATAGTAGTTAGGATTCTATTTCGTGTCCTTCCAACTATCATGGAGAAAACGATAGTAGTTAGAATTTTTTTCACGTCCTTCCAGCTACCATGGAGAAAACCATAGTAGTTAGGATTCTATTTCGTGTCCTTCCAACTACCATGGAAAAACCATAGTAGTTATGATTCTATTTCGTGTCCTTCCAACTACCATGGAGAAAACCATAGTAGTTAGGATTCTATTTCGTGTCCTTCCAACTATCATGGAAAAACCATAGAAGTTAGGATTTTATTTCGTGTCCTTCCAACTACCATGGATAAACCATAGTAGTTAGGATTCTATTTCGTGTCCTTCCAATTACCATGGAGAAAACCATAGTAGTTAGCATTTTTTTCACGTCTTTCCAATTTCCATGGAGAAAACCATAGTAGTTAGCATTTTTCACGTCCTTCCAACTACCATGCAGAAAACCATTGTAGATAGGATTCTATTTCCTGTCCTTCCAGCTACCATGGAGAAAACCATAGAAGTTAGGATTCTATTTCGTGTCCTTCCAACTACCATGGAGAAAACCATAGTAGTTAGAATTTTTTTCACGTCCTTCCAACTACCATGGAGAAAACCATAGTAGTTAGCATTTTTTCACGTCCTTCCAACTACCATGGAGAAAACGATAGTAGTTAGAATTTTTTCACGTCCTTCCAGCTACCATGGAGAAAACCATAGTAGTTAGGATTCAATTACGTGTCCTTCCTACTACCATGGAAAAACCATAGTAGTTAGGATTCTATTTCGTGTCCTTCCAACTACCATGGAGAAAACCATAGTAGTTAGGATTCTATTTCGTGTCCTTCCAACTATCATGAAAAAACCATAGAAGTTTGGATTTTATTTCGTGTCCTTCCAACTACCATGGAGAAACCATAATAGTTAGGATTCTATTTCGTGTCCTTCCAATTACCATGGAGAAAACCATAGTAGTTAGAATTTTTTTCACGTCCTTCCAATTACCATGGAGAAAACCATAGTAGTTAGCATTTTTTCACGTCCTTCCAACTACCATGGAGGAAACCATTGTAGATAGGATTCTATTTCCTGTCCTTCCAGCTACCATGGAGAAAACCATAGTAGTTAGGATTCAATTACGTGTCCTTCCTACTACCATGGAAAAACCATAGTAGTTAGGATTCTATTTCGTGTCCTTCCAACTACCATTGAGAAAACCATAGTAGTTAGGATTCTATTTCGTGTTCTTCCAACTACCATGGAAGAACCATAGTAGTTAGCATTCTTTTCACGTCCTTCCAATTACCATGGAGAAAACCATAGTAGTTAGCATTTTTTCACGTCCTTCCAACTACCATGGAGAAAACCATTGTAGATAGGATTCTATTTCCTGTCCTTCCAGCTACCATGGAGAAAACCATAGAAGTTAGGATTCTATTTCGTGTCCTTCCAACTTCCATGGAGAAAACCATAGAAGTTAGGATTCTATTTTGTGTCCTTCCAACTACCATGGAGAAAAACATAGTTGTTAGCATTTTTTCACGTCCTTCCAACTACCATGGAGAAAACCATAGTACTTAGCATTTTTTTCACGTCCTTCCAACTACCATGGAGAAAACCATAGTAGTTAGCATTTTTTTCACGTCCTTCCAACTACCATAGAGAAAACCATTGTAGATAGGATTCTATTTCCTGTCCTTCCAGCTACCATGGAGAAAAAGATAGAAGTTAGGATTCTATTTCGTGTCCTTCCAACTACCATGGAGAAAAACATAGTAGTTAGCATTTTTTCACGTCCTTCCAACTACCATGGAGAAAACCATTGTAGATAGGATTCTATTTCCTGTCCTTCCAGCTACCATGGAGAAAACCATAGAAGTTAGGATTCTATTTCGTGTCCTTCCATGGAGAAAACCATAGCAGTTAGCATTTTTTCACATCTTTCCAACTACCATGGAGAAGACAATAGTAGTTAGCATTTTTTCACGTCCTTCCAACTACCTTGGAGAAAACCATAGTAGATAGGATTCTATTTCCTGTCCTTCCAGCTACCATGGAGAGAACCATAGAAGTTAGGATTCTATTTTGTGTCCTTCCAACTACCATGGAGAAAAACATAGTAGTTAGCATTTTTTCACGTCTTTCCAATTACCATGGAGAAAACCATTGTACATAGGATTCTATTTCCTATCCTTCCAGCTACCATGGAGAAAACCATAGAAGTTAGGATTCTATTTCGTGTCCTTCCAACTACCATGGAGAAAAACATAGTAGTTAGCATTTTTTCACGTCCTTCCAACTACCATGGAGAAAACCATTGTAGATAGGATTCTATTTCCTGTCCTTCCTGCTACCATGGAGAAAACCATAGAAGTTAGGATTCTATTTCGTGTCCTTCCATGGAGAAAACCATAGCAGTTAGCATTTTTTCACATCTTTCCAACTACCATGGAGAAAACAATAGTAGTTAGCATTTTTTTCACGTCCTTCCAACTACCTTGGAGAAAACCATAGTAGATAGGATTCTATTTCCTGTCCTTCCAGCTACCATGGAGAGAACCATAGAAGTTAGGATTCTATTTTGTGTCCTTCCAACTACCATGGAGAAAAACATAGTAGTTAGCATTTTTTCACGTCCTTCCAACTACCATGGAGAAAACCATAGTACCTATCATTTTTTCACGTCCTTCCAACTACCATGGAGAAAACCATAGAAGTTAGCATTTTTTCACGTCCTTCCAACAACCATGGAGAAAACCATAGTAGTTAGCATTTTTTTCACGTCCTTCCAACTACCATGGAGAAAACCATAGTAGTTAGCATTTTTTCACATCTTTCCAACTACCATGGAGAAAACCATAGTAGTTAGCATTTTTTTCACGTCCTTCCAACTACCATAGAGAAAACCATTGTAGATAGGATTCTATTTCCTGTCCTTCCAGCTACCATGGAGAAAAAGATAGTAGTTAGCATTTTTTCACGTCCTTCCAACTACCATGGAGAAAACCATAGTACCTATCATTTTTTCACGTCCTTCCAACTACCATGGAGAAAACCATAGTAGTTAGCATTTTTTCACGTCCTTCCAACTACCATGGAGAAACCATAGTAGTTAGGTTTTTTCACGTCCTTCCAACTACCATGGAGAAAACCATAGTAGTTAGCATTTCTTTCATGTCCTTCCAACTACCATGGTGAAAACCATAGTAGTTAGCATTTTTTTCACGTCCTTCCAACTACCATGGAGAAAACCATAGTAGATAGGATTCTATTTCCTGCCTTCCAGCTACCATTGAGAAAACCATAGTAGTTAGGATTCTATTTCGTGTTCTTCCAACTACCATGGAAGAACCATAGTAGTTAGCATTCTTTTCACGTCCTTCCAATTACCATGGAGAAAACCATAGTAGTTAGCATTTTTTCACGTCCTTCCAACTACCATGGAGAAAACCATTGTAGATAGGATTCTATTTCCTGTCCTTCCAGCTACCATGGAGAAAACCATAGAAGTTAGGATTCTATTTCGTGTCCTTCCAACTTCCATGGAGAAAACCATAGAAGTTAGGATTCTATTTTGTGTCCTTCCAACTACCATGGAGAAAAACATAGTTGTTAGCATTTTTTCACGTCCTTCCAACTACCATGGAGAAAACCATAGTACTTAGCATTTTTTTCACGTCCTTCCAACTACCATGGAGAAAACCATAGTAGTTAGCATTTTTTTCACGTCCTTCCAACTACCATAGAGAAAACCATTGTAGATAGGATTCTATTTCCTGTCCTTCCAGCTACCATGGAGAAAAAGATAGAAGTTAGGATTCTATTTCGTGTCCTTCCAACTACCATGGAGAAAAACATAGTAGTTAGCATTTTTTCACGTCCTTCCAACTACCATGGAGAAAACCATTGTAGATAGGATTCTATTTCCTGTCCTTCCAGCTACCATGGAGAAAACCATAGAAGTTAGGATTCTATTTCGTGTCCTTCCATGGAGAAAACCATAGCAGTTAGCATTTTTTCACATCTTTCCAACTACCATGGAGAAGACAATAGTACTTAGCATTTTTTTCACGTCCTTCCAACTACCTTGGAGAAAACCATAGTAGATAGGGTTCTATTTCCTGTCCTTCCAGCTACCATGGAGAGAACCATAGAAGTTAGGATTCTATTTTGTGTCCTTCCAACTACCATGGAGAAAAACATAGTAGTTAGCATTTTTTCACGTCTTTCCAATTACCATGGAGAAAACCATTGTACATAGGATTCTATTTCCTATCCTTCCAGCTACCATGGAGAAAACCATAGAAGTTAGGATTCTATTTCGTGTCCTTCCAACTACCATGGAGAAAAACATAGTAGTTAGCATTTTTTCACGTCCTTCCAACTACCATGGAGAAAACCATTGTAGATAGGATTCTATTTCCTGTCCTTCCAGCTACCATGGAGAAAAAGATAGAAGTTAGGATTCTATTTCGTGTCCTTCCAACTACCATGGAGAAACCATAGTAGTTAGGATTCTATTTCGTGTCCTTCCAATTACCATGGAGAAAACCATAGTAGTTAGCATTTTTTTCACGTCTTTCCAATTACCATGGAGAAAACCATAGTAGTTAGCATTTTTCACGTCCGTCCAACTACCATGCAGAAAACCATTGTAGATAGGATTCTATTTCCTGTCCTTCCAGCTACCATGGAGAAAACCATAGAAGTTAGGATTCTATTTCGTGTCCTTCCAACTACCATGGAGAAAACCATAGTAGTTAGAATTTTTTTCACGTCCTTCCAACTACCATGGAGAAAACCATAGTAGTTAGAATTTTTTCACGTCCTTCCAACTACCATGGAGAAAACGATAGTAGTTAGAATTTTTTTCACGTCCTTCCAGCTACCATGGAGAAAACCATAGTAGTTAGGATTCAATTACGTGTCCTTCCTACTACCATGGAAAAACCATAGTAGTTAGGATTCTATTTCGTGTCCTTCCAACTACCATGGAGAAAACCATAGTAGTTAGGATTCTATTTCGTGTCCTTCCAACTATCATGGAAAAACCATAGAAGTTAGGATTTTATTTCGTGTCCTTCCAACTACCATGGAGAAACCATAATAGTTAGGATTCTATTTCGTGTCCTTTCAATTACCATGGAGAAAACCATAGTTGTTAGAATTTTTTTCACGTCCTTCCAATTACCATGGAGAAAACCATAGTAGTTAGCATTTTTTCACGTCCTTCCAACTACCATGGAGAAAACCATTGTAGATAGGATTCTATTTCCTGTCCTTCCAGCTACCATGGAGAAAACCATAGTAGTTAGGATTCAATTACGTGTCCTTCCTACTACCATGGAAAAACCATAGTAGTTAGGATTCTATTTCGTGTCCTTCCAACTACCATGGAGAAAACCATAGTAGTTAGGATTCTATTTAGTGTCCTTCCAACTATCATGGAAAAACCATAGATGTTAAGATTTTATTTCGTGACCTTCCAACTACCATGGAGAAACCATAGTAGTTAGGATTCTATTTCGTGTCCTTCCAATTACCATGGAGAAGACCATAGTAGTTAGCATTTTTTTCACGTCCTTTCAATTACCATGGAGAAAACCATAGTAGTTAGCATTTTTTCACGTCCTTCCAACTACCATGCAGAAAACCATTGTAGATAGGATTCTATTTCCTGTCCTTCCAGCTGCCATGGAGAAAACCATAGAAGTTAGGATTCTATTAAGTGTCCTTCCAACTACCATGGAAAAACCATAGTAGTTAGGATTCTATTTCGTGTCCTTCCAACTACCATGGAAAGACCATAGAAGTTAGGATTTTATTTCGTGTCCTTCCAACTACCATGGAGAAACCATAGTAGTTAGGATTCTATTTCGTGTCCTTCCAACTACCATGGAGAAAACCATAGTAGTTAGCATTTTTTTCACGTCCTTCCAACTACCATGGAGAAAACCATAGTAGTTAGCATTTTTTTCACGTCCTTCCTACTACCATGGAGAAAACCATAGTAGTTAGCATTTTTTTCACGTCCTTCCAACTACCATGGAGAAAACCATTGTACATAGGATTCTATTTCCTATCCTTCCAGCTACCATGGAGAAAACCATAGAAGTTAGCATTCTATTTCGTGTCCGTCCAACTACCATGGAGAAAACCATAGTAGTTAGCATTTTTTCACATCTTTCCAACTACCATGGAGAAAACCATAGTAGTTAGCATTTTTTTCACGTCCTTCCAACTACCATAGAGAAAACCATTGTAGATAGGATTCTATTTCCTGTCCTTCCAGCTACCATGGAGAAAAAGATAGAAGTTAGGATTCTATTTCGTGTCCTTCCAACTACCGTGGAGAAAAACATAGTAGTTAGCATTTTTTCACGTCCTTCCAACTACCATGGAGAAAACCATTGTAGATAGGATTCTATTTCCTGTCCTTCCAGCTACCATGGAGAAAACCATAGAAGTTAGGATTCTATTTCGTGTCCTTCCATGGAGAAAACCATAGCAGTTAGCATTTTTCCACATCTTTCCAACTACCATGGAGAAAACAATAGTAGTTAGCATTTTTTTCACGTCCTTCCAACTACCTTGGAGAAAACCATAGTAGATAGGATTCTATTTCCTGTCCTTCCAGCTACCATGGAGAGAACCATAGAAGTTAGGATTCTATTTCGTGTCCTTCCAACTTCCATGGAGAAAACCATAGAAGTTAGGATTCTATTTTGTGTCCTTCCAACTACCATGGAGAAAAACATAGTTGTTAGCATTTTTAAACGTCCTTCCAACTACCATGGAGAAAACCATAGTACTTAGCATTTTTTTCACGTCCTTCCAACTACCATGGAGAAAACCATAGTAGTTAGCATTTTTTTCACGTCCTTCCTACTACCATGGAGAAAACCATAGTAGTTAGCATTTTTTTCACGTCCTTCCAACTACCATGGAGAAAACCATTGTACATAGGATTCTATTTCCTATCCTTCCAGCTACCATGGAGAAAACCATAGAAGTTAGGATTCTATTTCGTGTCCGTCCAACCTTGGAGAAAACCATAGTAGATAGGATTCTATTTCCTGTCCTTCCAGCTACCATGGAGAGAACCATAGAAGTTAGGATTCTATTTTGTGTCCTTCCAACTACCATGGAGAAAAACATAGTAGTTAGCATTTTTTCACGTCTTTCCAATTACCATGGAGAAAACCATAGTAGTTAGCATTTTTTTCACGTCCTTCCAACTACCATAGAGAAAACCATAGTAGTTAGCATTTTTTCACATCTTTCCAACTACCATGGAGAAAACCATAGTAGTTAGCATTTTTTTCACGTCCTTCCAACTACCATAGAGAAAACCATTGTAGATAGGATTCTATTTCCTGTCCTTCCAGTTACCATGGAGAAAAAGATAGAAGTTAGGATTCTATTTCGTGTCCTTTCAACTACCATGGAGAAAAACATAGTAGTTAGCATTTTTTCACGTCCTTCCAACTACCATGGAGAAAACCATTGTAGATAGGATTCTATTTCCTGTCCTTCCAGCTACCATGGAGAACACCATAGAAGTTAGGATTCTATTTCGTGTCCTTCCATGGAGAAACCCATAGCAGTTAGCATTTTTTCACATCTTTCCAACTACCATGGAGAAAACAATAAGAGTTAGCATTTTTTTCACGTCCTTCCAACTACCATGGAGAAAACCATAGTAGTTAGAATTTTTTCACGTCCTTCCAACTACCATGGAGAAAACGATAGTAGTTAGAATTTTTTTCACGTCCTTCCAGCTACCATGGAGAAAACCATAGTAGTTAGGATTCAATTACGTGTCCTTCCTACTACCATGGAAAAACCATAGTAGTTAGGATTCTATTTCGTGTCCTTCCAACTACCATGGAGAAAACCATAGTAGTTAGGATTCTATTTCGTGTCCTTCCAACTATCATGGAAAAACCATAGAAGTTAGGATTTTATTTCGTGTCCTTCCAACTACCATGGAGAAACCATAATAGTTAGGATTCTATTTCGTGTCCTTTCAATTACCATGGAGAAAACCATAGTTGTTAGAATTTTTTTCACGTCCTTCCAATTACCATGGAGAAAACCATAGTAGTTAGCATTTTTTCACGTCCTTCCAACTACCATGGAGAAAACCATTGTAGATAGGATTCTATTTCCTGTCCTTCCAGCTACCATGGAGAAAACCATAGTAGTTAGGATTCAATTACGTGTCCTTCCTACTACCATGGAAAAACCATAGTAGTTAGGATTCTATTTCGTGTCCTTCCAACTACCATGGAGAAAACCATAGTAGTTAGGATTCTATTTAGTGTCCTTCCAACTATCATGGAAAAACCATAGATGTTAAGATTTTATTTCGTGACCTTCCAACTACCATGGAGAAACCATAGTAGTTAGGATTCTATTTCGTGTCCTTCCAATTACCATGGAGAAGACCATAGTAGTTAGCATTTTTTTCACGTCCTTTCAATTACCATGGAGAAAACCATAGTAGTTAGCATTTTTTCACGTCCTTCCAACTACCATGCAGAAAACCATTGTAGATAGGATTCTATTTCCTGTCCTTCCAGCTGCCATGGAGAAAACCATAGAAGTTAGGATTCTATTAAGTGTCCTTCCAACTACCATGGAAAAACCATAGTAGTTAGGATTCTATTTCGTGTCCTTCCAACTACCATGGAAAGACCATAGAAGTTAGGATTTTATTTCGTGTCCTTCCAACTACCATGGAGAAACCATAGTAGTTAGGATTCTATTTCGTGTCCTTCCAACTACCATGGAGAAAACCATAGTAGTTAGCATTTTTTTCACGTCCTTCCAACTACCATGGAGAAAACCATAGTAGTTAGCATTTTTTTCACGTCCTTCCTACTACCATGGAGAAAACCATAGTAGTTAGCATTTTTTTCACGTCCTTCCAACTACCATGGAGAAAACCATTGTACATAGGATTCTATTTCCTATCCTTCCAGCTACCATGGAGAAAACCATAGAAGTTAGCATTCTATTTCGTGTCCGTCCAACTACCATGGAGAAAACCATAGTAGTTAGCATTTTTTCACATCTTTCCAACTACCATGGAGAAAACCATAGTAGTTAGCATTTTTTTCACGTCCTTCCAACTACCATAGAGAAAACCATTGTAGATAGGATTCTATTTCCTGTCCTTCCAGCTACCATGGAGAAAAAGATAGAAGTTAGGATTCTATTTCGTGTCCTTCCAACTACCGTGGAGAAAAACATAGTAGTTAGCATTTTTTCACGTCCTTCCAACTACCATGGAGAAAACCATTGTAGATAGGATTCTATTTCCTGTCCTTCCAGCTACCATGGAGAAAACCATAGAAGTTAGGATTCTATTTCGTGTCCTTCCATGGAGAAAACCATAGCAGTTAGCATTTTTCCACATCTTTCCAACTACCATGGAGAAAACAATAGTAGTTAGCATTTTTTTCACGTCCTTCCAACTACCTTGGAGAAAACCATAGTAGATAGGATTCTATTTCCTGTCCTTCCAGCTACCATGGAGAGAACCATAGAAGTTAGGATTCTATTTCGTGTCCTTCCAACTTCCATGGAGAAAACCATAGAAGTTAGGATTCTATTTTGTGTCCTTCCAACTACCATGGAGAAAAACATAGTTGTTAGCATTTTTTCACGTCCTTCCAACTACCATGGAGAAAACCATAGTACTTAGCATTTTTTTCACGTCCTTCCAACTACCATGGAGAAAACCATAGTAGTTAGCATTTTTTTCACGTCCTTCCTACTACCATGGAGAAAACCATAGTAGTTAGCATTTTTTTCACGTCCTTCCAACTACCATGGAGAAAACCATTGTACATAGGATTCTATTTCCTATCCTTCCAGCTGCCATGGAGAAAACCATAGTAGTTAGGATTCTATTACGTGTCCTTCCAACTACCATGGAAAAACCATAGTAGTTATGATTCTATTTCGTGTCCTTCCAACTACCATGGAGAAAACCATAGTAGTTAGGATTCTATTTCGTGTCCTTCCAGCTATCATGGAAAAACCATAGAAGTTAGGATTTTATTTCGTGACCTTCCAACTACCATGGAGAAACCATAGTAGTTAGGATTCTATTTCGTGTCCTTCCAATTACCATGGAGAAAACCATAGTAGTTATCATTTTTCACGTCTTTCCAACTACCATGCAGAAAACCATTGTAGATAGGATTCTATTTCCTGTCCTTCCAGCTACCATGGAGAAAACCATAGAAGTTAGGATTCTATTTCGTGTCCTTCCAACTACCATGGAGAAAAACATAGTAGTTAGCATTTTTTCACGTCCTTCCAACTACCATGGAGAAAACCATTGTAGATAGGATTCTATTACCTGTCCTTCCAGCTGCCATGGAGAAAACCATAGTAGTTAGGATTCTATTACGTGTCCTTCCAACTACCATGGAAAAACCATAGTAGTTAGGATTCTATTTCGTGTCCTTCCAACTACCATGGAGAAACCATAGTAGTTAGGATTCTATTTCGTGTCCTTCCAATTACCATGGAGAAAACCATAGTAGTTAGCATTTTTTCACGTCTTTCCAATTACCATGGAGAAAACCATAGTAGTTAGCATTTTTCACGTCCTTCCAACTACCATGCAGAAAACCATTGTAGATAGGATTCTATTTCCTGTCCTTCCAGCTGCCATGGAGAAAACCATAGAAGTTAGGATTCTATTTCGTGTCCTTCCAACTACCATGGAGAAAACCATAGTAGTTAGAATTTTTTCCACGTCCTTCCAACTACCATGGAGAAAACCGTAGTAGTTAGCATTTTTTCACGTCCTTCCAACTACCATGGAGAAAACCATAGTAGATAGGATTCTATTACCTGTCCTTCCAGCTGCCATGGAGAAAACCATAGTAGTTAGGATTCTATTTCGTGTCCTTCCAACTACCATGGAGAAACCATAGTAGTTAGGATTCTATTTCGTGTCCTTCCAACTACCATGGAGAAAACCATAGTAGTTAGCATTTTTTCACGTCCTTCCAACTACCATGGAGAAATCCATAGTACTTAGCATTTTTTTCACGTCCTTCCAACTACCATGGAGAAAACCATAGTAGTTAGGATTGTATTTCGTGTCCTTCCAACTACCAGGGAAAAACCATAGTAGTTAGGATTCTATTTCGTGTCCTTCCAACTACCATGGAAAAACCATAGTAGTTAGGATTCTATTTCGTTTCCTTCCAACTACCATGGAAAAACCATAGTAGTTAGGTTTCTATTTCATGTACTTCCAACTACCATGGAGAAAACCATAGTAGTTAGGATCCTATTTCGTGTCCTTCCAACTACCATGGTGAAAACCATAGTAGTTAGCATTTTTTTCATGTCCTTCCAACTACCATGGTGAAAACCATAGTAGTTAGATTTTTTTCACGTCCTTCCAACTACCATGGAGAAAACCATAGTAGATAGGATTCTATTTCCTGCCTTCCAGCTACCATTGAGAAAACCATAGTAGTTAGGATTCTATTTCGTGTCCTTCCAACAACCATGGAAGAACCATAGTAGTTAGCATTCTTTTCACGTCCTTCCAATTACCATGGAGAAAACCATAGTAGTTAGCATTTTTTCACGTCCTTCCAACTACCATGGAGAAAACCATTGTAGATAGGATTCTATTTCCTGCCCTTCCAGCTACCATGGAGAAAACCATAGAAGTTAGGATTCTATTTCGTGTCCTTCCAACTTCCATGGAGAAAACCATAGTAGTTAGCATTTTTTCACATCCTTCCAACTACCATGGAGAAAACCATAGTAGTTAGCATTTTTTTCACGTCCTTCCAACTACCATGGAGAAATCATAGTAGATAGGATTCTATTACCTGTCCTTCCAGCTACCATGGAGAAAACCATAGTAGTTAGGATTCTATTTCGTGTCCTTCCAACTACCATGGAGAAAACCATAGTAGTTAGGATTCTATTTCGTGTCCTTCCAACTATCATGGAAAAACCATAGAAGTTAGGATTTTATTTCGTGTCCTTCCAACTACCATGGAGAAACCATAGTAGTTAGGATTCTATTTCGTGTCCTTCCAATTACCATGGAGAAAACCATAGTAGTTAGCATTTTTTTCACGTCTTTCCAATTTCCATGGAGAAAACCATAGTAGTTAGCATTTTTCACGTCCTTCCAACTACCATGCAGAAAACCATTGTAGATAGGATTCTATTTCCTGTCCTTCCAGCTACCATGGAGAAAACCATAGAAGTTAGGATTCTATTTCGTGTCCTTCCAACTACCATGGAGAAAACCATAGTAGTTAGAATTTTTTTCACGTCCTTCCAACTACCATGGAGAAAACCATAGTAGTTAGCATTTTTTCACGTCCTTCCAACTACCATGGAGAAAACGATAGTAGTTAGAATTTTTTTCACGTCCTTCCAGCTACCATGGAGAAAACCATAGTAGTTAGGATTCAATTACGTGTCCTTCCTACTACCATGGAAAAACCATAGTAGTTAGGATTCTATTTCGTGTCCTTCCAACTACCATGGAGAAAACCATAGTAGTTAGGATTCTATTTCGTGTCCTTCCAACTATCATGGAAAAACCATAGAAGTTTGGATTTTATTTCGTGTCCTTCCAACTACCATGGAGAAACCATAATAGTTAGGATTCTATTTCGTGTCCTTCCAATTACCATGGAGAAAACCATAGTAGTTAGAATTTTTTTCACGTCCTTCCAATTACCATGGAGAAAACCATAGTAGTTAGCATTTTTTCACGTCCTTCCAACTACCATGGAGGAAACCATTGTAGATAGGATTCTATTTCCTGTCCTTCCAGCTACCATGGAGAAAACCGTAGAAGTTAAGATTCTATTTTGTGTCCTTCCAACTACCATGGAGAAAAACATAGTTGTTAGCATTTTTTCACGTCCTTCCAACTACCATGGAGAAAACCATAGTACTTAGCATTTTTTCACGTCCTTCCAACTACCATGGAAAAAACCATAGTAGTTAGCATTTTTTCACGTCCTTCCTACTACCATGGAGAAAACCATAGTAGTTAGCATTTTTTTCACGTCCTTCCAACTACCATGGAGAAAACCATTGTACATAGGATTCTATTTCCTATCCTTCCAGCTACCATGGAGAAAACCATAGAAGTTAGCATTCTATTTCGTGTCCGTCCAACTACCATGGAGAAAACCATAGTAGTTAGCATTTTTTCACATATTTCCAACTACCATGGGGAAAACCATAGTAGTTAGCATTTTTTCACGTCCTTCCAACTACCATAGAGAAAACCATTGTAGATAGGATTCTATTTCCTGTCCTTCCAGCTACCATGGAGAAAAAGATAGAAGTTAGGATTCTATTTCGTGTCCTTCCAACTACCATGGAGAAAAACATAGTAGTTAGCATTTTTTCACGTCCTTCCAACTACCATGGAGAAAACCATTGTAGATAGGATTCTATTTCCTGTCCTTCCAGCTACCATGGAGAGAACCATAGAAGTTAGGATTCTATTTTGTGTCCTTCCAACTACCATGGAGAAAAACATAGTAGTTAGCATTTTTTCACGTCCTTCCAACTACCATGGAGAAAACCATAGTACCTATCATTTTTTCACGTCCTTCCAACTACCATGGAGAAAACCATAGTAGTTAGCATTTTTTCACGTCCTTCCAACTACCATGGAGAAAACCATAGTAGTTAGGATTTTTTCACGTCCTTCCAACTACCATGGAGAAAACCATAGTAGTTAGCATTTTTTTCATGTCCTTCCAACTACCATGGTGAAAACCATAGTAGTTAGCATTTTTTTCATGTCCTTCCAACTACCATGGTGAAAACCATAGTAGTTAGCATTTTTTTCACGTCCTTCCAACTACCATGGAGAAAACCATAGTAGATAGGATTCTATTTCCTGCCTTCCAGCTACCATTGAGAAAACCATAGTAGTTAGGATTCTATTTCGTGTCCTTCCAACTACCATGGAAAAACCATAGTAGTTAGCATTCTTTTCACGTTCTTCCAATTACCATGGAGAAAACCATAGTAGTTAGCATTTTTCCACTTCCTTCCAACTACCATGGAGAAAACCATTGTAGATAGGATTCTATTTCCTGTCCTTCCAGCTACCATGGAGAAAACCATAGAAATTAGGATTCTATTTCGTGTCCTTCCAACTTCCATGGAGAAAACCATAGTAGTTAGCATTTTTTCACATCCTTCCAACTACCATGGAGAAAACCATAGTAGTTAGCATTTTTTTCACGTCCTTCCAACTACCATGGAGAAATCATAGTAGATAGGATTCTATTACCTGTCCTTCCAGCTACCATGGAAAAAACCATAGTAGTTAGGATTCTATTTCGTGTCCTTCCAACTACCATGGAAAAACCATAGTAGTTATGATTCTATTTCGTGTCCTTCCAACTACCATGGAGAAAACCATAGTAGTTAGGATTCTATTTCGTGTCCTTCCAACTATCATGGAAAAACCATAGAAGTTAGGATTTTTTTTCGTGTCCTTCCAACTACCATGGAGAAACCATAGTAGTTAGGATTCTATTTCGTGTCCTTCCAATTACCATGGAGAAAACCATAGTAGTTAGCATTTTTTTCACGTCTTTCCAATTTCCATGGAGAAAACCATAGTAGTTAGCATTTTTCACGTCCTTCCAACTACCATGCAGAAAACCATTGTAGATAGGATTCTATTTCCTGTCCTTCCAGCTACCATGGAGAAAACCATAGAAGTTAGGATTCTATTTCGTGTCCTTCCAACTACCATGGAGAAAACCATAGTAGTTAGAATTTTTTTCACGTCCTTCCAACTACCATGGAGAAAACCATAGTAGTTAGCATTTTTTCACGTCCTTCCAACTACCATGGAGAAAACGATAGTAGTTAGAATTTTTTTCACGTCCTTCCAGCTACCATGGAGAAATCCATAGTAGTTAGGATTCAATTACGTGTCCTTCCTACTACCATGGAAAAACCATAGTAGTTAGGATTCTATTTCGTGTCCTTCCAACTACCATGGAGAAAACCATAGTAGTTAGGATTCTATTTCGTGCCCTTCCAACTATCATGGAAAAACCATAGAAGTTTGGATGTTATTTCGTGTCCTTCCAACTACCATGGAGAAACCATAATAGTTAGGATTCTATTTCGTGTCCTTCCAATTACCATGGAGAAAACCATAGTAGTTAGAATTTTTTCACGTCCTTCCAATTACCATGGAGAAAACCATAGTAGTTAGCATTTTTTCACGTCCTTCCAACTACCATGGAGGAAACCATTGTAGATAGGATTCTATTTCCTGTCCTTCCAGCTACCATGGAGAAAACCATAGTAGTTAGGATTCAATTACGTGTCCTTCCAACTACCATGGAAAAACCATAGTAGTTAGGATTCTATTTCGTGTCCTTCCAACTACCATGGAAAAACCATAGAAGTTAGGATTTTATTTCGTGTCCTTCCAACTACCATGGAGAAACCATAGTAGTTAGGATTCTATTTCGTGTCCTTCCAACTACCATGGAGAAAACCATAGTAGTTAGCATTTTTTTCACGTCCTTCCAACTACCATGGAGAAAACCATAGTAGATAGGATTCTATTTCCTGTCCTTCCAGCTACCATGGAGAAAACCATAGAAGTTAAGATTCTATTTTGTGTCCTTCCAACTACCATGGACAAAAACATAGTTGTTAGCATTTTTTCACGTCCTTCCAACTACCATGGAGAAAACCATAGTACTTAGCATTTTTTCACGTCCTTCCAACTACCATGGAGAAAACCATAGTAGTTAGCATTTTTTTCACGTCCTTCCTACTACCATGGAGAAAACCATAGTAGTTAGCATTTTTTTCACGTCCTTCCAACTACCATAGAGAAAACCATTGTAGATAGGATTCTGTTTCCTGTCCTTCCAGCTACCATGGAGAAAACCATAGTAGATAGGATTCTATTTCCTGTCCTTCCAGCTACCATGGAGAGAACCATAGAAGTTAGGATTCTATTTTGTGTCCTTCCAACTACCATGGAGAAAAACATAGTAGTTATCATTTTTTCACGTCCTTCCAACTACCATGGAGAAAACCATAGTAGATAGGATTCTATTTCCTGTCCTTCCAGCTACCATGGAGAAAACCATAGAAGTTAGCATTCTATTTCGTGTCCGTCCAACTACCATGGAGAAAACCATAGTAGTTAGCATTTATTCACATCTTTCCAACTACCATGGGGAAAACCATAGTAGTTAGCATTTTTTTCACGTCCTTCCAACTACCATAGAGAAAACCATTGTAGATAGGATTCTATTTCCTGTCCTTCCAGCTACCATGGAGAAAAAGATAGAAGTTAGGATTCTATTTCGTGTCCTTCCAACTACCATGGAGAAAAACATAGTAATTAGCATTTTTTCACGTCCTTCCAACTACCATGGAGAAAACCATTGTAGATAGGATTCTATTTCCTGTCCTTCCAGCTACCATGGAGAAAACCATAGAAGTTAGGATTCTATTTCGTGTCCTTCCATGGAGAAAACCATAGCAGTTAGCATTTTTTCACATCTTTCCAACTACCATGGAGAAAACAATAGTAGTTAGCATTTTTTTCACGTCCTTCCAACTACCTTGGAGAAAACCATAGTAGATAGGATTCTATTTCCTGTCCTTCCAGCTACCATGGAGAGAACCATAGAAGTTAGGATTCTATTTTGTGTCCTTCCAACTACCATGGAGAAAAACATAGTAGTTAGCATTTTTTCACGTCCTTCCAACTACCATGGAGAAAACCATAGTACCTATCATTTTTTCACGTCCTTCCAACTACCATAGAGAAAACCATTGTAGATAGGATTCTATTTCCTGTCCTTCCAGCTACCATGGAGGAAAAGATAGAAGTTAGGATTCTATTTCGTGTCCTTCCAACTACCATGGAGAAACCATAATAGTTAGGATTCTATTTCGTGTCCTTCCAATTACCATGGAGAAAACCATAGTAGTTAGAATTTTTTTCACGTCCTTCCAATTACCATGGAGAAAACCATAGTAGTTAGCATTTTTTCACGTCCTTCCAATTACCATGGAGAAAACCATAGTAGTTAGCATTTTTTCACGTCCTTCCAACTACCATGGAGAAAACCATTGTAGATAGGATTCTATTTCCTGTCCTTCCAGCTACCATGGAGAAAAAGATAGAAGTTAGGATTCTATTTCCTGTCCTTCCAGCTACCATGGAGAAAACCATAGTAGTTAGGATTCAATTACGTGTCCTTCCTACTACCATGGAAAAACCATAGTAGTTAGGATTCTATTTCGTGTCCTTCCAACTACCATGGAGAAAACCATAGTAGTTAGGATTCTATTTAGTGTCCTTCCAACTATCATGGAAAAACCATAGAAGTTAGGATTTTATTTCGTGACCTTCCAACTACCATGGAGAAACCATAGTAGTTAGGATTCTATTTCGTGTCCTTCCAATTACCATGGAGAAGACCATAGTAGTTAGCATTTTTTTCACGTCCTTTCAATTACCATGGAGAAGACCATAGTAGTTAGCATTTTTTTCACGTCCTTTCAATTACCATGGAGAAAACCATAGTAGTTAGCATTTTTTCACGTCCTTCCAACTACCATGCAGAAAACCATTGTAGATAGGATTCTATTTCCTGTCCTTCCAGCTACCATGGAGGAAAAGATAGAAGTTAGGATTCTATTTCGTGTCCTTCCAACTACCATGGAGAAACCATAATAGTTAGGATTCTATTTCGTGTCCTTCCAACTACCATGGAAAAACCATAGAAGTTAGGATTTTATTTCGTGTCCTTCCAACTACCATGGAGAAACCATAGTAGTTAGGATTCTATTTCGTGTCCTTCCAACTACCATGGAGAAAACCATAGTAGTTAGCATTTTTTCACGTCCTTCCAACTACCATGGAGAAAACCATAGTAGATAGGATTCTATTTCCTGTCCTTCCAGCTACCATGGAGAAAACCATAGAAGTTAAGATTCTATTTTGTGTCCTTCCAACTACCATGGAGAAAAACATAGTTGTTAGCATTTTTCACGTCCTTCCAACTACCATGGAGAAAACCATAGTACTTAGATTTTTTCACGTCCTTCCAACTACCATGGAGAAAACCATAGTAGTTAGCATTTTTTTCACGTCCTTCCTACTACCATGGAGAAAACCATAGTAGTTAGCATTTTTTTCACGTCCTTCCAACTACCATGGAGAAAACCATTGTACATAGGATTCTATTTCCTATCCTTCCAGCTACCATGGAGAAAACCATAGAAGTTAGCATTCTATTTCGTGTCCGTCCAACTACCATGGAGAAAACCATAGTAGTTAGCATTTTTTCACATCTTTCCAACTACCATGGAGAAAACCATAGTAGTTAGCATTTTTTTCACGTCCTTCCAACTACCATAGAGAAAACCATTGTAGATAGGATTCTATTTCCTGTCCTTCCAGCTACCATGGAGAAAAAGATAGAAGTTAGGATTCTATTTCGTGTCCTTCCAACTACCATGGAGAAAAACATAGTAGTTAGCATTTTTTCACGTCCTTCCAACTACCATGGAGAAAACCATTGTAGTTAGCATTTTTTCACGTCCTTCCAACTACCATGGAGAAAACCATTGTAGATAGGATTCTATTTCCTGTCCTTCCAGCTACCATGGAGAAAATCATAGAAGTTAGGATTCTATTTCGTGTCCTTCCATGGAGAAAACCATAGCAGTTAGCATTTTTTCACATCTTTCCAACTACCATGGAGAAAACAATAGTAGTTAGCATTTTTTTCACGTCCTTCCAACTACCTTGGAGAAAACCATAGTAGATAGGATTCTATTTCCTGTCCTTCCAGCTACCATGGAGAGAACCATAGAAGATAGGATTCTATTTTGTGTCCTTCCAACTACCATGGAGAAAAACATAGTAGTTAGCATTTTTTCACGTCCTTCCAACTACCATGGAGAGAACCATAGTACCTATCATTTTTTCACGTCCTTCCAACTACCATGGAGAAAACCATAGTAGTTAGCATTTTTTCACGTCCTTCCAACAACCATGGACAAAACCATAGTAGTTAGCATTTTTTCACGTCTTTCCAATTACCATGGAGAAAACCATAGTAGTTAGCATTTTTTCACATCTTTCCAACTACCATGGAGAAAACCATAGTAGTTAGCATTTTTTTCACGTCCTTCCAACTACCATAGAGAAAACCATTGTAGATAGGATTCTATTTCCTGTCCTTCCAGCTACCATGGAGAAAACCATAGAAGTTAGGATTCAATTACGTGTCCTTCCTACTACCATGGAAAAACCATAGTAGTTAGGATTCTATTTCGTGTCCTTCCAACTACCATGGAGAAAACCATAGTAGTTAGGATTCTATTTCGTGTCCTTCCAACTATCATGGAGAAAACGATAGTAGTTAGAATTTTTTTCACGTCCTTCCAGCTACCATGGAGAAAACCATAGTAGTTAGGATTCTATTTCGTGTCCTTCCAACTACCATGGAAAAACCATAGTAGTTATGATTCTATTTCGTGTCCTTCCAACTACCATGGAGAAAACCATAGTAGTTAGGATTCTATTTCGTGTCCTTCCAACTATCATGGAAAAACCATAGAAGTTAGGATTTTATTTCGTGTCCTTCCAACTACCATGGATAAACCATAGTAGTTAGGATTCTATTTCGTGTCCTTCCAATTACCATGGAGAAAACCATAGTAGTTAGCATTTTTTTCACGTCTTTCCAATTTCCATGGAGAAAACCATAGTAGTTAGCATTTTTCACGTCCTTCCAACTACCATGCAGAAAACCATTGTAGATAGGATTCTATTTCCTGTCCTTCCAGCTACCATGGAGAAAACCATAGAAGTTAGGATTCTATTTTGTGTCCTTCCAACTACCATGGAGAAAACCATAGTAGTTAGAATTTTTTTCACGTCCTTCCAACTACCATGGAGAAAACCATAGTAGTTAGCATTTTTTCACGTCCTTCCAACTACCATGGAGAAAACGATAGTAGTTAGAATTTTTTCACGTCCTTCCAGCTACCATGGAGAAAACCATAGTAGTTAGGATTCAATTACGTGTCCTTCCTACTACCATGGAAAAACCATAGTAGTTAGGATTCTATTTCGTGTCCTTCCAACTACCATGGAGAAAACCATAGTAGTTAGGATTCTATTTCGTGTCCTTCCAACTATCATGGAAAAACCATAGAAGTTTGGATTTTATTTCGTGTCCTTCCAACTACCATGGAGAAACCATAATAGTTAGGATTCTATTTCGTGTCCTTCCAATTACCATGGAGAAAACCATAGTAGTTAGAATTTTTTTCACGTCCTTCCAATTACCATGGAGAAAACCATAGTAGTTAGCATTTTTTCACGTCCTTCCAACTACCATGGAGGAAACCATTGTAGATAGGATTCTATTTCCTGTCCTTCCAGCTACCATGGAGAAAACCATAGTAGTTAGGATTCAATTACGTGTCCTTCCTACTACCATGGAAAAACCATAGTAGTTAGGATTCTATTTCGTGTCCTTCCAACTACCATTGAGAAAACCATAGTAGTTAGGATTCTATTTCGTGTTCTTCCAACTACCATGGAAGAACCATAGTAGTTAGCATTCTTTTCACGTCCTTCCAATTACCATGGAGAAAACCATAGTAGTTAGCATTTTTTCACGTCCTTCCAACTACCATGGAGAAAACCATTGTAGATAGGATTCTATTTCCTGTCCTTCCAGCTACCATGGAGAAAACCATAGAAGTTAGGATTCTATTTCGTGTCCTTCCAACTTCCATGGAGAAAACCATAGAAGTTAGGATTCTATTTTGTGTCCTTCCAACTACCATGGAGAAAAACATAGTTGTTAGCATTTTTTCACGTCCTTCCAACTACCATGGAGAAAACCATAGTACTTAGCATTTTTTTCACGTCCTTCCAACTACCATGGAGAAAACCATAGTAGTTAGCATTTTTTTCACGTCCTTCCAACTACCATAGAGAAAACCATTGTAGATAGGATTCTATTTCCTGTCCTTCCAGCTACCATGGAGAAAAAGATAGAAGTTAGGATTCTATTTCGTGTCCTTCCAACTACCATGGAGAAAAACATAGTAGTTAGCATTTTTTCACGTCCTTCCAACTACCATGGAGAAAACCATTGTAGATAGGATTCTATTTCCTGTCCTTCCAGCTACCATGGAGAAAACCATAGAAGTTAGGATTCTATTTCGTGTCCTTCCATGGAGAAAACCATAGCAGTTAGCATTTTTTCACATCTTTCCAACTACCATGGAGAAGACAATAGTAGTTAGCATTTTTTCACGTCCTTCCAACTACCTTGGAGAAAACCATAGTAGATAGGATTCTATTTCCTGTCCTTCCAGCTACCATGGAGAGAACCATAGAAGTTAGGATTCTATTTTGTGTCCTTCCAACTACCATGGAGAAAAACATAGTAGTTAGCATTTTTTCACGTCTTTCCAATTACCATGGAGAAAACCATTGTACATAGGATTCTATTTCCTATCCTTCCAGCTACCATGGAGAAAACCATAGAAGTTAGGATTCTATTTCGTGTCCTTCCAACTACCATGGAGAAAAACATAGTAGTTAGCATTTTTTCACGTCCTTCCAACTACCATGGAGAAAACCATTGTAGATAGGATTCTATTTCCTGTCCTTCCTGCTACCATGGAGAAAACCATAGAAGTTAGGATTCTATTTCGTGTCCTTCCATGGAGAAAACCATAGCAGTTAGCATTTTTTCACATCTTTCCAACTACCATGGAGAAAACAATAGTAGTTAGCATTTTTTTCACGTCCTTCCAACTACCTTGGAGAAAACCATAGTAGATAGGATTCTATTTCCTGTCCTTCCAGCTACCATGGAGAGAACCATAGAAGTTAGGATTCTATTTTGTGTCCTTCCAACTACCATGGAGAAAAACATAGTAGTTAGCATTTTTTCACGTCCTTCCAACTACCATGGAGAAAACCATAGTACCTATCATTTTTTCACGTCCTTCCAACTACCATGGAGAAAACCATAGAAGTTAGCATTTTTTCACGTCCTTCCAACAACCATGGAGAAAACCATAGTAGTTAGCATTTTTTTCACGTCCTTCCAACTACCATGGAGAAAACCATAGTAGTTAGCATTTTTTCACATCTTTCCAACTACCATGGAGAAAACCATAGTAGTTAGCATTTTTTTCACGTCCTTCCAACTACCATAGAGAAAACCATTGTAGATAGGATTCTATTTCCTGTCCTTCCAGCTACCATGGAGAAAAAGATAGTAGTTAGCATTTTTTCACGTCCTTCCAACTACCATGGAGAAAACCATAGTACCTATCATTTTTTCACGTCCTTCCAACTACCATGGAGAAAACCATAGTAGTTAGCATTTTTTCACGTCCTTCCAACTACCATGGAGAAACCATAGTAGTTAGGTTTTTTCACGTCCTTCCAACTACCATGGAGAAAACCATAGTAGTTAGCATTTCTTTCATGTCCTTCCAACTACCATGGTGAAAACCATAGTAGTTAGCATTTTTTTCACGTCCTTCCAACTACCATGGAGAAAACCATAGTAGATAGGATTCTATTTCCTGCCTTCCAGCTACCATTGAGAAAACCATAGTAGTTAGGATTCTATTTCGTGTTCTTCCAACTACCATGGAAGAACCATAGTAGTTAGCATTCTTTTCACGTCCTTCCAATTACCATGGAGAAAACCATAGTAGTTAGCATTTTTTCACGTCCTTCCAACTACCATGGAGAAAACCATTGTAGATAGGATTCTATTTCCTGTCCTTCCAGCTACCATGGAGAAAACCATAGAAGTTAGGATTCTATTTCGTGTCCTTCCAACTTCCATGGAGAAAACCATAGAAGTTAGGATTCTATTTTGTGTCCTTCCAACTACCATGGAGAAAAACATAGTTGTTAGCATTTTTTCACGTCCTTCCAACTACCATGGAGAAAACCATAGTACTTAGCATTTTTTTCACGTCCTTCCAACTACCATGGAGAAAACCATAGTAGTTAGCATTTTTTTCACGTCCTTCCAACTACCATAGAGAAAACCATTGTAGATAGGATTCTATTTCCTGTCCTTCCAGCTACCATGGAGAAAAAGATAGAAGTTAGGATTCTATTTCGTGTCCTTCCAACTACCATGGAGAAAAACATAGTAGTTAGCATTTTTTCACGTCCTTCCAACTACCATGGAGAAAACCATTGTAGATAGGATTCTATTTCCTGTCCTTCCAGCTACCATGGAGAAAACCATAGAAGTTAGGATTCTATTTCGTGTCCTTCCATGGAGAAAACCATAGCAGTTAGCATTTTTTCACATCTTTCCAACTACCATGGAGAAGACAATAGTACTTAGCATTTTTTTCACGTCCTTCCAACTACCTTGGAGAAAACCATAGTAGATAGGGTTCTATTTCCTGTCCTTCCAGCTACCATGGAGAGAACCATAGAAGTTAGGATTCTATTTTGTGTCCTTCCAACTACCATGGAGAAAAACATAGTAGTTAGCATTTTTTCACGTCTTTCCAATTACCATGGAGAAAACCATTGTACATAGGATTCTATTTCCTATCCTTCCAGCTACCATGGAGAAAACCATAGAAGTTAGGATTCTATTTCGTGTCCTTCCAACTACCATGGAGAAAAACATAGTAGTTAGCATTTTTTCACGTCCTTCCAACTACCATGGAGAAAACCATTGTAGATAGGATTCTATTTCCTGTCCTTCCAGCTACCATGGAGAAAAAGATAGAAGTTAGGATTCTATTTCGTGTCCTTCCAACTACCATGGAGAAACCATAGTAGTTAGGATTCTATTTCGTGTCCTTCCAATTACCATGGAGAAAACCATAGTAGTTAGCATTTTTTTCACGTCTTTCCAATTACCATGGAGAAAACCATAGTAGTTAGCATTTTTCACGTCCGTCCAACTACCATGCAGAAAACCATTGTAGATAGGATTCTATTTCCTGTCCTTCCAGCTACCATGGAGAAAACCATAGAAGTTAGGATTCTATTTCGTGTCCTTCCAACTACCATGGAGAAAACCATAGTAGTTAGAATTTTTTTCACGTCCTTCCAACTACCATGGAGAAAACCATAGTAGTTAGAATTTTTTCACGTCCTTCCAACTACCATGGAGAAAACGATAGTAGTCAGAATTTTTTTCACGTCCTTCCAGCTACCATGGAGAAAACCATAGTAGTTAGGATTCAATTACGTGTCCTTCCTACTACCATGGAAAAACCATAGTAGTTAGGATTCTATTTCGTGTCCTTCCAACTACCATGGAGAAAACCATAGTAGTTAGGATTCTATTTCGTGTCCTTCCAACTATCATGGAAAAACCATAGAAGTTAGGATTTTATTTCGTGTCCTTCCAACTACCATGGAGAAACCATAATAGTTAGGATTCTATTTCGTGTCCTTTCAATTACCATGGAGAAAACCATAGTTGTTAGAATTTTTTTCACGTCCTTCCAATTACCATGGAGAAAACCATAGTAGTTAGCATTTTTTCACGTCCTTCCAACTACCATGGAGAAAACCATTGTAGATAGGATTCTATTTCCTGTCCTTCCAGCTACCATGGAGAAAACCATAGTAGTTAGGATTCAATTACGTGTCCTTCCTACTACCATGGAAAAACCATAGTAGTTAGGATTCTATTTCGTGTCCTTCCAACTACCATGGAGAAAACCATAGTAGTTAGGATTCTATTTAGTGTCCTTCCAACTATCATGGAAAAACCATAGATGTTAAGATTTTATTTCGTGACCTTCCAACTACCATGGAGAAACCATAGTAGTTAGGATTCTATTTCGTGTCCTTCCAATTACCATGGAGAAGACCATAGTAGTTAGCATTTTTTTCACGTCCTTTCAATTACCATGGAGAAAACCATAGTAGTTAGCATTTTTTCACGTCCTTCCAACTACCATGCAGAAAACCATTGTAGATAGGATTCTATTTCCTGTCCTTCCAGCTGCCATGGAGAAAACCATAGAAGTTAGGATTCTATTAAGTGTCCTTCCAACTACCATGGAAAAACCATAGTAGTTAGGATTCTATTTCGTGTCCTTCCAACTACCATGGAAAGACCATAGAAGTTAGGATTTTATTTCGTGTCCTTCCAACTACCATGGAGAAACCATAGTAGTTAGGATTCTATTTCGTGTCCTTCCAACTACCATGGAGAAAACCATAGTAGTTAGCATTTTTTTCACGTCCTTCCAACTACCATGGAGAAAACCATAGTAGTTAGCATTTTTTTCACGTCCTTCCTACTACCATGGAGAAAACCATAGTAGTTAGCATTTTTTTCACGTCCTTCCAACTACCATGGAGAAAACCATTGTACATAGGATTCTATTTCCTATCCTTCCAGCTACCATGGAGAAAACCATAGAAGTTAGCATTCTATTTCGTGTCCGTCCAACTACCATGGAGAAAACCATAGTAGTTAGCATTTTTTCACATCTTTCCAACTACCATGGAGAAAACCATAGTAGTTAGCATTTTTTTCACGTCCTTCCAACTACCATAGAGAAAACCATTGTAGATAGGATTCTATTTCCTGTCCTTCCAGCTACCATGGAGAAAAAGATAGAAGTTAGGATTCTATTTCGTGTCCTTCCAACTACCGTGGAGAAAAACATAGTAGTTAGCATTTTTTCACGTCCTTCCAACTACCATGGAGAAAACCATTGTAGATAGGATTCTATTTCCTGTCCTTCCAGCTACCATGGAGAAAACCATAGAAGTTAGGATTCTATTTCGTGTCCTTCCATGGAGAAAACCATAGCAGTTAGCATTTTTCCACATCTTTCCAACTACCATGGAGAAAACAATAGTAGTTAGCATTTTTTTCACGTCCTTCCAACTACCTTGGAGAAAACCATAGTAGATAGGATTCTATTTCCTGTCCTTCCAGCTACCATGGAGAGAACCATAGAAGTTAGGATTCTATTTCGTGTCCTTCCAACTTCCATGGAGAAAACCATAGAAGTTAGGATTCTATTTTGTGTCCTTCCAACTACCATGGAGAAAAACATAGTTGTTAGCATTTTTTCAGGTCCTTCCAACTACCATGGAGAAAACCATAGTACTTAGCATTTTTTTCACGTCCTTCCAACTACCATGGAGAAAACCATAGTAGTTAGCATTTTTTTCACGTCCTTCCTACTACCATGGAGAAAACCATAGTAGTTAGCATTTTTTTCACGTCCTTCCAACTACCATGGAGAAAACCATTGTACATAGGATTCTATTTCCTATCCTTCCAGCTACCATGGAGAAAACCATAGAAGTTAGGATTCTATTTCGTGTCCGTCCAACCTTGGAGAAAACCATAGTAGATAGGATTCTATTTCCTGTCCTTCCAGCTACCATGGAGAGAACCATAGAAGTTAGGATTCTATTTTGTGTCCTTCCAACTACCATGGAGAAAAACATAGTAGTTAGCATTTTTTCACGTCTTTCCAATTACCATGGAGAAAACCATAGTAGTTAGCATTTTTTTCACGTCCTTCCAACTACCATAGAGAAAACCATAGTAGTTAGCATTTTTTCACATCTTTCCAACTACCATGGAGAAAACCATAGTAGTTAGCATTTTTTTCACGTCCTTCCAACTACCATAGAGAAAACCATTGTAGATAGGATTCTATTTCCTGTCCTTCCAGTTACCATGGAGAAAAAGATAGAAGTTAGGATTCTATTTCGTGTCCTTTCAACTACCATGGAGAAAAACATAGTAGTTAGCATTTTTTCACGTCCTTCCAACTACCATGGAGAAAACCATTGTAGATAGGATTCTATTTCCTGTCCTTCCAGCTACCATGGAGAACACCATAGAAGTTAGGATTCTATTTCGTGTCCTTCCATGGAGAAACCCATAGCAGTTAGCATTTTTTCACATCTTTCCAACTACCATGGAGAAAACAATAAGAGTTAGCATTTTTTTCACGTCCTTCCAACTACCATGGAGAAAACCATAGTAGTTAGAATTTTTTCACGTCCTTCCAACTACCATGGAGAAAACGATAGTAGTTAGAATTTTTTTCACGTCCTTCCAGCTACCATGGAGAAAACCATAGTAGTTAGGATTCAATTACGTGTCCTTCCTACTACCATGGAAAAACCATAGTAGTTAGGATTCTATTTCGTGTCCTTCCAACTACCATGGAGAAAACCATAGTAGTTAGGATTCTATTTCGTGTCCTTCCAACTATCATGGAAAAACCATAGAAGTTAGGATTTTATTTCGTGTCCTTCCAACTACCATGGAGAAACCATAATAGTTAGGATTCTATTTCGTGTCCTTTCAATTACCATGGAGAAAACCATAGTTGTTAGAATTTTTTTCACGTCCTTCCAATTACCATGGAGAAAACCATAGTAGTTAGCATTTTTTCACGTCCTTCCAACTACCATGGAGAAAACCATTGTAGATAGGATTCTATTTCCTGTCCTTCCAGCTACCATGGAGAAAACCATAGTAGTTAGGATTCAATTACGTGTCCTTCCTACTACCATGGAAAAACCATAGTAGTTAGGATTCTATTTCGTGTCCTTCCAACTACCATGGAGAAAACCATAGTAGTTAGGATTCTATTTAGTGTCCTTCCAACTATCATGGAAAAACCATAGATGTTAAGATTTTATTTCGTGACCTTCCAACTACCATGGAGAAACCATAGTAGTTAGGATTCTATTTCGTGTCCTTCCAATTACCATGGAGAAGACCATAGTAGTTAGCATTTTTTTCACGTCCTTTCAATTACCATGGAGAAAACCATAGTAGTTAGCATTTTTTCACGTCCTTCCAACTACCATGCAGAAAACCATTGTAGATAGGATTCTATTTCCTGTCCTTCCAGCTGCCATGGAGAAAACCATAGAAGTTAGGATTCTATTAAGTGTCCTTCCAACTACCATGGAAAAACCATAGTAGTTAGGATTCTATTTCGTGTCCTTCCAACTACCATGGAAAGACCATAGAAGTTAGGATTTTATTTCGTGTCCTTCCAACTACCATGGAGAAACCATAGTAGTTAGGATTCTATTTCGTGTCCTTCCAACTACCATGGAGAAAACCATAGTAGTTAGCATTTTTTTCACGTCCTTCCAACTACCATGGAGAAAACCATAGTAGTTAGCATTTTTTTCACGTCCTTCCTACTACCATGGAGAAAACCATAGTAGTTAGCATTTTTTTCACGTCCTTCCAACTACCATGGAGAAAACCATTGTACATAGGATTCTATTTCCTATCCTTCCAGCTACCATGGAGAAAACCATAGAAGTTAGCATTCTATTTCGTGTCCGTCCAACTACCATGGAGAAAACCATAGTAGTTAGCATTTTTTCACATCTTTCCAACTACCATGGAGAAAACCATAGTAGTTAGCATTTTTTTCACGTCCTTCCAACTACCATAGAGAAAACCATTGTAGATAGGATTCTATTTCCTGTCCTTCCAGCTACCATGGAGAAAAAGATAGAAGTTAGGATTCTATTTCGTGTCCTTCCAACTACCGTGGAGAAAAACATAGTAGTTAGCATTTTTTCACGTCCTTCCAACTACCATGGAGAAAACCATTGTAGATAGGATTCTATTTCCTGTCCTTCCAGCTACCATGGAGAAAACCATAGAAGTTAGGATTCTATTTCGTGTCCTTCCATGGAGAAAACCATAGCAGTTAGCATTTTTCCACATCTTTCCAACTACCATGGAGAAAACAATAGTAGTTAGCATTTTTTTCACGTCCTTCCAACTACCTTGGAGAAAACCATAGTAGATAGGATTCTATTTCCTGTCCTTCCAGCTACCATGGAGAGAACCATAGAAGTTAGGATTCTATTTCGTGTCCTTCCAACTTCCATGGAGAAAACCATAGAAGTTAGGATTCTATTTTGTGTCCTTCCAACTACCATGGAGAAAAACATAGTTGTTAGCATTTTTTCACGTCCTTCCAACTACCATGGAGAAAACCATAGTACTTAGCATTTTTTTCACGTCCTTCCAACTACCATGGAGAAAACCATAGTAGTTAGCATTTTTTTCACGTCCTTCCTACTACCATGGAGAAAACCATAGTAGTTAGCATTTTTTTCACGTCCTTCCAACTACCATGGAGAAAACCATTGTACATAGGATTCTATTTCCTATCCTTCCAGCTACCATGGAGAAAACCATAGAAGTTAGGATTCTATTTCGTGTCCGTCCAACCTTGGAGAAAACCATAGTAGATAGGATTCTATTTCCTGTCCTTCCAGCTACCATGGAGAGAACCATAGAAGTTAGGATTCTATTTTGTGTCCTTCCAACTACCATGGAGAAAAACATAGTAGTTAGCATTTTTTCACGTCTTTCCAATTACCATGGAGAAAACCATAGTAGTTAGCATTTTTTTCACGTCCTTCCAACTACCATAGAGAAAACCATAGTAGTTAGCATTTTTTCACATCTTTCCAACTACCATGGAGAAAACCATAGTAGTTAGCATTTTTTTCACGTCCTTCCAACTACCATAGAGAAAACCATTGTAGATAGGATTCTATTTCCTGTCCTTCCAGTTACCATGGAGAAAAAGATAGAAGTTAGGATTCTATTTCGTGTCCTTTCAACTACCATGGAGAAAAACATAGTAGTTAGCATTTTTTCACGTCCTTCCAACTACCATGGAGAAAACCATTGTAGATAGGATTCTATTTCCTGTCCTTCCAGCTACCATGGAGAACACCATAGAAGTTAGGATTCTATTTCGTGTCCTTCCATGGAGAAACCCATAGCAGTTAGCATTTTTTCACATCTTTCCAACTACCATGGAGAAAACAATAAGAGTTAGCATTTTTTTCACGTCCTTCCAACTACCATGGAGAAAACCATAGTAGTTAGAATTTTTTCACGTCCTTCCAACTACCATGGAGAAAACGATAGTAGTTAGAATTTTTTTCACGTCCTTCCAGCTACCATGGAGAAAACCATAGTAGTTAGGATTCAATTACGTGTCCTTCCTACTACCATGGAAAAACCATAGTAGTTAGGATTCTATTTCGTGTCCTTCCAACTACCATGGAGAAAACCATAGTAGTTAGGATTCTATTTCGTGTCCTTCCAACTATCATGGAAAAACCATAGAAGTTAGGATTTTATTTCGTGTCCTTCCAACTACCATGGAGAAACCATAATAGTTAGGATTCTATTTCGTGTCCTTTCAATTACCATGGAGAAAACCATAGTTGTTAGAATTTTTTTCACGTCCTTCCAATTACCATGGAGAAAACCATAGTAGTTAGCATTTTTTCACGTCCTTCCAACTACCATGGAGAAAACCATTGTAGATAGGATTCTATTTCCTGTCCTTCCAGCTACCATGGAGAAAACCATAGTAGTTAGGATTCAATTACGTGTCCTTCCTACTACCATGGAAAAACCATAGTAGTTAGGATTCTATTTCGTGTCCTTCCAACTACCATGGAGAAAACCATAGTAGTTAGGATTCTATTTAGTGTCCTTCCAACTATCATGGAAAAACCATAGATGTTAAGATTTTATTTCGTGACCTTCCAACTACCATGGAGAAACCATAGTAGTTAGGATTCTATTTCGTGTCCTTCCAATTACCATGGAGAAGACCATAGTAGTTAGCATTTTTTTCACGTCCTTTCAATTACCATGGAGAAAACCATAGTAGTTAGCATTTTTTCACGTCCTTCCAACTACCATGCAGAAAACCATTGTAGATAGGATTCTATTTCCTGTCCTTCCAGCTGCCATGGAGAAAACCATAGAAGTTAGGATTCTATTAAGTGTCCTTCCAACTACCATGGAAAAACCATAGTAGTTAGGATTCTATTTCGTGTCCTTCCAACTACCATGGAAAGACCATAGAAGTTAGGATTTTATTTCGTGTCCTTCCAACTACCATGGAGAAACCATAGTAGTTAGGATTCTATTTCGTGTCCTTCCAACTACCATGGAGAAAACCATAGTAGTTAGCATTTTTTTCACGTCCTTCCAACTACCATGGAGAAAACCATAGTAGTTAGCATTTTTTTCACGTCCTTCCTACTACCATGGAGAAAACCATAGTAGTTAGCATTTTTTTCACGTCCTTCCAACTACCATGGAGAAAACCATTGTACATAGGATTCTATTTCCTATCCTTCCAGCTACCATGGAGAAAACCATAGAAGTTAGCATTCTATTTCGTGTCCGTCCAACTACCATGGAAAAAACCATAGTAGTTAGCATTTTTTCACATCTTTCCAACTACCATGGAGAAAACCATAGTAGTTAGCATTTTTTTCACGTCCTTCCAACTACCATAGAGAAAACCATTGTAGATAGGATTCTATTTCCTGTCCTTCCAGCTACCATGGAGAAAAAGATAGAAGTTAGGATTCTATTTCGTGTCCTTCCAACTACCGTGGAGAAAAACATAGTAGTTAGCATTTTTTCACGTCCTTCCAACTACCATGGAGAAAACCATTGTAGATAGGATTCTATTTCCTGTCCTTCCAGCTACCATGGAGAAAACCATAGAAGTTAGGATTCTATTTCGTGTCCTTCCATGGAGAAAACCATAGCAGTTAGCATTTTTCCACATCTTTCCAACTACCATGGAGAAAACAATAGTAGTTAGCATTTTTTTCACGTCCTTCCAACTACCTTGGAGAAAACCATAGTAGATAGGATTCTATTTCCTGTCCTTCCAGCTACCATGGAGAGAACCATAGAAGTTAGGATTCTATTTCGTGTCCTTCCAACTTCCATGGAGAAAACCATAGAAGTTAGGATTCTATTTTGTGTCCTTCCAACTACCATGGAGAAAAACATAGTTGTTAGCATTTTTTCACGTCCTTCCAACTACCATGGAGAAAACCATAGTACTTAGCATTTTTTTCACGTCCTTCCAACTACCATGGAGAAAACCATAGTAGTTAGCATTTTTTTCACGTCCTTCCTACTACCATGGAGAAAACCATAGTAGTTAGCATTTTTTTCACGTCCTTCCAACTACCATGGAGAAAACCATTGTACATAGGATTCTATTTCCTATCCTTCCAGCTACCATGGAGAAAACCATAGAAGTTAGGATTCTATTTCGTGTCCGTCCAACCTTGGAGAAAACCATAGTAGATAGGATTCTATTTCCTGTCCTTCCAGCTACCATGGAGAGAACCATAGAAGTTAGGATTCTATTTTGTGTCCTTCCAACTACCATGGAGAAAAACATAGTAGTTAGCATTTTTTCACGTCTTTCCAATTACCATGGAGAAAACCATAGTAGTTAGCATTTTTTTCACGTCCTTCCAACTACCATAGAGAAAACCATAGTAGTTAGCATTTTTTCACATCTTTCCAACTACCATGGAGAAAACCATAGTAGTTAGCATTTTTTTCACGTCCTTCCAACTACCATAGAGAAAACCATTGTAGATAGGATTCTATTTCCTGTCCTTCCAGTTACCATGGAGAAAAAGATAGAAGTTAGGATTCTATTTCGTGTCCTTTCAACTACCATGGAGAAAAACATAGTAGTTAGCATTTTTTCACGTCCTTCCAACTACCATGGAGAAAACCATTGTAGATAGGATTCTATTTCCTGTCCTTCCAGCTACCATGGAGAACACCATAGAAGTTAGGATTCTATTTCGTGTCCTTCCATGGAGAAACCCATAGCAGTTAGCATTTTTTCACATCTTTCCAACTACCATGGAGAAAACAATAAGAGTTAGCATTTTTTTCACGTCCTTCCAACTACCTTGGAGAAAACCATAGTAGATAGGATTCTATTTCCTGTCCTTCCAGCTACCATGGAGAGAACCATAGAAGTTAGGATTCTATTTTGTGTCCTTCCAACTACCATGGAAAAAAACATAGTAGTTAGCATTTTTTCACGTCCTTCCAACTACCATGGAGAAAACCATAGTACCTATCATTTTTTCACGTCCTTCCAACTACCATGGAGAAAACCATAGTAGTTAGCATTTTTCACGTCCTTCCAACTACCATGGAGAAAACCATAGTAGTTAGGATTTTTTCACGTCCTTCCAACTACCATGGAGAAAACCATAGTAGTTAGCATTTTTTTCATGTCCTTCCAACTACCATGGTGAAAACCATAGTAGTTAGCATTTTTTTCACGTCCTTCCAACTACCATGGAGAAAACCATAGTAGATAGGATTCTATTTCCTGCCTTCCAGCTACCATTGAGAAAACCATAGTAGTTAGGATTCTATTTCGTGTCCTTCCAACTACCATGGAAAAACCATAGTAGTTAGCATTCTTTTCACGTCCTTCCAATTACCATGGAGAAAACCATAGGAGTTAGCATTTTTTCACGTCCTTCCAACTACCATGGAGAAAACCATTGTAGATAGGATTCTATTTCCTGTCCTTCCAGCTACCATGGAGAAAACCATAGAAGTTAGGATTCTATTTCGTGTCCTTCCAACTTCCATGGAGAAAACCATAGTAGTTAGCATTTTTTCACATCCTCCCAACTACCATGGAGAAAACCATAGTAGTTAGAATTTTTTTCACGTCCTTCCAACTACCATGGAGAAATCATAGTAGATAGGATTCTATTACCTGTCCTTCCAGCTACCATGGAGAAAACCATAGTAGTTATGATTCTATTTCGTGTCCTTCCAACTACCATGGAGAAAACCATAGTAGTTAGGATTCTATTTCGTGTCCTTCCAACTATCATGGAAAAACCATAGAAGTTAGGATTTTATTTCGTGAACTTCCAACTACCATGGAGAAACCATAGTAGTTAGGATTCTATTTCGTGTCCTTCCAATTACCATGGAGAAAACCATAGTAGTTAGCATTTTTTTCACGTCTTTCCAATTACCATGGAGAAAACCATAGTAGTTAGCATTTTTCACGTCCTTCCAACTACCATGCAGAAAACCATTGTAGATAGGATTCTATTTCCTGTCCTTCCAGCTACCATGGAGAAAACCATAGAAGTTAGGATTCTATTTCGTGTCCTTCCAACTACCATGGAGAAAACCATAGTAGTTAGAATTTTTCCACGTCCTTCCAACTACCATGGAGAAAACCATAGTAGTTAGCATTTTTTCACGTCCTTCCAACTACCATGGAGAAAACGATAGTAGTTAGAATTTTTTTCACGTTCTTCCAGCTACCATGGAGAAAACCATAGTAGTTAGGATTCAATTACGTGTCCTTCCTACTTCCATGGAAAAACCATAGTAGTTAGAATTTTTCCACGTCCTTCCAACTACCATGGAGAAAACCATAGTAGTTAGCATTTTTTTCACGTCTTTCCAATTACCATGGAGAAAACCATAGTAGTTAGCATTTTTCACGTCCTTCCAACTACCATGCAGAAAACCATAGTAGTTAGGATTCAATTACGTGTCCTTCCTACTACCATGGAAAAACCATAGAAGTTAGGATTCTATTTTGTGTCCTTCCAACTACCATGGAGAAAAACATAGTAGTTAGCATTTTTTCACGTCCTTCCAACTACCATGGAGAAAACCATTGTACCTATCATTTTTTCACGTCCTTCCAACTACCATGGAAAAAACCATAGTAGTTAGCATTTTTTCACGTCCTTCCAACTACCATGGAGAAAACCATAGTAGTTAGGATTTTTTTCACGTCCTTCCAACTACCATGGAAAAAACCATAGTAGTTAGCATTTTTTCATGTCCTTCCAACTACCATGGTGAAAACCATAGTAGTTAGCATTTTTTTCACGTCCTTCCAACTACCATGGAGAAAACCATAGTAGATAGGATTCTATTTCCTGCCTTCCAGCTACCATTGAGAAAACCATAGTAGTTAGGATTCTATTTCGTGTCCTTCCAACTACCATGGAAAAACCATAGTAGTTAGCATTCTTTTCACGTCCTTCCAATTACCATGGAGAAAACCATAGTAGTTAGCATTTTTTCACGTCCTTCCAACTACCATGGAGAAAACCATTGTAGATAGGATTCTATTTCCTGTCCTTCCAGCTACCATGGAGAAAACCATAGAAGTTAGGATTCTATTTCGTGTCCATCCAACTTCCATGGAGAAAACCATAGTAGTTAGCGTTTTTTCACATCCTTCCAACTACCATGGAGAAAACCATAGTAGTTAGCATTTTTTCACGTCCTTCCAACTACCATGGAGAAATCATAGTAGATAGGATTCTATTACCTGTCCTTCCAGCTACCATGGAGAAAACCATAGTAGTTAGGATTCTATTTCGTGTCCTTCCAACTACCATGGAAAAACCATAGTAGTTATGATTCTATTTCGTGTCCTTCCAACTACCATGGAGAAAACCATAGTAGTTAGGATTCTATTTCGTGTCCTTCCAACTATCATGGAAAAACCATAGAAGTTAGGATTTTATTTCGTGAACTTCCAACTACCATGGAGAAACCATAGTAGTTAGGATTCTATTTCGTGTCCTTCCAATTACCATGGTGAAAACCATAGTAGTTACCATTTTTTTCACGTCTTTCCATTACCATGGAGAAAACCATAGTAGTTAGCATTTTTTCACGTCCTTCCAACTACCATGCAGAAAACCATTGTAGATAGGATTCTATTTCCTGTCCTTCCAGCTGCCATGGAGAAAACCATAGAAGTTAGGATTCTATTAAGTGTCCTTCCAACTACCATGGAAAAACCATAGTAGTTAGGATTCTATTTCGTGTCCTTCCAACTACCATGGAAAAACCATAGAAGTTAGGATTTTATTTCGTGTCCTTCCAACTACCATGGAGAAACCATAGTAGTTAGGATTCTATTTCGTGTCCTTCCAACTACCATGGAGAAAACCATAGTAGTTAGCATTTTTTTCACGTCCTTCCAACTACCATGGAGAAAACCATAGTAGATAGGATTCTATTTCCTGTCCTTCCAGCTACCATGGAGAAAACCATAGAAGTTAAGATTCTATTTTGTGTCCTTCCAACTACCATGGAGAAAAACATAGTTGTTAGCATTTTTCACGTCCTTCCAACTACCATGGAGAAAACCATAGTAGTTAGCATTTTTTTCACGTCCTTCCAACTACCATGGAGAAAACCATAGTAGTTAGCATTTTTTTCACGTCCTTCCTACTACCATGGAGAAAACCATAGTAGTTAGCATTTTTTTCACGTCCTTCCAACTACCATGGAGAAAACCATTGTACATAGGATTCTATTTCCTATCCTTCCAGCTACCATGGAGAAAACCATAGAAGTTAGCATTCTATTTCGTGTCCGTCCAACTACCATGGAGAAAACCATAGTAGTTAGCATTTTTTCACATCTTTCCAACTACCATGGAGAAAACCATAGTAGTTAGCATTTTTTTCACGTCCTTCCAACTACCATAGAGAAAACCATTGTAGATAGGATTCTATTTCCTGTCCTTCCAGCTACCATGGAGAAAAAGATAGAAGTTAGGATTCTATTTCGTGTCCTTCCAACTACCATGGAGAAAAACATAGTAGTTAGCATTTTTTCACGTCCTTCCAACTACCATGGAGAAAACCATTGTAGATAGGATTCTATTTCATGTCCTTCCAGCTACCATGGAGAAAACCATAGAAGTTAGGATTCTATTTCGTGTCCTTCCATGGAGAAAACCATAGCAGTTAGCATTTTTTCACATCTTTCCAACTACCATGGAGAAAACAATAGTAGTTAGCATTTTTTTCACGTCCTTCCAACTACCTTGGAGAAAACCATAGTAGATAGGATTCTATTTCCTGTCCTTCCAGCTACCATGGAGAGAACCATAGAAGTTAGGATTCTATTTTGTGTCCTTCCAACTACCATGGAGAAAAACATAGTAGTTAGCATTTTTTCACGTCCTTCCAACTACCATGGAGAAAACCATAGTACCTATCATTTTTTCACGTCCTTCCAACTACCATGGAGAAAACCATAGAAGTTAGCATTTTTTCACGTCCTTCCAACAACCATGGAGAAAACCATAGTAGTTAGCATTTTTTTCACGTCCTTCCAACTACCATGGAGAAAACCATAGTAGTTAGCATTTTTTCACATCTTTCCAACTACCATGGAGAAAACCATAGTAGTTAGCATTTTTTTCACGTCCTTCCAACTACCATAGAGAAAACCATTGTAGATAGGATTCTATTTCCTGTCCTTCCAGCTACCATGGAGAAAAAGATAGTAGTTATCATTTTTTCACGTCCTTCCAAGTACCATGGAGAAAACCATAGTGCCTATCATTTTTTCACGTCCTTCCAACTACCATGGAGAAAACCATAGTAGATAGCATTTTTTCAGGTCCTTCCAACTACCATGGAGAAACCATAGTAGTTAGGTTTTTTTCACGTCCTTCCAACTACCATGGAGAAAACCATAGTAGTTAGCATTTCTTTCATGTCCTTCCAACTACCATGGTGAAAACCATAGTAGTTAGCATTTTTTTCACGTCCTTCCAACTACCATGGAGAAAACCATAGTAGATAGGATTCTATTTCCTGCCTTCCAGCTACCATTGAGAAAACCATAATAGTTAGGATTCTATTTCGTGTTCTTCCAACTACCATGGAAGAACCATAGTAGTTAGCATTCTTTTCACGTCCTTCCAATTACCATGGAGAAAACCATAGTAGTTAGCATTTTTTCACGTCCTTCCAACTACCATGGAGAAAACCATTGTAGATAGGATTCTATTTCCTGTCCCTCCAGCTACCATGGAGAAAACCATAGAAGTTAGGATTCTATTTCGTGTCCTTCCAACTTCCATGGAGAAAACCATAGAAGTTAGGATTCTATTATGTGTCCTTCCAACTACCATGGAGAAAAACATAGTTGTTAGCGTTTTTTCACGTCCTTCCAACTACCATGGAGAAAACCATAGTACTTAGCATTTTTTTCACGTCCTTCCAACTACCATGGAGAAAACCATAGTAGTTAGCATTTTCTTCACGTCCTTCCTACTACCATGGAGAAAACCATAGTAGTTAGCATTTTTTTCACGTCTTTCCAATTACCATGGAGAAAACCATAGTAGTTAGCATTTTTCACGTCCTTCCAACTACCATGCAGAAAACCATAGTAGTTAGCATTTTTCACGTCCTTCCAACTACCATGCAGAAAACCATAGTAGTTAGAATTTTTCACGTCCTTCCAACTACCATGCAGAAAACCATTGTAGTTAGCATTTTTCACGTCCTTCCAACTACCATGCAGAAAACCATTGTAGATAGGATTCTATTTCCTGTCCTTCCAGCTGCCATGGAGAAAACCATAGAAGTTAGGATTCTATTACGTGCCCTTCCAACTCCATGGAAAAACCATAGTAGTTAGGATTCTATTTCGTGTCCTTCCAACTACCATGGAAAAACCATAGAAGTTAGGATTTTATTTCGTGTCCTTCCAACTACCATGGAGAAACCATAGTAGTTAGGATTCTATTTCGTGTCCTTCCAACTACCATGGAGAAAACCATAGTAGTTAGCATTTTTTTCACGTCTTTCCAATTACCATGGAGAAAACCATAGTAGTTAGCATTTTTCACGTCCTTCCAACTACCATGCAGAAAACCATAGTAGTTAGCATTTTTTCACGTCCTTCCAACAACCATGGAGAAAACCATAGTAGTTAGCATTTTTTCACGTCCTTCCAACTATCATGGAGAAAACCATAGTAGTTAGCATTTTTTCACATCTTTCCAACTACCATGGAGAAAACCATAGTAGTTAGCATTTTTTTCACGTTCTTCCAACTACCATAGAGAAAACCATTGTAGATAGGATTCTATTTCCTGTCCTTCCAGCTACCATGGAGAAAAAGATAGAAGTTAGGATTCTATTTCGTGTCCTTCCAACTACCATGGAGAAAAACATAGTAGTTAGCATTTTTTCACGTCCTTCCAACTACCAAGGAGAAAACCATTGTAGATAGGATTCTATTTCCTGTCCTTCCAGCAACCATGGAGAAAACCATAGAAGTTAGGATTCTATTTCGTGTCCTTCCATGGAGAAAACCATAGCAGTTAGCATTTTTTCACATCTTTCCAACTACCATGGAGAAAACAATAGTAGTTAGCATTTTTTTCACGTCCTTCCAACTACCTTGGAGAAAACCATAGTAGATAGGATTCTATTTCCTGTCCTTCCAGCTACCATGGAGAGAACCATAGAAGTTAGGATTCTATTTTGTGTCCTTCCAACTACCATGGAGAAAAACATAGTAGTTAGCATTTTTTCACGTCCTTCCAACTACCATGGAGAAAACCATTGTACCTATCATTTTTTCACGTCCTTCCAACTACCATGGAGAAAACCATAGTAGTTAGCATTTTTTCACGTCCTTCCAACAACCATGGAGAAAACCATAGTAGTTAGCATTTTTTTCACGTCCTTCCAACTACCATGGAGAAAACCATAGTAGTTAGCATTTTTTCACATCTTTCCAACTACCATGGAGAAAACCATAGTAGTTAGCATTTTTTTCACGTCCTTCCAACTACCATAGAGAAAACCATTGTAGATAGGATTCTATTTCCTGTCCTTCCAGCTACCATGGAGAAAAAGATAGTAGTTAGCATTTTTTCACGTCCTTCCAAGTACCATGGAGAAAACCATAGTACCTATCATTTTTTCACGTCCTTCCAACTACCATGGAGAAAACCATAGTAGTTAGCATTTTTTCACGTCCTTCCAACTACCATGGAGAAACCATAGTAGTTAGATTTTTTTCACGTCCTTCCAACTACCATGGAGAAAACCATAGTAGTTAGCATTTCTTTCATGTCCTTCCAACTACCATGGTGAAAACCATAGTAGTTAGCATTTTTTTCACGTCCTTCCAACTACCATGGAGAAAACCATAGTAGATAGGATTCTATTTCCTGCCTTCCAGCTACCATTGAGAAAACCATAGTAGTTAGGATTCTATTTCGTGTTCTTCCAACTACCATGGAAGAACCATAGTAGTTAGCATTCTTTTCACGTCCTTCCAATTACCATGGAGAAAACCATAGTAGTTAGCATTTTTTCACGTCCTTCCAACTACCATGGAGAAAACCATTGTAGATAGATTCTATTTCCTGTCCTTCCAGCTACCATGGAGAAAACCATAGAAGTTAGGATTCTATTTCGTGTCCTTCCAACTTCCATCGAGAAAACCATAGAAGTTAGGATTCTATTTCGTGTCCTTCCAACTACCATGGAGAAAAACATAGTAGTTAGCATTTTTTCACGTCCTTCCAACTACCATGGAGAAAACCATTGTAGATAGGATTCTATTTCTTTTCCTTCCAGCTACCATGGAGAAAACCATAGAAGTTAGGATTCTATTTCGTGTCCTTCCATGGAGAAAACCATAGCAGTTAGCATTTTTTCACATCTTTCCAACTACCATGGAGAAAACAATAGTAGTTAGCATTTTTTTCACGTCCTTCCAACTACCTTGGAGAAAACCATAGTAGATAGGATTCTATTTCCTGTCCTTCCAGCTACCATGGAGAGAACCATAGAAGTTAGGATTCTATTTTGTGTCCTTCCAACTACCATGGAGAAAAACATAGTAGTTAGCATTTTTTCACGTCTTTCCAATTACCATGGAGAAAACCATAGTAGTTAGCATTTTTTTCACGTCCTTCCAACTACCATGGAGAAAACCATAGTAGTTAGCATTTTTTCACATCTTTCCAACTGCCATGGAGAAAACCATAGTAGTTAGCATTTTTTTCACGTCCTTCCAACTACCATAGAGAAAACCATTGTAGATAGGATTCTATTTCCTGTCCTTCCAGCTACCATGGAGAAAAAGATAGAAGTTAGGATTCTATTTCGTGTCCTTCCAACTACCATGGAGAAAAACATAGTAGTTAGCATTTTTTCACGTCCTTCCAACTACCATGGAGAAAACCATTGTAGATAGGATTCTATTTCCTGTCCTTCCAGCTACCATGGAGAAAACCATAGAAGTTAGGATTCTATTTCGTGTCCTTTTATGGAGAAAACCATAGCAGTTAGCATTTTTTCACATCTTTCCAACTACCATGGAAAAACAATAAGAGTTAGCATTTTTTTCACGTCCTTCCAACTACCTTGGAGAAAACCATAGTAGATAGGATTCTATTTCCTGTCCTTCCAGCTACCATGGAGAGAACCATAGAAGTTAGGATTCTATTTTGTGTCCTTCCAACTACCATGGAAAAAAACATAGTAGTTAGCATTTTTTCACGTCCTTCCAACTACCATGGAGAAAACCATAGTACCTATCATTTTTTCACGTCCTTCCAACTACCATGGAGAAAACCATAGTAGTTAGCATTTTTTCACGTCCTTCCAACTACCATGGAGAAAACCATAGTAGTTAGGATTTTTTTCACGTCCTTCCAACTACCATGGAGAAAACCATAGTAGTTAGCATTTTTTTCATGTCCTTCCAACTACCATGGTGAAAACCATAGTAGTTAGCATTTTTTTCACGTCCTTCCAACTACCATGGAGAAAACCATAGTAGATAGGATTCTATTTCCTGCCTTCCAGCTACCATTGAGAAAACCATAGTAGTTAGGATTCTATTTCGTGTCCTTCCAACTACCATGGAAAAACCATAGTAGTTAGCATTCTTTTCACGTCCTTCCAACTACCATGGAGAAAACCATAGTAGTTAGCATTTTTTTCACGTCCTTCCAACTACCATGGAGAAATCATAGTAGATAGGATTCTATTACCTGTCCTTCCAGCTACCATGGAGAAAACCATAGTAGTTAGGATTCTATTTCGTGTCCTTCCAACTACCATGGAAAAACCATAGTAGTTATGATTCTATTTCGTGTCCTTCCAACTACCATGGAGAAAACCATAGTAGTTAGGATTCTATTTCGTGTCCTTCCAACTATCATGGAAAAACCATAGAAGTTAGGATTTTATTTCGTGAACTTCCAACTACCATGGAGAAACCATAGTAGTTAGGATTCTATTTCGTGTCCTTCCAATTACCATGGAGAAGACCATAGTAGTTAGCATTTTTTTCACGTCCTTTCAATTACCATGGAGAAGACCATAGTAGTTAGCATTTTTTTCACGTCCTTTCAATTACCATGGAGAAAACCATAGTAGTTAGCATTTTTTCACGTCCTTCCAACTACCATGCAGAAAACCATTGTAGATAGGATTCTATTTCCTGTCCTTCCAGCTACCATGGAGGAAAAGATAGAAGTTAGGATTCTATTTCGTGTCCTTCCAACTACCATGGAGAAACCATAATAGTTAGGATTCTATTTCGTGTCCTTCCAACTACCATGGAAAAACCATAGAAGTTAGGATTTTATTTCGTGTCCTTCCAACTACCATGGAGAAACCATAGTAGTTAGGATTCTATTTCGTGTCCTTCCAACTACCATGGAGAAAACCATAGTAGTTAGCATTTTTTCACGTCCTTCCAACTACCATGGAGAAAACCATAGTAGATAGGATTCTATTTCCTGTCCTTCCAGCTACCATGGAGAAAACCATAGAAGTTAAGATTCTATTTTGTGTCCTTCCAACTACCATGGAGAAAAACATAGTTGTTAGCATTTTTCACGTCCTTCCAACTACCATGGAGAAAACCATAGTACTTAGATTTTTTCACGTCCTTCCAACTACCATGGAGAAAACCATAGTAGTTAGCATTTTTTTCACGTCCTTGCTACTACCATGGAGAAAACCATAGTAGTTAGCATTTTTTTCACGTCCTTCCAACTACCATGGAGAAAACCATTGTACATAGGATTCTATTTCCTATCCTTCCAGCTACCATGGAGAAAACCATAGAAGTTAGCATTCTATTTCGTGTCCGTCCAACTACCATGGAGAAAACCATAGTAGTTAGCATTTTTTCACATCTTTCCAACTACCATGGAGAAAACCATAGTAGTTAGCATTTTTTTCACGTCCTTCCAACTACCATAGAGAAAACCATTGTAGATAGGATTCTATTTCCTGTCCTTCCAGCTACCATGGAGAAAAAGATAGAAGTTAGGATTCTATTTCGTGTCCTTCCAACTACCATGGAGAAAACCATAGTAGATAGGATTCTATTTCCTGTCCTTCCAGCTACCATGGAGAAAACCATAGAAGTTAAGATTCTATTTTGTGTCCTTCCAACTACCATGGAGAAAAACATAGTTGTTAGCATTTTTCACGTCCTTCCAACTACCATGGAGAAAACCATAGTACTTAGATTTTTTCACGTCCTTCCAACTACCATGGAGAAAACCATAGTAGTTAGCATTTCTTTCATGTCCTTCCAACTACCATGGTGAAAACCATAGTAGTTAGCATTTTTTTCACGTCCTTCCAACTACCATGGAGAAAACCATAGTAGATAGGATTCTATTTCCTGCCTTCCAGCTACCATTGAGAAAACCATAGTAGTTAGGATTCTATTTCGTGTTCTTCCAACTACCATGGAAGAACCATAGTAGTTAGCATTCTTTTCACGTCCTTCCAATTACCATGGAGAAAACCATAGTAGTTAGCATTTTTTCACGTCCTTCCAACTACCATGGAGAAAACCATTGTAGATAGGATTCTATTTCCTGTCCTTCCAGCTACCATGGAGAAAACCATAGAAGTTAGGATTCTATTTCGTGTCCTTCCAACTTCCATGGAGAAAACCATAGAAGTTAGGATTCTATTTTGTGTCCTTCCAACTACCATGGAGAAAAACATAGTTGTTAGCATTTTTTCACGTCCTTCCAACTACCATGGAGAAAACCATAGTACTTAGCATTTTTTTCACGTCCTTCCAACTACCATGGAGAAAACCATAGTAGTTAGCATTTTTTTCACGTCCTTCCAACTACCATAGAGAAAACCATTGTAGATAGGATTCTATTTCCTGTCCTTCCAGCTACCATGGAGAAAAAGATAGAAGTTAGGATTCTATTTCGTGTCCTTCCAACTACCATGGAGAAAAACATAGTAGTTAGCATTTTTTCACGTCCTTCCAACTACCATGGAGAAAACCATTGTAGATAGGATTCTATTTCCTGTCCTTCCAGCTACCATGGAGAAAACCATAGAAGTTAGGATTCTATTTCGTGTCCTTCCATGGAGAAAACCATAGCAGTTAGCATTTTTTCACATCTTTCCAACTACCATGGAGAAGACAATAGTACTTAGCATTTTTTTCACGTCCTTCCAACTACCTTGGAGAAAACCATAGTAGATAGGGTTCTATTTCCTGTCCTTCCAGCTACCATGGAGAGAACCATAGAAGTTAGGATTCTATTTTGTGTCCTTCCAACTACCATGGAGAAAAACATAGTAGTTAGCATTTTTTCACGTCTTTCCAATTACCATGGAGAAAACCATTGTACATAGGATTCTATTTCCTATCCTTCCAGCTACCATGGAGAAAACCATAGAAGTTAGGATTCTATTTCGTGTCCTTCCAACTACCATGGAGAAAAACATAGTAGTTAGCATTTTTTCACGTCCTTCCAACTACCATGGAGAAAACCATTGTAGATAGGATTCTATTTCCTGTCCTTCCAGCTACCATGGAGAAAAAGATAGAAGTTAGGATTCTATTTCGTGTCCTTCCAACTACCATGGAGAAACCATAGTAGTTAGGATTCTATTTCGTGTCCTTCCAATTACCATGGAGAAAACCATAGTAGTTAGCATTTTTTTCACGTCTTTCCAATTACCATGGAGAAAACCATAGTAGTTAGCATTTTTCACGTCCGTCCAACTACCATGCAGAAAACCATTGTAGATAGGATTCTATTTCCTGTCCTTCCAGCTACCATGGAGAAAACCATAGAAGTTAGGATTCTATTTCGTGTCCTTCCAACTACCATGGAGAAAACCATAGTAGTTAGAATTTTTTTCACGTCCTTCCAACTACCATGGAGAAAACCATAGTAGTTAGAATTTTTTCACGTCCTTCCAACTACCATGGAGAAAACGATAGTAGTTAGAATTTTTTTCACGTCCTTCCAGCTACCATGGAGAAAACCATAGTAGTTAGGATTCAATTACGTGTCCTTCCTACTACCATGGAAAAACCATAGTAGTTAGGATTCTATTTCGTGTCCTTCCAACTACCATGGAGAAAACCATAGTAGTTAGGATTCTATTTCGTGTCCTTCCAACTATCATGGAAAAACCATAGAAGTTAGGATTTTATTTCGTGTCCTTCCAACTACCATGGAGAAACCATAATAGTTAGGATTCTATTTCGTGTCCTTTCAATTACCATGGAGAAAACCATAGTTGTTAGAATTTTTTTCACGTCCTTCCAATTACCATGGAGAAAACCATAGTAGTTAGCATTTTTTCACGTCCTTCCAACTACCATGGAGAAAACCATTGTAGATAGGATTCTATTTCCTGTCCTTCCAGCTACCATGGAGAAAACCATAGTAGTTAGGATTCAATTACGTGTCCTTCCTACTACCATGGAAAAACCATAGTAGTTAGGATTCTATTTCGTGTCCTTCCAACTACCATGGAGAAAACCATAGTAGTTAGGATTCTATTTAGTGTCCTTCCAACTATCATGGAAAAACCATAGATGTTAAGATTTTATTTCGTGACCTTCCAACTACCATGGAGAAACCATAGTAGTTAGGATTCTATTTCGTGTCCTTCCAATTACCATGGAGAAGACCATAGTAGTTAGCATTTTTTTCACGTCCTTTCAATTACCATGGAGAAAACCATAGTAGTTAGCATTTTTTCACGTCCTTCCAACTACCATGCAGAAAACCATTGTAGATAGGATTCTATTTCCTGTCCTTCCAGCTGCCATGGAGAAAACCATAGAAGTTAGGATTCTATTAAGTGTCCTTCCAACTACCATGGAAAAACCATAGTAGTTAGGATTCTATTTCGTGTCCTTCCAACTACCATGGAAAGACCATAGAAGTTAGGATTTTATTTCGTGTCCTTCCAACTACCATGGAGAAACCATAGTAGTTAGGATTCTATTTCGTGTCCTTCCAACTACCATGGAGAAAACCATAGTAGTTAGCATTTTTTTCACGTCCTTCCAACTACCATGGAGAAAACCATAGTAGTTAGCATTTTTTTCACGTCCTTCCTACTACCATGGAGAAAACCATAGTAGTTAGCATTTTTTTCACGTCCTTCCAACTACCATGGAGAAAACCATTGTACATAGGATTCTATTTCCTATCCTTCCAGCTACCATGGAGAAAACCATAGAAGTTAGCATTCTATTTCGTGTCCGTCCAACTACCATGGAGAAAACCATAGTAGTTAGCATTTTTTCACATCTTTCCAACTACCATGGAGAAAACCATAGTAGTTAGCATTTTTTTCACGTCCTTCCAACTACCATAGAGAAAACCATTGTAGATAGGATTCTATTTCCTGTCCTTCCAGCTACCATGGAGAAAAAGATAGAAGTTAGGATTCTATTTCGTGTCCTTCCAACTACCGTGGAGAAAAACATAGTAGTTAGCATTTTTTCACGTCCTTCCAACTACCATGGAGAAAACCATTGTAGATAGGATTCTATTTCCTGTCCTTCCAGCTACCATGGAGAAAACCATAGAAGTTAGGATTCTATTTCGTGTCCTTCCATGGAGAAAACCATAGCAGTTAGCATTTTTCCACATCTTTCCAACTACCATGGAGAAAACAATAGTAGTTAGCATTTTTTTCACGTCCTTCCAACTACCTTGGAGAAAACCATAGTAGATAGGATTCTATTTCCTGTCCTTCCAGCTACCATGGAGAGAACCATAGAAGTTAGGATTCTATTTCGTGTCCTTCCAACTTCCATGGAGAAAACCATAGAAGTTAGGATTCTATTTTGTGTCCTTCCAACTACCATGGAGAAAAACATAGTTGTTAGCATTTTTTCACGTCCTTCCAACTACCATGGAGAAAACCATAGTACTTAGCATTTTTTTCACGTCCTTCCAACTACCATGGAGAAAACCATAGTAGTTAGCATTTTTTTCACGTCCTTCCTACTACCATGGAGAAAACCATAGTAGTTAGCATTTTTTTCACGTCCTTCCAACTACCATGGAGAAAACCATTGTACATAGGATTCTATTTCCTATCCTTCCAGCTACCATGGAGAAAACCATAGAAGTTAGGATTCTATTTCGTGTCCGTCCAACCTTGGAGAAAACCATAGTAGATAGGATTCTATTTCCTGTCCTTCCAGCTACCATGGAGAGAACCATAGAAGTTAGGATTCTATTTTGTGTCCTTCCAACTACCATGGAGAAAAACATAGTAGTTAGCATTTTTTCACGTCTTTCCAATTACCATGGAGAAAACCATAGTAGTTAGCATTTTTTTCACGTCCTTCCAACTACCATGGAGAAAACCATAGTAGTTAGCATTTTTTCACATCTTTCCAACTACCATGGAGAAAACCATAGTAGTTAGCATTTTTTTCACGTCCTTCCAACTACCATAGAGAAAACCATTGTAGATAGGATTCTATTTCCTGTCCTTCCAGTTACCATGGAGAAAAAGATAGAAGTTAGGATTCTATTTCGTGTCCTTTCAACTACCATGGAGAAAAACATAGTAGTTAGCATTTTTTCACGTCCTTCCAACTACCATGGAGAAAACCATTGTAGATAGGATTCTATTTCCTGTCCTTCCAGCTACCATGGAGAACACCATAGAAGTTAGGATTCTATTTCGTGTCCTTCCATGGAGAAACCCATAGCAGTTAGCATTTTTTCACATCTTTCCAACTACCATGGAGAAAACAATAAGAGTTAGCATTTTTTTCACGTCCTTCCAACTACCTTGGAGAAAACCATAGTAGATAGGATTCTATTTCCTGTCCTTCCAGCTACCATGGAGAGAACCATAGAAGTTAGGATTCTATTTTGTGTCCTTCCAACTACCATGGAAAAAAACATAGTAGTTAGCATTTTTTCACGTCCTTCCAACTACCATGGAGAAAACCATAGTACCTATCATTTTTTCACGTCCTTCCAACTACCATGGAGAAAACCATAGTAGTTAGCATTTTTTCACGTCCTCCAACTACCATGGAGAAAACCATAGTAGTTAGGATTTTTTCACGTCCTTCCAACTACCATGGAGAAAACCATAGTAGTTAGCATTTTTTTCATGTCCTTCCAACTACCATGGTGAAAACCATAGTAGTTAACATTTTTTCACGTCCTTCCAACTACCATGGAGAAAACCATAGTAGATAGGATTCTATTTCCTGCCTTCCAGCTACCATTGAGAAAACCATAGTAGTTAGGATTCTATTTCGTGTCCTTCCAACTACCATGGAAAAACCATAGTAGTTAGCATTCTTTTCACGTCCTTCCAATTACCATGGAGAAAACCATAGGAGTTAGCATTTTTTCACGTCCTTCCAACTACCATGGAGAAAACCATTGTAGATAGGATTCTATTTCCTGTCCTTCCAGCTACCATGGAGAAAACCATAGAAGTTAGGATTCTATTTCGTGTCCTTCCAACTTCCATGGAGAAAACCATAGTAGTTAGCATTTTTTCACATCCTCCCAACTACCATGGAGAAAACCATAGTAGTTAGCATTTTTTTCACGTCCTTCCAACTACCATGGAGAAATCATAGTAGATAGGATTCTATTACCTGTCCTTCCAGCTACCATGGAGAAAACCATAATAGTTATGATTCTATTTCGTGTCCTTCCAACTACCATGGAGAAAACCATAGTAGTTAGGATTCTATTTCGTGTCCTTCCAACTATCATGGAAAAACCATAGAAGTTAGGATTTTATTTCGTGAACTTCCAACTACCATGGAGAAACCATAGTAGTTAGGATTCTATTTCGTGTCCTTCCAATTACCATGGAGAAAACCATAGTAGTTAGCATTTTTTTCACGTCTTTCCAATTACCATGGAGAAAACCATAGTAGTTAGCATTTTTCACGTCTTTCCAACTACCATGCAGAAAACCATTGTAGATAGGATTCTATTTCCTGTCCTTCCAGCTACCATGGAGAAAACCATAGAAGTTAGGATTCTATTTCGTGTCCTTCCAACTACCATGGAGAAAACCATAGTAGTTAGAATTTTTCCACGTCCTTCCAACTACCATGGAGAAAACCATAGTAGTTAGCATTTTTTCACGTCCTTCCAACTACCATGGAGAAAACGATAGTAGTTAGAATTTTTTTCACGTTCTTCCAGCTACCATGGAGAAAACCATAGTAGTTAGGATTCAATTACGTGTCCTTCCTACTTCCATGGAAAAACCATAGTAGTTAGGATTCTATTTCGTGTCCTTCCAACTACCATGGAGAAACCATAGTAGTTAGGATTCTATTTCGTGTCCTTCCAATTACCATGGAGAAAACCATAGTAGTTAGCATTTTTTTCACGTCTTTCCAATTACCATGGAGAAAACCATAGTAGTTAGCATTTTTCACGTCCTTCCAACTACCATGCAGAAAACCATAGTAGTTAGGATTCAATTACGTGTCCTTCCTACTACCATGGAAAAACCATAGTAGTTAGGATTCTATTTCGTGTCCTTCCAACTACCATGGAGAAAACCATAGTAGTTAGGATTCTATTTCGTGTCCTTCCAACTATCATGGAAAAACCATAGAAGTTAGGATTTTATTTCGTGACCTTCCAACTACCATGGAGAAACCATAGTAGTTAGGATTCTATTTCGTGTCCTTCCAATTACCATGGAGAAAACCATAGTAGTTAGCATTTTTTTCACGTCTTTCCAATTACCATGGAGAAAACCATAGTAGTTAGCATTTTTCACGTCCTTCCAACTACCATGCAGAAAACCATAGTAGTTAGCATTTTTCACGTCCTTCCAACTACCATGCAGAAAACCATAGTAGTTAGAATTTTTCACGTCCTTCCAACTACCATGCAGAAAACCATTGTAGTTAGCATTTTTCACGTCCTTCCAACTACCATGCAGAAAACCATTGTAGATAGGATTCTATTTCCTGTCCTTCCAGCTGCCATGGAGAAAACCATAGAAGTTAGGATTCTATTACGTGTCCTTCCAACTACCATGGAAAAACCATAGTAGTTAGGATTCTATTTCGTGTCCTTCCAACTACCATGGAAAAACCATACAAGTTAGGATTTTATTTCGTTCCTTCCAACTACCATGGAGAAACCATAGTAGTTAGGATTCTATTTCGTGTCCTTCCAACTACCATGGAGAAAACCATAGTAGTTAGCATTTTTTTCACGTCTTTCCAATTACCATGGAGAAAACCATAGTAGTTAGCATTTTTCACGTCCTTCCAACTACCATGCAGAAAACCATAGTAGTTAGCATTTTTTCACGTCCTTCCAACAACCATGGAGAAAACCATAGTAGTTAGCATTTTTTCACGTCCTTCCATCCAACTACCATGGAGAAAACCATAGTAGTTAGCATTTTTTCACATCTTTCCAACTACCATGGAGAAAACCATAGTAGTTAGCATTTTTTTCACGTCCTTCCAACTACCATAGAGAAAACCATAGTAGATAGGATTCTATTTCCTGTCCTTCCAGCTACCATGGAGAGAACCATAGAAGTTAGGATTCTATTTTGTGTCCTTCCAACTACCATGGAGAAAAACATAGTAGTTAGCATTTTTTCACGTCCTTCCAACTACCATGGAGAAAACCATTGTACCTATCATTTTTTCACGTCCTTCCAACTACCATGGAAAAAACCATAGTAGTTAGCATTTTTTCACGTCCTTCCAACTACCATGGAGAAAACCATAGTAGTTAGGATTTTTTTCACGTCCTTCCAACTACCATGGAAAAAACCATAGTAGTTAGCATTTTTTCATGTCCTTCCAACTACCATGGTGAAAACCATAGTAGTTAGCATTTTTTTCACGTCCTTCCAACTACCATGGAGAAAACCATAGTAGATAGGATTCTATTTCCTGCCTTCCAGCTACCATTGAGAAAACCATAGTAGTTAGGATTCTATTTCGTGTCCTTCCAACTACCATGGAAAAACCATAGTAGTTAGCATTCTTTTCACGTCCTTCCAATTACCATGGAGAAAACCATAGTAGTTAGCATTTTTTCACGTCCTTCCAACTACCATGGAGAAAACCATTGTAGATAGGATTCTATTTCCTGTCCTTCCAGCTACCATGGAGAAAACCATAGAAGTTAGGATTCTATTTCGTGTCCATCCAACTTCCATGGAGAAAACCATAGTAGTTAGCGTTTTTTCACATCCTTCCAACTACCATGGAGAAAACCATAGTAGTTAGCATTTTTTCACGTCCTTCCAACTACCATGGAGAAATCATAGTAGATAGGATTCTATTACCTGTCCTTCCAGCTACCATGGAGAAAACCATAGTAGTTAGGATTCTATTTCGTGTCCTTCCAACTACCATGGAAAAACCATAGTAGTTATG